>JBBMKD010000216.1:12922595-12976223 GCA_037834095.1 Argya squamiceps | reverse complement strand
CCGGCTGGAGCGGAGGCTGCGGGCGGCACAGCCCCCCTGGCCGGGCACGGCTCTGCCCCGGTGAGCAGGAAGGGAGAAGAAGCTTGGGGACTTTGCACTGCCCTGCCAGCGGCGCGGGTGGCAGCCGGCCGGGCGGGGATGCGTGTTAAAACCCTTAGAAAGAGAGGGAGAGAAGAGGAACGTTGCCCAGTGCACGAGCTTTTCCTGGGATTGGAACAGTTTATTTTTTTGTTTAATGCCCCGTTGGTGCCGGTGCTGCTCGGGGCGGGTGCTGAAGTCCAGGCGCTGGCAGTGCCCGCTCAGCCCGCTGTGGTTCCACCTTAACATTGCCCGGCGCGGTTGTGCGCTCATGTGCAAACGCACTTGATACATGGAGCGGCTCGGGCTGCCTGGCACCGTCGTTTTGTCATTTACCCGCTTAAATAAGTGCTCGGCAGAGCGCAAAATTGTACGAGCAAAGAGCGCTCAAAAAGCTCTAATTAAGGAAAGCAGGAGGAAAATAGTTTACGCGTGTAAAAGATGTTTTTGCCAAGCCGTTCGGGACTCTCTCAGAGTAAAGTATTCTGTAGTGTTTTGCGGGGGTTTGGTTTCTGAAGGAAGCTGTGGTTGATTTTATTTGGTATTACTTTTGTCAGCAGGGACACACAATTTCCGCCAAGTAATGTAATTCTACTTTTATAGAAGTATCTGTCACCTGCTAATAAACACATTAAGTAAAGGATTGTTAGGATGAATTAGAGGGGCAGCAAAAAAGCTCTGTATGTCAAACTGGTGTTCAGAACCCTTAAGGACCTGGATAATCCATAATGATGACTGTAGCCATCTAGCACATTGTTTCTGCCTTGCTCCCTATTACTGTATAACTCAACTGTGGGTTGTGCAACATTTCTGTAAAGACTCTGGTTTCCAGGTGGGTGGTTACTGTCTTGAACTTTAAACCTTCCCCCCTTTCATTGCTGCTATAATTCATAAATCATTCAAGCCCCACCCCTGATAACGTAAGATGTATTGTCAGTGTTGCTGCAAACAGCTGGGATGCAGATATCAGTGACAGCTTTATCTGACTTAGAAGACACTGGAATAGGTCTTTTCTTTTTTTATTTTGTATCACCCTGCTTCTAGTGACCTCTGTGGCATCCACAGTCTTGGATGCTTACTTTTTCTGTGACAAACTAGTGAAGATGCAACAAGGTCTAAATTTCCTCAATTAATGGCCATTTTCTTTCTTTTCTTAGTTCCTTTTTTCTTAGCAATTTTAATCAGTTTCCCTATCAACCAGGCAGCAATGTAATATATATAATATATGCAAACATGTTGACCACTTTTTCCCTTTCCTTCAATAGTTTTCCAAAATTTGCATAGCTTAAACAGGAGTTCATACTCTTCTTTGAAACTTGGCAGATTGGGATAGTGCTACCATAGTGCATGTTTGTCATCTGAACTTTTTCCACACCAAAAAGTGCTTTTTCCTTCCCACAACTTTTATTCCACTGAATAAACTTAGGTAGACTTCTTAACAGACTTTTTTTTTTTTGTATGTATGTAGGTGCAGATTGTGTGATGACTTTTTATTAATTTTTATGAAAGGCAGAGCAATGTATGTAGTGAGAAATAGAGCTTGAAGAACTCTCTGTATTTTAGGATTATCAATGACACAACCACTATGAAGACTTTAAATAAACACAATAAACACAGAAGGGTTGAGGGTGGAAAGGACAGCTGGAGGTTGTCTGCCCCAACCACCCCCATGCTCAGGGCCACCAAGAGCTGACTGTCCAGGGCTGTGTTCAAATGGTTTGTCTTAAATATCCTTGGTTTAAAAGGTGTGAAATCACCTATCCCATGACTCTATACTCATTTTCTTGAGAAGTAGATACTAAAATACTTCTGTGATCCAAATTGTACCATATCACCATTGATTTTTATTTTTTTTAAGATAGTGGGGGGCATGATATTTTAGGATTTCTGAAATTGGGGTCAGCTTTTAGAAGCTGATGATAAGTCCAGGTAAAGCATATGTCTACAGTAAGACTTTACCCCAAGGAGTTAAAGAATAAGGAAAATGGCAAGAGACACAGGTGGCTATGATGCAGTTACTGTTGATGGTATAGAAGGCAGCAGGAGGAGAATGACACATTAGTAAGGGTGGCACAGGATGATTAACCCAGCTGTAGCATTCTGAATGTATTAGAAATCATGTGGGTGTTGGGTTTTGTCAGACGATAAGGAAGTTGCTGCTGTAGGATGAGAAGTGCAGAAGTCAAACAGAAAGACTGAATATTTTATCAGAAGAAATTGCAGAGTTTAAATGTGGCCCTCCATTTTCTGAGAGGAAATGGGGATGTATCCCAGCAACTGTATCAGGAGAAAAATGGAATGTTCTTAATCTTTGCTTTCCCTGTCAGGAAAAAGAGATGATGATAGTTTTGCCCTTTGCTGTGTAGGGTTGGTGCACTTAAACATTTAATGTTCTTTGTGGGACACTGCTCATACAGTATCTTAGCTAGCAGTGGGGATTGAGCTCTGTATTTTACCTTTCAGGAAAGTGAAAAATGAATGCTGGAATTATTACTTGAGTTTTACCTTTGCAATTAGCCTTGCCTTGAGTCTCTGCATAGTATTGCTGAAGTTTTGGTTGCAAACATTTTATTTCCTTTTAAGACAGACTTCATCCTATGTGTTTTGAAATTCACTGTGAATAAATGGGTTTACTCACTGGTATAACTGTAAAGCAATCTTGACCTGCTTGTAGCTTTCTGGCCTTTGGGTGTTTTGAAAGTGTCTTTTTCCAGGGGAGACAAGTAACAGAAAACCACCTGTATGTGGAGGCTTGCCGGCTTTAGAGAGCCAGGAGGTACAAGTAATAGAAAACCACTGGTATGTGAAGTCTTGCTGGCTTTAGAGGGCCAAGTGGGACAAAAGGAATATGAAGCATGTATTTGGTTTAGAACATAATACAAACCATTGCAAACCTAGAAAGAAAGGGCCTTTCTTTAAATATGCAAATTGCCTCTCAGTCTTCACGTCACAGTAATATTACCCTTTAGGTCAGATGTAAATTGTTTGCCTAAACATCAGGCTTGTCCAGATGTAAAACGAATGTGATATGACCTCTCACTACAAGTGAGATTAGTGGGGGTCTCACTATCACAGAATATAAATTGAACTCCTCATGTAAGAATTTGGGTTTGGTTTTCTTTTGCTTTAATTTACTGTAATTATCCAAGAGCGGGCATAGTAATATGACACTGGTTTAAGTAAAGGTACTATTAGTGAGAGAGGAAAGAATAACTAGCAAGTTCTATCAGTTAAGAGCTGGAGCAAAGAGGAACAGAGATGTAGCAGTTTGCATAATACTATAAGTGAGCTCCTGAAATCGGTGGTTTGGACGACAGGACAGAGATTGTATCTCAGTGTGGTGGTTTTGTCTGTGACAGCATGTGCTACATTAACGAGTGGCCAAAAAGGTTTCTGAAGACCTTTATTCAACAGTACAGTGATTATCAGGTAAGACAAATATAATATTGCTATAATAATACTACTGCTGAGGGGAAATCTAGCACACAGAATATATCAGGATTCATCACCTTGTCTAATTGTTGTCATACTAATTTTAGAAAGTCTCGCTGTAAGTGTGACATCGGGAGGTAATACTCCATTGCAAAAACATGTTTATCTTTAAAAAAGTCTTTTTCCTTGATGAAATCTTTGCTCTACGGCTTAAGAATCTCTGAAAGTCTCTCATGTTCAGCATTTGTGGCTATTAAGTCAGAGATTAATGATAATGTCTTTGGGTTTTCAGGTCAATCTGTTAATTGACAATGAAGCGGAGAAGGATTACCTTTATGATGTGCTGCGGATGTACCACCAGTAAGATCTAGCTTTATATATGTTTGTGTAGAATTTTACTAATATTTTTAAATTTGAAGAATTAATATTCACAACACACAATTCTAAATAGTCTTTCTATAGGCTATTAGAAAAGTAGGTGAAATAAGATGTTTTTATCCTGTTTAATGAAGTCTTGTGGTTTCACAGCATAACCTGCAGGCAGAGAAGGAGTGTGTCTGTAATCACTTATAAAGTTACTTTGGTTTCATGACTTAGCAGTTTTTTAAAAGAGTTTGGTGGATTCATATTTGAGGGTGTATGGGGGGGGATGCTCCTGCATGATAAAACTGGTTTTAGGAAACAGAACAGGAAGGGAACATTAATAATATTCATTAATATTTCCAAATTTCACTGACAGCACTTTTCAAAGATTTTTTGCTAACTTTTCAGGTAAAAATTTTGCAGCTGTCCTTCAGAAAGCTGGGAAAATTTAGTCTTGGAATCTGTTTGGAATGTTTAATGACTCTGGCTTATTACAACACAATGGTAAAAAACTGGAAAGGTGATAGGCCTATTACCAATCCTCTTGCTGAACTGATTTAAACAACTTGCCTCAGACTTGTTTCGTTGCAAATGACATCAGCCTATGATCCATTGTTTTTTGAAGAAGATGAGAATATATTTTCCACTAATCATAGACAAGCGGCTCTGATAGACATTGTTTCCATTAATATTGTAATTAAAAGCTTCTCAGCAGAGTGAAATGTAGACGTTTCCATCTGATGTTTGCACCGTGCTGTAGTTATGGGGGTATTCAGCTGCATATCTGATTCAGTTTCACTCAGGTCTGTCTAATTGCTTTTCCATTCATAAAGACTCTTGTTTGGAAGGCCAGTTGGTTCAGCAGATCTGAATTATTTAAAATCTTCTTGCAGTTACAAAATTAACAATGCATATGGCAACTTTCCTTCAATTTCCACAATTGCAATGACTTGGGCAAAATTTTCAATATCTCTGTGAATGTATAATGATGTATATCACTTCCTGGGAGTACATTATGAAATATCCCAGGGCAAAAATATGTGCAATTGGCGTTGGAGTTAGCACTTAATATCTGCTTCACTGTGAATAGCATTTCCAGAAGTATTTGACCTCTAATCCCATATAGATATTCCTGATCTGTATTTTCAGTGCCTGTGCCTCAGAAGTATTGCATCCCAGGAAATGTAAATTAAAAGAAAGGGAACAGCAAATAATACAGAAAAATTTTAACTGAATATTTTATAGGAGTAGCTCCACTGAACCTTAGCTATTCCTCCACTCCTGCAGCTGTACAACAAAGTGTATTTTGTAGACCTATAACTATCTCAGTGCTGACAATTTCATGGAGACCACTTTGCTTAGCTCTTGTGAAAGAGATATTCACAGCAGTTTAACTTCTGTAGGTTTTGTTAATTATTTAATCACCCTTCAAATTTGATTTTGAATAAAAATTGAAACTTAAACAAAATCTTTGCTCAAGGTGCTGAATATTGTGATTTTTTTTTTCCTGGATTGAAACAATTTGTCAGTTCTCTAAATTCAGGAAAGGAAGGAGCTTGTAGCCTAGATTTACTTACAAGCATCCCTAACTAGTAAGGAAACAAAAATCCATTAGGCAGGTATGTCTAATGGGGAAGGTTATTTTCAAATGGTTCTGTAAATCTTGTGGGTACTCTGAAAATTAAATTGGAGGTGTCATCTATAAACGTGATGTGCATGACCTTAAAATATCAAGTGAATGTATAGAAGACCTCAGATGTTTTGAAGCAAGTATTCTTTATTTACAGAAGGTTTGCTTTCTCAGGGGCTATTTTGGTTTCATCAGACCATTATCTGTATAAATATTTTTTTGGTAGCTTGAAGGGACATGCAAATATTGAAGCCATGTGCACAACAACTTATAAAACAAAGCTTTTTGTTGGTGCGTTTCTTACCTGTGTTTATTTTGTCACTGTGTTTTTACAGGTCTATGAATCTCCCAGTGCTTGTGGGGGACCTAAAACTCGTGATCAATGAACCAAGCAGGTTGCCTCTGTTTGATGCTATCCGCCCACTCATCCCATTAAAACACCAGGTGGAGTATGATCAGCTTACACCCAAACGATCACGGTAAGAGAATGGAGAACAACAACAACAAAAAATGCAGCTAACTTAAATACAAACAGTAAATACTGAGTTTCGAGGTAAATTCAGAGTAAAATATCATTCATCTGCGTTGAGTTGGGCATAGTTATTCTACTTTTGCTGTGTTTGCTAGAAGTACAGCTACCTGTACGGTACTGGAATTGTTTGCCAAGTAGTTTAATCTAGTAAAAGCAGGGTAAAGAAGTAAAAACCAATATTTTCTCATTTTTCCTGCATTTAATAATAATAAAAAAATCTAATAGCTCTAACGCTCTAAAGCAGTTTCAGTTATTGCAAATTCATATTTTCATATGAATGAACTTGATGGTTTTAGTTAACACACTGTGCGTCTGAACTTCAGTGAACTTGCTTTTTTTAATGCCTAAATTATATAAGAGAAAAATACTGTCTAACTCTCATCTGAAACATTATTGAAACAAGGTGTTATGCAGCTGAACACTCAAGAGTTTACCAATTTTGCAGAAAGCTGAAAGAGGTGAGATTGGATCGTTCGAATCCTGAAGGGCTTGGATTGAGTGTAAGAGGTGGAGTGGAATTCAGCTGCGGCCTCTTCATCTCCCAGTTAGTTAAAGGAGGACAGGCAGACAATGCTGGACTTCAGGTAAGAAAATTCTATTCATGTTAGGTGCCAAGGGTTGTTCTTCAACATTTAGAAATTGCTTTTGCTAAGATGCTCTTTGTCTCTTCTAATAGAATTCCTAAGATACATAAGGCAATGCCATGGCAAATTACATTATACCAGTGGTGAATCAAGTCATTAAAAATGTTCATTTTGCTGGTTTTAATGATATGTAGACTTTTTTTGTTCTTTGGGATATGATAATTTTTGGAGGTTAAAGGTTTTTCTGGAATGTTTATACTTCACGAGTAGCAACAGTTAAATGTAAGCAGATGGAAAGAAAGATCTCTAGACTGTGGAAGAGTGCTTTAAGTTGCCAAGTTCTAATTAAATGTAGAGCAGAGCATATAAATACTAAAAGTGTTAATTTCATCTTGCACAGATACAATTTGTGTAACAAAATGTTTACTTAAATTTCATGTATAAATTGTGGGGGTTTCGGTTTATGCAATGAAAGAAAACGTATTTTTGACTATTCCCAGTGTCCTCTGTACTGCACAGAATTGCACTTTCTGTGATTGAATTTTGGATACATGCACTTGCCAATAAGGTTGGCAAAAGTATGTGTTGGCAAAATTATGTGAAGAAATACTGCAATAGTTATGCAATTTGCATGAATGAAGTTTTGGTGTTTGGTTTCTTTTTGAATGTGGCATTGCTTAGTGAAAAGAGAAGTGATAAATTGCTGTCCCAAATTTCTGCATCTTTCAATCAGACTTTGAATCTGATAAGGTGTACTAGAGGTCTGAGTTTCTGACTGGAAAGGCTAATATGCCTGGCTACTTTTAATTTGTCAAGTCTGAATATTTGCTGAAGGTGTTGATGGCTAAGGATTATGTTTAGCCCAAAATATATTAGACTAGCATGATTCATTACAGTGTTTAATTAAGCTAGCTTGTTTTATAGATATGCTTCAGTATTACCTCACTAATCTCTTAGATTAAAAAATTGGTCAACAAGCCAGTTGAAGTTAAGTTTCTGTATTTGTGTCACTCATGCTGAAAGCTTTCTAAGTTTTAAACTGTTCCTCTGTTTGCATGCATGTGCATGCCCTTCTGTTTGTGCATTCATACCTATATATCCCATTCAGAATCACCTTTGAATTAGTTCCGTCTCTGTCAGCCTGGTCTGCACAGGTGCATGACTGACATGCATGACAGGTGCATCCAGAGGGATGCTTTAGAAACTCCTTAGAACAAAACCATGATTTCTGTGGGTAGTTAGAACTGAGAGGGTGTTACAGCTCAGCACAAACCTTGTGCTCTATGTGTTGTCAGCCTAATTTAAATCTGGGATTTGCCAATGGACAGCTGCAGAAAAGGACATTGATGTGCCCTCTCAGAGTTTGCACTACAGAAGTTCATGTGCCTCATCCTCTACATTACACAGCAAGAATGGGAAGTCTGCAAGGGGGCTGTCCCTGGGCTGTGGTTAGCTCAGTAGGAGAGATTCCATCTGCTTGCTTCCTCAACTGCTAGAAACTTGAGAAAAAGATCAAGACCAGTCACTCATATGGTTTTGTAAACATGTTCTGGAACATGTTGGAAGGCACTAATGACGCTGACCAATAAAGGACTTAATAGCCACTGCCCTAAATTGCAAATCCAATGCATTTGTGTTAATGTTGTGCTGCAGCTCTGCTTCTCTGCTTGTTTCAGACTAACATTTTGACACGGTCACTGGATAAGGAGTGATGTTCAGCTGTTGTGCTCCTAATTAGGATGTCAGTTTTCCTGCTTTCTCTGTACACAGAAAGGCCCCATGGCTTTCTGTGGCCGAGGTCATCACAGGGCATGTTGGTGTCAGTGAGGGGGATTTTAAAGGATCTTTGGGCTGGAGTGTACAGACTCAGAACATAGTTAGGGTTTAGCAGACAAAGTAGGGACAATAAGGGAGAAGAATGCTTGAGACTGACTCTGAATTTGTTAGGGTTATATTATATGAATTAATATGGGCAGATGGTGCTTTGCAGCTCCTGTAACTGCCTGGCTTCTGTTTTTTGATATGTGGTGTTAAAGCTCAGCCTAAAGTGCCTGAATAATAGGTGGCACTTGGCACTTTCTGAACCTCACTGAATAACAAGACCTGACAGGCAGCCCATTGTTCTAAATTGCTGTCTCACAGTAAAGCCAACTGCTTCTGAAATTTCACCCACCTGCTTTATTTAACAAAATCTCTACACATTTTCAATCCCAAAAATGCGGTCTGAGAGAGGTATAATGATTTTCTGTTATACCATCAGTTTTACATCCTGCTGCTTTTAATATTTCCAGTTCAAATTGCATGATTTCTCCTTGAAGAACTTTCCAACTTACATTAAAATGACCAAATAATAATGAAGGTTCTCTGTGGCCCTTGTAGTTTTGACCCTTTTTTGACTACAGTATCTCTAAAAGGCGCAAGTGTTTTGTCCTTCCATTAAGAAATTGACTTCATCTTCCTCCCCCACCCCACCCCCCCAAACTGCTTTTTGATACTTGTGAGTGAGGATTCTGCTGAATACAAAGAGATTGGTGTGAATGATGAAAGTGGAAGCAGTATACTAAATGGGAAATTTGAAACAGTTGATGTTATTATATGAAGCCCTTTAATTTCCTAGAAACACTAAATATTATATTTCTCATGTTAAAAGTTAGAAATAATAGGCATTTTACTTCAGAAAAGTTAGGTTTGCATCTTTTTTCTAAAAAGTCTGTCATCTCTCTGTTTGATAGGGAAAGGGGAAACTGTGATATAATACCAAAATAATTGTTACTGTTCTACTCTGCTCAGTCCCACAGACTTTTATCTCTACAGCTCCGATTCATTAGCTTGGTATACAGTGATACCTGTACAAAAGTAACAAAATACATGAAAGAGCTATTAATTGCCCCAATATTAGATACCATTGTTCAGGAAAAGCTGTTCAAGTATCCTAAAGAGAAGCAGTTTGCTGTATGCCTATACATCTCCTGTAGTTCAACCTAGGTTGTGTTATTTGTAAAGCAGCCTCAGTCATTGTCTGTCAGCAATACAAATGTCCTTAGGCTCAGTGAGGAGTGTTGGGTTTCAGAAATAAGATGACAGTCTAGTAAAGGAGAGTGTTAAAAATATCTGTTGTATGGGAAAAGCTCATTCCCATACTAGAGGGAAAAATAAAATATGCTCCAGTGTGCATTTATAATTTTGCAAGTGCCTCTTGGGGAGATGGAAACAGATTTGACTCAGTGAATGCTGACATCCTCAGAACATGAATTCTGCTGATACAGAAGCCCCATTATGGCATTTTCATTTGCAGCCCTAAAACTAAGGGATTTCTGTTTGCTAAGGCATTGCAGTCAATGATAAACCCTTTAAAGAGTCAGGTTTGTGCAAATCCAGGCCCCATGGTCTGTTACAGTCTGCGTGATGTGGAAGATGTGAGTAAAGGAGGGATCCTGAACCAAAATAAAATTAAACAAAAAGCCCTCCCCCTTCACCACATATGTCAAATCAACAGAAAATGGATGGGGTGGATGGATGTGGTTTTGAATCTTTGGAACATGTTGATTAAGTGAATGACAGCAAGAGCTATCAGGGGCGCTATGAACTGCAGACCTCATGTGCTCTTCTTGTCTGATTCTGTATATTTACCACAGTTTGTATGTTCAAAAGCCTTCACTACTGACCTATTTCTGCTCGTACTAAAGATAATTTAAAAAATCTGACTGTCAAGCTCTTAGGAGTGCAAACCATTGCCCTGGGTGAAATTTTTTTGGATGCCCAGCAGAGGGAGTGGATGTCCCACTGGTCAGGGGCTGGGGACCACAGTCCTGTTTTGTCTCTGAATGTGTTCTGTTCTGCAGGACAGTTTTCTTTGCTTTTGTAGCCTTCTAATGCTGTGTTGTGTCAGACAAAAATCCTCAGCTTCAGTGGAAAGTGTGACACATAAGCAATGATGATAGAGTGGACATGTTAATGTTCATGTTTTGTAGTATTGTAGAGCATGAGACACTTCCCAGAAGAATTAGAAAAGCATGTGAAACAAACAAAGAAGTTACACTAGTGGGTTTTTCTTTCTGCCTTTTTTTTTTCTTCAATTGGACACATCACAGTAGGAAGATTCAATAGTCATTATTACAATATGAAAAAAGGCATGCCTAATGTCCTGCCACCCAATGTCGTGTCTCTGTGTGTTACAGTCTCTAGAACACAAACTATATTACGGAGTTTCTACTTCCAGTTCCACTCACTCCTCTCATATAAAATGAAGACACAGAGCTTCCCAAGAAATAAATTGTAGATTAGTTTTTTAAACAAACTTGATAATGCATTCCACCCAAATAAAAATACAGTTGCTTTAGCTTTGCTGAAACTTGAAATCAGCCTAATGCAGATAACAACATGGAAAACTTAAGCCTAAAATGAAATTTGGGAGCTTGACACTTGAGTCTTGAAATGGAACATTTTAGGCAATCATTAACTAGGGATAATGCTGTTATGAAACCAGACACATTTGTGAGGATGCACCCAAAGTTTCATTGACTAAGAACAAAATCCCATGCTGTTGGTGTTAATGAGAAGTCTCATCAAATACATTTTACATAACAAATATTCACAGTAGTTCAGAGGAAATGCTACTGGAGAGAAGTAAACCCAAAGTATTTGGCTTTGTCCATGTGGAGATCAGAGGTATAAGATGTTGATGTTTTGTCAAGGTAATTTCCTGGTAATCATTTGTATGTTTTGCTGTGCAGTGGATTGATCTCCATTGATAATGGAAGAAATCATGCACTAATTTTCATACAGCCACCTCATATGGTTCACACCAAGTAAAAGTCTTTGCTTATGGTGCTCTAGCCAGGACCTGGCATTTTTCTCAAGCAGATAATAAGGCATTACCTTAAATGAAGTAGGCAATATCTTCATCAGTGATTCCTTCTCAGCCTACCTGGATAAGAGGATCATTGGGCAGAGTTCATAAAAACTTGGAAAGTTCTCTCTAATCATCATAGCATATCAAATTTGGATTTATATTAGAGGAAGAGAAACTTTTTGATTGTACTTTCATAAATAAAATTTGAAATTTTATAGAAGTGGCTGAAAGCACCCTATCTGTTCTGCACTGTTAAATTGAACATTGCCAGGTAATGTCCTTGGGGTGCTGGCTTGGATTGCCGATAAATGTTAGCGGGGTCCCCAAACAAAGATAAAGGTAAAATCCCTTAAAATAATGCATTTTCTCAATCCAGAATCAGGCAAGATACTAAGTTTCCTATTGATCAAATATTTTAAGGAAGCTATCTCAGAAAACATATGGCAAAAGCAAACTTCAACTTCTGAAGCATAAAAGAAGAAAATAACTCCAAAATTATTTGAACTAAGACACAGACTCTTGTTTTTGAGGTAAACTGTGGAGTACAAATCCAATGTATAGTAGACAGTCTTTATAAAATTGTTATTTGGCCATTAATTTGCTCTTTTGGTGTTTGGTATTAATTCAAAACAAATACAGGTAAGTCTGATCTGGACATTACCTGAAATTCAGAATGTATTCTTGCATCAGCATTATCTAACATTTGCATCAAAATGATTGCCGGATTGTATCCAACCTTAAAAACTTTTTAAATCATTAACTCACAACTCCTTTTTCTTCTCCCTTTGGTTTTTGAGGTTGGAGATGAGATAGTGCGCATCAATGGATATTCCATTTCGTCGTGCACACATGAAGAAGTCATAAACCTCATCCGTACAAAGAAAGTCGTGTCCATAAAAGTTAGACGTAAGTAACGCACAAAAAAAATCACCTCTGTCACCAAAGAGTGTTATCAATAAATTGCTCGTGGTCTGTAAAAACTTAACAAAATATTTTTCCTTTTCAGATGTTGGCATGATACCTGTCAAAAGGTAATGGCTTTTCATTTGAAAACAGATTATTCATTTTCATATGGCCTCTTCTATCCAGAGAATCTGTGTTTAATTATGAAAATGTGTGAATGCTGATTAAAATGTCCCTTCCTTTTTAATGAACAGGCAGATGTCTTCTTGATGAATCTGATTTTATACCAGTTGTCTGCTTAAATGAACCACTTTCTATTTCCTCATTTGTCACAGACATCTCCTGGAAATTTAATTATCAATGCTCCTAGCATAACAGAGTGCTCCACTGCTTCTTTGTGTATGTGGCATTTGATGATGGCTTCAGAGTTTAGAAAAACATCAAATTGTTTTGTTTTTCCAATTTTTGTTGAAAAGCTGAATTTTTAAGTGGAATGTTTGAGAAATGTTAATGACAGGAGGTGTTGCTCTGCATAGACATTTGTGTAAGATGTTCGAGTGGTTACAGTTCATTTTACAGTCTTCCTCTGAGTTTCCTAAAATCATTTCACCTGAGGGGGCTTTATCAATTTTATATTCAACCTTTACTAGCCCAAATAATTGTATTGATGTTCTATTTAAATTGCTGGAAAATAAACCAGATATGAATGGTATCCAAAGGAAGTTGTGGATGCTAAACAGAAGGCTCCATTTCCAAAGCAGCTTCTGGAATACATTGACATTTGTTTTGTTCCATTACTTAAAATTACTTTTTCCTTTCAGTTCACCAGATGAACCCCTTAAATGGCAGTATGTGGATCAGTTTGTGTCAGAGTCTGGGGTAAGAGATCAATGTTTTGTTAAATGTCTTCTGGGGAATCTGTAATGGTTCTGAAACACTTTCTTCTCTGACCTTATCAGAGAGACTATTGTATGCATTACTATAATGCAATATCTTGGTGAAAGTATTCTGTGAGGAATATCTTTTGTGATATGAAATGATTCTAGAGCTATTAGGTAAGGAAAGGGCAGGACACAAATGAAATTGCTTTCACTCATTAATTGCTTCTTCATTTTGCTTGAGCTTATTAACTTCCCAGGCTGTAGTTCTACTGCATAAATCTTTTTCAGATTATTTGGCCTATTTTAGGCATATTAGTGGAGGAATTACAACTTTGAATACGAGTGACTTCTAAGGGTTGCAGAAGTGAAAAGAAACGCCACAATTACTGTTCTTTTGCTTTCAGGAGGAAAGACTTGGTTAAATAGTGAGCCTTATCATGGATTTCTCCAGCTCTTTTGTCAGGGAACATCTAAACAATTATTTTTCCATATCACTTTCCTCTCATTTTCCTTCACCATTTTCTGAAGACAAAGTTTGACTATTTAAGTAATCTTCTCCAAATAGATAAGTTCAGTCTTTCACCTCAGCCATGCAGTTCCATTGAAATGACTCTACTTCACATTCATTTCCAGCAGGACAGGACTTTGAAGCCTTGAATAGGACCTTGAATCTTATCTTGATGCTGGCTGGGATTCATCCTGGCTACATGAAATTTTATAGTAGTCTTGATAGGAATTCAAAACAGAATTAACATCTGCAGCATTGTTTAATCCCTCTACAGGAAGGAAAGGGCAGTGTTGCTGGACTTGCTTCTTCTGGAGGGAGAGACAATAAAGAGAAGAAAGTTTTCATCAGCTTGATTGGTACAAAAGGCATGGGGTGCAGGTGGGTACACAGTTTTTATTTCATGTCACTGATTTTTAGATGAGACACTCAAGACAGTTATTTCCATACTTCTTTGATATCATGTCAGGAAAATAAAGATCCATGCTGGATCAGGAAGGCAAACTGCAACAGCAGGTTATCTGTGGCACATATTACACATTTTTAGGCAAAGTATAACTTTGTTATGCTGTGTTAAAAGATTTTTCAAAAAGAAAAAAAACTTTAAAATTTAAAAATAAGAGTAGACTGAAAGTGCCTTAATACAACTTGTCATGGAATTGGATCTTTTAAATGCTTTTACATTTTTAAATACATAAAAGTGCTGCTTAATGACATAGGAAATTCCAGCACTATCCACTGTCAGGTTCACTCCCTGCCTTCTCTGACCCTTTTCAGAACTAAAACACCGTCACAAAGCTATATCCAGTTTCTGAAATTAATGTTGAATTTGCAAGGTATTTTAGAAATATGATTCGGGGATTCTTGGACTCCTGTCTTTGCAATACTTATGGAGGCTTTGGAGTAGAAGGGATATTGTAGGATTTCTTATATAATTAGAAATATATAGTTGAAATTATCAGTATTTTTATCTCCTGTAATTTGGAGGATGTAAAGTTTTTTTAAAAATTATTTACAAACTGGAGGAGGTGGCTCATCATCACTTGTTGGATATATGACCTACAAAAGTAGTTTGTGTTTGGGCCCAGCTTAGGTGGCAGATTAATATTCCTGAGCTAGATGTTGGCCTCTGGTTGAAACATCTTTCTTGCTTCTAATAAATAATCTGAACAAAATAACATTGTTTTGCACATAGAGTGTGTTGCAGTTCAGTGAATAATTTATTGTGTTACTTGCTTGCTTTCAAATAATATTAGTGTCTAATCCTTTAGACAGTGTAGGTCAGCATACATAGAAGTTTCAGCATGTAAGACAAAATATAGAAGCTTGAATATTTTTCTTTTAGCTTTTTCTTTAAAACCAGTTTTGTGATATAAAGAATAAAATAATAGGATGATAAACCTATCACATATTGATTGTGTACTGGTGAGTTTTGGTGTTTGTTTCAGTGTTGGCTAATACCATAAATATTCTTTAAGCAAAAATAAATTATGAGGAAACAACTAAAACTACTCACTGTATTACACTGTATTTTTCCATAAATATTATTCTATAAACTATGTCCAATTAATGGTTGGGTTTTTTTACATTTCCAGTATTTCCAGTGGTCCAACACAAAAACCAGGCATTTTTATCAGCAATGTTAAGCCAGGCTCTCTTTCAGCAGAGGTGGGCTTAGAGGTAAGTGTGCCACCTTCCAAGGTAGGTATCACAAGGAATTCTTGTTTTGTATTCACAGCTTCAAGGATTCATGGGGTTTTTCCCCCGTGAAAAAGAAATATGTGGTGATTACATTTTAGGCAAAGCTAGTTTTCTAAAATTTTAAGATCGAGTGACCTGGATCAGACCAATACTCCTTCAAGCTGAGGAACTGATTGCAAGCAGTGGCAATAAGAGATCCTAGTGTAGGAGGATGTGCAAGCCTGACCAGTTTCCAGTCTGTTTCTCTTGTGCTCTGCCAGTACCCATGATTGTTGTATTGATTGTGTTGGAGAGCTCATCTCTTTCTGTTTTCATTTAATATATGTACTAACTTAGCATCTGTAATAAAATTTGCATAAATTTCTTTAGGTTGGTGATCAAATTGTTGAGGTGAATGGAGTGGACTTTTCTAATGTGGATCATAAAGAGGTAAAATCAAGTCTTCTTAATTCCCTGGATTTTTAGTTGTCATCTTATTAAACATCTGTCCTGTTTTCCTGTCCACAAAAAGTATGTTTTGATGCTGGGCTCCTGACTCAAGGGGTTGTGTATTGAACATGGCAATTCAGAGATTTGCATACCTACCACTCTGTTTAATTCTGGAAATTCCAGCTGTGGCAACAGCATTATACTGGCCTTTTATCACTTCATTCACACTGATTTTTGTTTTGTTTTGATTTGCAGGCTGTCAGAGTGCTCAAGAGTAGCCGTACTTTGACTATCTCTGTGGTGGCAGGTGCTGTAAGTAGTATATTTGTAAAAGCAGAACATTTGTAAGCAGAAAATTGCTGTGTGGGTAAAGAAATGGTAAAAATGGATAAAAACAAAAGCTGTGTTTCTTTGTAAGATCTATACCTCTGTCAAACCAAGACAGTTTTGAGTGGCATGTGATTCTTTCATACCACACAAAGTATTCCCAAATACAACATAATTGTGGGCCAATGCAAAACCATTCCCTTGACAAGGAATGGAAATTAACTTTATTGTAATGGTCTCTCATGTTTGAGAGCTTCTGTTCTAATAGATATCTGCTTCTGCTGAAACATGAAAGGTGAATTGGAGACAAATAATTCTTAATCCTGATGCCTTAGTCGTATTCCAAATGAGTTCCTTTTGTAACTCTTTATCTGATCTCATTAGTGTATTGACACACTGAAAATTGCTGAGTTTTTCATTTCCACTTTCTGTGCAACAGGACTATAAGCCTTTGGGGTCTAATCTAAAGCCAGCTGAAATTAATTAATTTTCCCTCTGAATTCAGTGTGACTCAATAAATGTTTTAATGTTTTTACTGCTTTAATCCTTCTTTAGAAAGTGTGTAGTTGTATACAAGAGGATAATCAAGTTCCACAGACTAATCAAAGACTGTGTTTTCAAATTGCCTTGCAACTGAATTAAATGGGGAAAAAAAAGATTTAATAAGTCACTTCAGCTACTTCCTAAGGGCTCAAGTATACTGTGTAGCTGCTTTAAGGAATTAATAATTTATTTGGTCTACTCTTACAGTAGCAGAAGATGAAGTTGTCCAAAGGCACTGTAGGCATTGTTTAAACAAATACTCTGGACTAGTCGATTAGGCTCCAGGAATCCAACATCCTAATGACTTAGTTTCAACTCCCAGTTATGTTAACAACCTTAAAAATATGACATCTATCTCAGCATGCATCACTGGGGTGATATCCTTAAAATGGCAAATTGTTGCTATGGAATTCTCTGTTCCTCACTCCTTCACCTTGCACATCTCTTCTCAATAGACATCTTTGTCTGGAGAACAGATAGCATAAGGAAACAGTTTCCCTACTGTGGTGTAAAGACATTCCTCAATGCCTGGTTTTATTCAAGACGTCTACTTTTGCACTTTAGAGACAGGAAAAATCCTACCTTCCTAATTAACTTGGGATTTTAATTTCAGAAATTAAAATTAGATTAATATTATCACAGTGTTCTACCTATAGCACTATGGAAATTTTTCCCTGTATTTTAAACTGTACAGTGTTTTGGGGGTGTACATTCCCTCTATTTGGGTTCCTAAATGACGACACATTTCTGCAGCATCCAGGCATAAGAGCATTAAAACACAGTAGCTATATAGTTGTCTTCACACTGGGAATCATTCAGTGTCCTGTTGTCTGGCATTTCATTGCTCAGTGTGATTTTAAGAAAGTATAATGGGAAGTTTTTTCTGGGTGACACACTCTACATGTATTTGGCATGACCCCTGCGGTGTTGTTGCTAACTTCAATAGTGCCAAACCTCTTCTGAGGTGTTTAGCACATAATCACTTAGAGGCTGAAACTAGAATAGCTCCTTGGAGTAAGCAGTCAGATCTTTGAGGATCTTTCAGGGTGTCTTCCTCAGGAAGAGCAATATGGGGAAATGGCAGGTGTGCTACTATATAATTGGGTTTAAATTATTTCCTAGAAGAACTGCAGTCATGAGATATTTCCACAATTGACTGGGGTGGTGGTTTTGATTGCAGGGAAAGGAGCTGTTCATGACTGAAGAAGAAAGGCAGAGAGAAGCACGTCTCCGTGAGCAGGAACGCCAGGAGTTGATGCATCAGAAGCGGCTTGCACTGGAGACCAACAAAATCATCAAAGAACAGCAAGAGAAAGAGAGATTGTGAGAACTCTCTATAGGATAGTCTGAAAAATTTAGCTTGGATTTGGAGAGGGCATGGAAGGCAGGAGCACATAATTATTTCTGTGATGCTTCTCACAGAAGTGAGAAGATTCTCAACGTAGATTAACTTTGTTTTGCTTTTGCGGAGTCTCTGTTCATAAACTGTTTGTCTTGTGATGCTCTTGATGTTCTGGACTTTAAAAGCTTATATCGTTTAAAGCCATCTTGAATAGAAGGGTCCCTCTGCTCCCTGAATGTCATACCCCAATGATTCAATGTGATATTCATTAGTTTTCTAATGCTATTCACTCATACTTTATTTTTAGCAAGACAGTTAGAAATTTTATACTCATACAAAATCATGCTATAGTCTTGCCTCAGAAGGAGGTAGTTACTTAAAGAATTAAGTAGAGGGTATGCCCTTATGTTCCAGATGGCCAGGAATGCCCTCAGGGTTCCTAGGAAACCATACCGAATCTTTGGTATCTTAAAGGTGTCTTTTAAAACAGAGCGTTCTCCACCAACAGAAATGTATTTACTGTCTGCATCTTTTGCTAACTGTATGCTGACACACTTTGTTCAGGTTCTTACTCAGAAAATACTATTTTTACCATGTTGTCCTAATTCCTCTTGTTACAGAAGAAAACTGGAGATTTCCCAGAAGGCTGCGGAGGAAGAAGAGAGATATCGCAGAGAAATAGAGCAGTGAGTAAAAACCTTGCACAGGCAGTGTGCCACCTGGAAAAGGGTTCCTTGTGCATTAGATCTGGCTGAAAATATTCTGCATGTTGCTTTCAAATAAAACTGTGTAGTATTTCCATTCAGCTAAATGTAGGATCCAGTACATATGAGGAAGTACACCACAGTTAATGAATAGGAAACTGATCTGAAAATCAGCACCTGTAAACATGAGGCTTATGGCAATAATAAATTCAATGTGAAATTGAAGTTCAGCACTTACTTTAAAAGTATTATTAATATATAGAGAAACTTAGGATCAAGGAAGTTCTGTGTCCCAGAACTTGTTTACTTCTGTTGTCACTAAAACACTACATTTAATTCTAAGAAAAATTCTACAAAAATACATTTAATTCTAAGAAACAGATCAGTATTATGTTTTTAACTTAAACATTCTTTTACATTTGGAAGTTTGAAATTAACCAGTTGTTACCACAGTAATTAAATTTCCTTCTAGATGATGCTGTGAAATTGCATGAAAATGCAAGTTGCAGAAAAATGTCTGTTTTGATTCAGCCTTTCAGGGCTTAGATTGACCCTCAAGTCTTTGGCTTTGCCTCTTTGACATATTAAGGGGGCTTTAATTAATTCAATTCATTTAAGTCCCTTTTCTGCATTAGCTAAATTTTTCCATTAGAAAAAGAGTAGGGATTTCTGAATTTGTAAGGTGCAAAAAGAAATATATTCCCCAGTTGTCACAAGAGAAGAATCTTCTGGTAGTCCTGCTGTGGACTCTACAGCAGCACATGGATGAATTCTTATGCATTTCCTTTTTTCTGATCCCAGAGAATTGTTAACATCCTCTTCTTTATTGTGGCCTACTATAGAAATTCCTGCAATAGCCAAAAGCTGCTCTAAAAGCAGGCCATCACAGGTGAAGGATGATTCTGTTCTCCAGATCTAGATTGCCGGTCTGTTAGAATGGATGTTGGATGTTTGCTGTGTTGTTCTGCACTAAGAGCATCTTTACTCACCCAGGGAGAGCTCTCATGCCCTGGGGGCTGCTCAGTGTAAGATCTAGCACAACTTTTTACTTCCTTGTATAATTTTTATGTGTTGCTCAGGCACTTTTAAGCTTTTCCATATCACAATCCAAACTCTTAAGTCGGTGTCAACCTCCTGGGTGAGGAAGAGGGAGAATGGTAGCAGAGGAACCTCGATGAAATTTAAAGCTGTGATGTAATGAGCAGTTGTGGCAGGCTAAAATACAATATTTTTCTGTATTAATTGTTTGTGAGGATCATGCCTTGCCTTCTTTTAATAATTCTTTCTGCAGGAATTCCTTGTATAAACTCACTGTGCCCTTTTTTGGTATCTTACATTTGAAAAAAATTCCAATGTGCCCAAATGATAGAGGTCCCTAACTTTATGTACTGCAAGTTACATTGTAACACCAACTTTTTCAAACTAAAATTAATTGAAAAAATATTCTGTCCATTGTTCCCTGACAATGCCTCTAAATTTAAATAGTGAGCTCAGCTACAGATTTAAGAGTGTTTTGACTCCATGTGAATATTTTTTCAATTTATTTTAGCTAATTTAGAGATGCAAAAGATAATCCAAATATAAATAGCATTGTATATATGTAAGACCTGGTAAATTTTGGCACCACATTATCAGTTCAAGGCAAGCTATAGTCAAGAATAGATCTTGGATCATTTAAGGTAACATATATGAAGCTACATGTTGTTAGGTTATTCAGCACTTCTGCTGTGACAGACATGGTATTTGCTGGATTTTTGTTTGAAATGTCTTTTTTCTCTGGTCATGGTGCCATACTAGGTAATTTACTTGTTTTGCATGCTCTTTTCCTGAAGTGTACACTCTGTGCAACACCCTGTACCCATCTATTCCCCTCTCTTCTCTTTGTTTATTTTTTCCCCTTTCTTTTCCTAGAATATGGAATTTAATATGGTTTCCATTTCAACAGTATTTATTTCTTTTTGGGAAGAGTCACTTTTTATGGCAACCTTGAACTTTGTATTTAGGAAGCAATCATCAAAATATAGTCAAAGACATAGAGAGGAGACATGTTTCTTTAGGTATAGTTTTCCATTGTGACATCTGATTTAGGTGTAAGGTAGATGTTCTATCACTCAGTGTTTCAGTTGAAACTGACAGTTTTTCTAGTAAGGAATTCCAGTCCTAAAAATGAAAAATTGCTAAGTGAGAGATGTTTTTTTACTTCATTTAAAAGTCAGTACTGTAGTGTGTCACTCATGGCTTAGTATCTGTGCAGGTGTTTATATAACAGGCCTTATACATCTAAATATTAAATAAGAATATCTTACACTATACTTTGCAAGTTATCTTAGTAGCTTAGTAAATGACACAGATTGATGAAAGGAATTAAGTTATGAGGAAGAAGCAGTTTATTATGCTTTATATTCAAGAGAAAAACCAAATATGCTGAAAAATTAGAGTGGTAATGAATATATACTGATGTTGTTGGTTTTGTCCTCAGAATGTCTAACTGTATTTGTTTCCTCTAGGATAACAGCAGAGGAAGAGAAATTTAAAAAGGAGTGGGAAGAAGACTGGGGTCCTAAAGAACCACCCAAGTCTCTAAAAACTGTAACTGCAGAAGTGCACTCTGCCCCTCGTTCCAAACACAAAAGTAAGTAATTGATGTCAACTTGCCTCCTTCTGTTTGTCTCAGACACATCACTGAGTTGTATGGAATGTACCACCAGTTTGTCTCCAAGCTGAGCTAGCTACGAATTGGTTATTTTCAGAAGGCTGGAAGCATATGATAGATCAATTAAATAACTCTTATTTAACAAGGTATCTATCTTGCAAAATCTACATCCATTCCAATAGTCATAGTTTTTAACAATCAGCAGCAGGAAAAATAAAAATAATAAGGCTTACTAAGAAATGGTTTGAAGCATCAACCTCTATAGCTTGGGGGTTTGGTGCATTGTTGTGCATGTTGTTTCTGTTCAGTGTTTACTTGTCAACCTTTTCACAGTTCGGGTTAAAAGGGATCTTAAAGATCACCTTCTTCCAAGCCCCTGCCATGGGTGGGGACACCTTCCACTAGACCAGTCACTCAGAGCCGCATCCAAAACTGGCCTTGAGCATGGCCAGGGATGGAGCATCCACCACACACTGGCAACCTGTGCCAGTGCCTCACAGTAAAGAATTTCTTCCTAATACCTGATCTAAATCTATCCTCTTGTAGTTTAAAGCCATTCTCCCTTGTCCTGTCACTACATGTCCCTTTAAAAAGTTCCTTTTCAGTTTTCTGGTAGTGCCTTTTAGGTACTGAAAGGCTGACCTAAGCTCTCCCAACAGCCTTCTCTTCTGCAGCCTTAATTCAACAACCCTAATTCCCTCAGCCTTTCCTCATTGCAGAGGTGCTCCAGTCCTCTGGTCATCTTCATGGCCCTCTGCTGGACCCATTCCAACAGGTCCACATCCATCTTGTATTGGGAGCCCCAGAGCTGCATGCAGCACTCCAGGAGGGGTTTCACAATAGGACCAGAGTAGAGGGACAGAATTCTCTCCCTTGCCCTGCTGCCCATCCTGCTCTTGATGCAGCCCAGGATGCTGATGGCTTTCTGACTTACTTGTCCATAGGGAATTAAGACAGTTGGAGCTTAGCTGGCAGTTATGAAGCTAAATTGGAAGCTGCAAATTGTATGTGAAGAGTGTACTAAAATTGTATTTTAAAAGAGAAATGTGGAAAGCGCCTGTTCCATAATTTATAGGAGACCTGGGCCAACTCCTAACCCGATGTTATTTTATTATATTATTTTGTGTGTGATTTTGGGGAAGTCTGCTGATGGTTCCGTTACAGGAAAAGCCACCAAATTCTACAGGCTTCCCTTCAGGACATAGCAGACTAATTGTCCACATGTAGACTCTAACAGCTCTTCAGGACTGGAGGAAGTTGGAGATTGATTTAAGCAGGGCCACTTTTTTTTAACAATTCCGTTGAAAAACATCCCATCACTAACTACTTCTTTTTAATTTCACGGAAACTTCTAGTCACACATTACTGATCTCTTTTTCATTTCATGGGAACCTCCAGTTACTGTCACTTCTGTCCCCTCACCCCTTTCCTCCTTTGTTTCTCTAGAAGATTTAGAGGGACATGACCAACTTGAAACAGATGACATGGATGAAGTGAACATGAAGCAGGACAAACAGGTTTGCCACTCAGCCCTGACTTCCTATCCTGTTTCAGATTCTTCCTGTGTCTCACCTCCTCCTGACAGTCAGTCTTGACATTGAACTAACCATTTGGTTTTCCTAGGGCAATATGTGTGGTCCTTTAGTAAATGATTAAAGATTTTGACACTGCTGCTGTCATTGCATCTAAAGATACCTTGATATGAAATCTTAACAACCCTACAGAAACATGGACTATATTGAGTGCTCTGTGTTAGTGTTTCTTATATAAAGTTATGGTAATATATTCTTTTGTATGTTTTTACTTAGCAATATATTTTATAATATTTATGAATGTGTCTTGAAATAGTTTGTCCTGGGAAATGGAGCTTTTCATGTCTCCTCAAAAGCCATGTTCTGCCACAAGCTTGAATGAGTTTGAATATCTGTTTAATTTTCATAAGGCTTGCTGAAACTACTGTAAAGTGGGAGTGTGACGATAGAAATCTTAGCAATGCCCGTGCCTGTGTGGTTCTGTATGAAGATTACTTGTTGCATTTTCTTTGTTTACCATAAAATATGTATCATTAAAATAAGGGAAACTTATGACTAAATGGACTAGAACCATTTATCAAGAATTTAGCTAAGAACTTGTCATGTAATATCAAACCTCTGGTGTTACGCTTTCAAATAAATTTTAATCAGTTACACATACCAGCATGGATTGGTCTGAGTATGAGCCTGTCCTTGGCTCTTCTTTAAAAAACAACTTTTCCTTTACCTTTTGTAGCTTTTGGATGGTTTTATCGGTATGATGGAAAATTTCCCACAATCCGTAAGGTACCAAGTTTGAAATGTGAATTTGTTTGCTGTGTGTGTGCTTGAATTGGAACTCCTCAGTTTTCTTCTTCTGTGTTATTAGTAAACATCCCTCATAGTCAAATGCTCCTTCTTTTAACCTGTGCACAAATTAAGATGCTTTTGGGATGCATGTGTCTAGGACTTTGTCCTTTTGAGTCCTTCAGGCTCTGAGTTCTGCCATGTGCAGAGGGAATTGTATAAAAATCCTTTGCAGAAGGTGCTCATTAGAGGTGGGCAGTGCATGTCTTCATGTTCTCCAAAAGTCCTCAGAGTCATGTGTACATAAAAACAGTACAGAGACAAAAATTATACAGTTGTACCTTTGCAAATCTCCCTGAAGGAGAGATTTGGAAGGAAAAAGGCTTTTAGGTATGCACATATGAGGAAAAAAAACCAAAAAACTTTAGCTGATAGAATATTTATATATCTTATACGTGTATGTAGAGATGCTGCTGAAGTGTTGCAATTTATGAGAGTTTCAAATAATATTTTATAGTTGCTGTTTCTTCCTTCTCTTTATTTCTTGCACTGTATATTAGCCATATTATAGGGGGATTGCTATTGTGTTGTGTGCTATTGTGTTGTGTGGGTTTTTTGGTAATTAACTGTGGTAAAAGAGCCATGAAGATTTTGTGCTTGTATGTGGCAAGAACTCAAGGTTTTAGAGGAGGTCAGGATTATTTCAGACAGATGAAGTATTTGTATCACTGCTTAGGACTATTACTTTGACCTTCTGTGTGCCCAGGATATGCCTGTTCCCCTTAAAAGAGATTAGGAGAAGATGGTGCATTCCAATACCTTTTTGTGCTGCTAGTGGCTGAACTCATCATGGATCTGTAACCTGTGTGAAAGCCAGGGCAGTTAGGATTTTTATCAGAAAATTATAAATGCACGTTATGGAAACTCTCCACACAAAGAGGGAAGGTAATATTTTGTGTTGATGCTGACAGCTATAGTTTAGAGAATGTCCAAATACCTGTTCTTATACTAATGATCTTACACAATTGCTGTTGAACTTTACCACACATTGTGCACTGGAAGGTTGAAAAGATTTATTTTTAATCATTTGCTTTTGGCAGTGATGAATTTTCATCCTACTCCCTATTGCTAATGATTTTTTTGCCTGTTTTAAAAACAAAATTTCACTCTGTACTAAAAATATTTATAATAGGAAGCAAAGCGAATCCATGGGGAAAATTGTAGGAAAGGATGAATCATCCTGTTGTATCTGAATGCTGTGAATGCAGCTAAGACATTCAGATGTAGGTTCATGTTCTAGAAGACCTTGGCTTGTGTACTGCTTAATGTGCCTCTGAATTCAGTAATTCTTCAAATGTTGATACCGAGCAAGTTGACCTGCCTGATGTTACATCTGCCAGACAGTACTAAATGTATCTTCGAATTTTTTAGAGGATAATATTGGCAATTGTTGTTAAGGTAAAAATTAATTATCCCTGAATAAAATACCCCACAGAATTCGGTTTGTGTTAAAACATTAGTGCATTAGGTAGATTTTTAGTTAAGCTTTATCTCCAATGTTTTTGGGATTCCTTTTCCCCCTGCTCCCCTCCTTACAGCACCACCACCATGTAACCATGAGGCAATAGACCACATCTCACTGAACTCAACAGTACAAAGTTCCAGTGAACTGCTTGACTGAAGGAATTGGCTTTTGTAGCTTCCAGTGAAAATGTCTGTTTTCCAAGGCTTTGTCATCAATATTAATGTGCAAAAGGTGAAAGGAAGACAAATAATGCTATTTAATGTGAAGCATTTTGTAGTGGTTTTGGGAATTCAAAGCATGGAAAGTCAATAGCTGATGGTGATGAGAAGAACAAAATCAAACCTGAAGCACAGCCTTTCTGGCAGGGGCAGTAATTGTCAATAAGTGGCCACCTGCTCCTCTGTTTTATTTTCATAAATAAAAGGAGATCATGGCCTTTCCAATATGAACTAAGTCCTACCTGTACAAATGTGAAAGGGTAGCAGAAATGTAACATCACAAAAGTAGAAATAACAAGCAGTGTGTGTTTTAAAGACAACGGGAACAGAGGCTTCCAAAAGACTGTGTAGCTTTTCCCTTTGTTTGTATCCTACATCTAAATTTTAGAGTAATTTTGTGCTGTATTAGTTAACTAATCTGAGTAGATTTTATCCAGTGATGGAGGAGCTACATGGTCCTTGTGATGCAGTGCTTCTTCTTGGAAGTAACTCAGTTTCTGTACTGATCTAAACCTTTACTTTATAATTCCTTATTTCATTTCTGTTAGGGGATGCAATGTTGATTTTAGGGCACATGCATGAAGCCCTAAAACTGGATGCATGGACTATTCACATCTGCCTATACATGAGTGTCTGTCACCTGAAAGCAATCAGTCATATATAAATATAAATGCCAAAATAGAGAGATGGCAAATCAAGACCCAACCAAAACTGTTCAAATATTCAAAGTTTTGTAGTGGGCTTGTGTGCCCTAAAGATTTAACTTTGCAGAGGAACAAAAAAGTTGAATTCTCTGATCTCATCCAGCTTATGTTAGGGGGCACAAGCCCTCCAAAAAGTTTGAATTTCCTGCAAGTTGCTGGGTAGTTGGACTTTGGATTTTCTTTTAAAAACCATGCCCATACATGCATAGACTAATTAATTTTTCAAGGCAAACACTCATGTATCAAGATTGAAGTTTGTGGTGTTTTTAGATGATGTAAAAATTTTTGTTAAAAAACCTTCCCAGAAAGGGAAAGAACGAAAGAAGTCAAAAAGTGATAGTTTTTGTGAACAGAAGAAGAATAAAAAGGAAATGGAGTTTGAGCAAAAACTTGCCAAAGAGAAAGAAGGAATGCTGGAGAAAGAAAAACAACTGAAAATAAATCGTCTTGTGCAAGAGGTATGTTGTGATCTATAAAGTGCAAAGCTGTATTAAAAGAAAATTCAATGGATTTTTAGTGGAATTATTTTAGCAGGACTCTTGTTTAATTATGTCAAAGATAATGAAATTTTAAAAGCTATTTTACTGCAAAATTCTGTTGCCACATTTGCTTATTTCTAGTTCAGCTTTTGCCCAAATGAGGATAGCTCTGCAGTTGTCCATGCATAGTGATGAATTTAATGAAAAACAGCAACATAGGAAATTCTTTGTAAAAGCATTATTACCATTTTTAAAACTATTTTAGGTGGCATTTCATACTTTTGAAGCCTATTTGTATTATGGCCATACCTATAACCTTTTCTAATGCACCAATGTTATGGTCAAGGTATCTGAGACAGAACGAGAAGACCTGGAAGAATCAGAGAAGGTGCAGCACTGGGTGGAAAGACTTTGTCAAACACGGTTAGAACAGATTTCCTCTGTGGAGAATGAGTCTCCTGAGGTAAAATTCTAGCTTTTCCATATATTGCATGATCTCTGAAAAACTGAAAGTTGTCTCCTAAAAGCAACAGGTTTTACCAGTGAAAAAAATGTCTTTCCCCCTCAGTCTTCTTTCTAAGAGGGAAGGGGGAAAAGTCAATAACTGATGACTTAAAATTTACAGAATTTGCTTTTCCTATATTTTATGAAGACTTAAACATTATTTTAATGAACTGATTATATTTTGTCCTTTTTAAATATGTTATCACCACTAAACTAACGGTTTTATTGTCTCCTGAAATATTTGGGCTAGGTGGAACATGCTGCCGGTAACAAAAGCTAGATCCAGCTATATTTATTAGTCTTGTGTGAATATAAGAACATCATTGATGATGAGCTCTTGGAAGCTTCCTAGTATTGCATGAAATGAAGGAACAGGATGAATAAATTACAAAAAGATACAAAACTCAGAAGGAATAAGGTTTGGGATTGTGCTTTAAGTAGACCCCTTTAATCAGGGGAGCTGCAGATAGTGGATGTTCCTTAGAGCCTGATGGTTCTAGATGTGGAGTGAGGCTTTCCCACCATCCGGTTGCTCTGGCTGTCTTCCAAGGAAAGCCACTTCCAAGAGGAACACTGCAATCTACTGAGCTCCCGTGGGATCCCCGGGAAACTGCAACCACAAAAGGGACCTTGGGGAACACTCTCACATGATTTTCCTTCAGGTCAGCGTAGAGCAGCTCTGAAAAAAGCAGCTGATCTTTTGTTCCTCATGGCCCTAGGCTCAGATCCATGTGGTTTTTCAGTGCAGGTCTTTAGTGGAATGGTTATGCAGAGTTTTTCTCTTGCTATTCAAACTTGGTAGTTTATGTTCTGCTAGAACTTTGTCCCACTTTTTGTAAAGTAAGAAGGAACTTTACAGTTTACAAATACTGTTACACTTTTAGAGCTCTACCTGGATTTCAGAAAAGCACACTGTATTGTGTTTGCTCCATAAATTTTTCCATTACATTCTATATAATTGCTCTACTACGATTTTTCTACAAACTTACCCAAGCAGTTAAAACATGTAAAACACAAAACCTGAGTGCTCCTTAGGGGTAAACACAGCTCAAAAATATTCAAGTGCTACAAGTTTGATCTGTTGGGAACAAGAGCATTCAAGACCTCAACCTCTGCCAAAGAAATAGCTATTTTTCAGCACCAAGCCATGAGCATGTTAGATAAGAAGAATGTGAAAAGTGTTACCCACTTGAGGGAAGTGTTGCCATATTAGAGTAAGATGAATGTTTCTGTCAGACAGCTTATCTATGTAAGGTTTCTTCAGGTGAGCCTACAAAATAACCAAATGACTGAATTTTCTCAAATACTCCAGTTTGATCACTGATGAAAGAAATGTTAGCAACTCTAACAGCATATGTAGACTCCTTCCACACACACATCCTTATTTTTTTGAATGAGCTGCTCATTGTGTTCAAACTCCGAAGTTGTTCAGTATTCCAGTAGATCTGGTGTGGATTAACATAAATTATAAGATCTCAAGCCCCTTGAGGTTCTGAATTTTATAGCACACTGAACTTTTTGTTTTGATAGCTGCTTAAGCTTAGTTTCCTTTCTTGTACTAATGTGTGGTTATGTTTACACAACTTTAACCACTTTCCCTTTTTTAATGACATAGAATCTCAGGGCCTGTCTTTGATTATTTTCCTTCAAATAATCACCTTTGTGAGGAGTATATCTTGGTTTCTCTTCATAAGAGCCAGAGAGGCATAAGTTGTGTTATTGTGGTTTGTGCTGTGATTTTGCCTTCTGAAAACTTCATGTCCTTGAGGTTTTGTGGGGTTTCTTTCGTCAACCCCCTTTACCCCAACAGCTGCTGTCACACCACTCCCAGTTTTGTTGTTTTTAAACTGGAATTCCAAGGAGTGCTTTTAGAAAGGCTTTCAGAGAAAATGTTGGTGTACATTCTGTGTGGGAGAAGCAAAGGTGTTCCCGTGGAGAAGCAGTCAGGCTGAGCGGAGTTCTAGGGCCGGCCATTCCTCAGAGCTGTTGCAGGCGGCAGTGTTGAGGCCGGTTTCTGTTCTGTCACACGTAGCTGGCGAGCGGACGTCCTCCTGCCTCTCCCTGCGCCACCTCCGTGCGGCGCTTTGCCGGGGGCCTGCAGCTGCACACCACAGATCTCGATGACATCAACCTCGATGAAGTTGACAAACCCAAACCGCGCCCTCCGCCGCCTCCACCGCCGCCACCAGCCCCCAGTGTTTCCCCAGCGCCACCAGCTCATCCACCTCCCGCCTCAAATGCTCCACGAGGCCCAGCCCTGTTGGTAACACCAGCTTCCCAGGTGACCTCGCGGTCTGTTTGGATGCATGCGCCTTTACCGCTCGCCTGCGTGCCTCCCTGCCCTGATCCATCACCCTCTTTGCCCGCTGGATCTACCCTTCTGCCCCTTGCAATGTTAAAAGAGGGAATGAGGTGGTTTCTTCGTTTTTTCAGTAGTGACTGCAGTCCAGAGGTAGTTTCCTTTTAACAGTTTTTAGCATATGTCAGGAGGAGTTTGCTCTCCTGCCTGCTTACACTGTAGCCCTATTACCTGCAGATGTCCTAGGCAAAATGTATCAGTTTAAAAAAAGATGATTTGGACTTGAATGATTAAAGACAAAAAAAAAGCAATCGCAGGCAGCAGATTTAATTCATTGTTAAATTTGAGAAAAGTATCCCTGTAGTGAGAATTACTTGCAGAAATGTTTTAAATGTGTCATCAAATTGCTTCGTTAGGTGAGAAGACAAAGAAAATTGACATAAAGTCAGAAGGTCAAACTTTTAAAAGGTCAAAACAGTGTAAAATAAAAAAGCAAGAGCTGGTAACCTGGTTTGACTTCTTGCACTTTGAGAAAACATTGACTTTCTCCTTATTGCAGTCTGAGTCCAAGAGAGGATCAAATGAAAGAAATCTTGTGCCAAATCTTGCTTTAGGAAAGAAATGGCAGCTGACTCATCATAATTCCCTTTCCTGGGCACCGTAGTGAGAATCATGTACTTGTTCCTTTGGCAAAAGATGCTTACTTGTTTCAAGCAGCAGAAGAGGATCCCATATGGTCACTTCCTTCCTACACAGTTTTCTGCATGGATTGACTGACCGCACTGTTGGGTTTTGGGGGTTTTGCATGTTTACTAAATAGTCTTTGTATTTGCATGATTCTCCTTGGGTGGGGAAGGATATGCAAATTTATCCCCTCTTGGTGGAAACTGGTAGATTCTCTCTCTGTGAATAAATACCTCAATGTGACCCATGAATCTCTTGTAAACTAAGGTGGACCTCTGATAGTGCTTGATCTTTGTGGTTCATTCATATGAAGTGCCAAGAATGTGCTAGATGTACTGAAATGGAAATATTATGTATTCTTATGGATAGCAGATTTCCCAAGTTATTTGCAAAATAAAAATGGCATGAAAAAATACAAGTGTACAAAATACTTGTGTTGAGAGGAGAAATACAGTCTTCTAAAGACAACAGAGAATATTCAGATAGGAGTAATATAGGAACTGCCATGCTGATCTGACCCCAAATCAATATATTCTAATATCTGTTTCTGGCAGTTTGTCACTGTTATCTATGTTAGAGAAAATAAATTAATAATTAAGAAAAATACGTTAGGTAACAACAAATAACCTAACCTTTAAAATTAATGTCAGTTTTCACTGAATATAATTAGTGTATATGAGGAAATAACTAGGCTCTTAGTAAAATTAATTGAGCCAAAGCTGCTTTGTTCATAAATAGATAATTCAGTATTTCTGATGTCATTTCAGAAATGGAAGAAAAATACAAAGCTTGACAATTTATTCTGCTACCTTTTACAAAGTCAGTTTTTAACACCACAGATAGGCAAAAGCAGTACATTTGTGTGATTGTGGATTAAAAATCTTGTGTTTATGCCTTGTAAAGCCAAAAAATAAAGACAACTATAGTTGTCCCATAAGTTTGTTTTTCTAATAACTCAAGCTGGTAAATCTTCTCTGCATTGCTCCATTTTTGGTTTTAACCCAAATCATTTAATTTCCAATTCAACTCAAACAAAACCTGACAAAAGGAATAAAAATCCTGTCAGAGACGTTCTTGAGAACTAGCTATTAAAATATCTAGTATAAATTGTCTGTTTCTGAAAAAATTGATATTAGCTTTATGCTTTATATGAACCCAGTACTAAGTGTGTTGCTGTTTAGGTTGTAAGAAACACCTCCCACGTTGGCAAAGCATCCCCTGTGACAAGCAACCCACTGGTATGTCACGTGCTGTTTATCATGGCTGTAGTTTCATGAACTTCCCATGTAGTGCTAGTGGCAAGGAATTGTCAGGGGTTTCACTCTGCAGGGCTAATTTATTTAAAATTCAGTACATGGAATGATCCGTGTGGATACATTGCTGTGCTGAAAGCACAAGTGGTGGAAGTGACTCCTGATGGTCCAAGGATTTTGTGTTTTGACAGTTTAGCAAATTTCAGTCTGCATTTGCATGTTGTGAATTTCTGTGGGTCACGTGTGCTTTGTTCTTCCATCAAGGCAAAAATGGCTAGGTTCAAACTATCTTTTAAATATAATGGGTGCTAAGATGCAAGTTTCATCTCAGAACCAGCAGTAGTTTGATATCTCTTTGCACTGTTTTTTAGTCAGAATAATCAGATGTTCATTCTGCACTCTAGAAAAATCTGCTGCTAAATTGTGCAACTCCAGGAGAAATCACCCACTTTCAGTGCAGCTTAACAAGTTGGTATCTGTGAATCTGTTGATTCTGATTCTTCTAAGTTCAGAATGCTTAATGATACTATTTTTTTTTCAGTGTGGAACAACATTTGTTGAGTTATATACAGGGACTTTCAAATATCTGATTCAAACTTTAAAAAAATTATTTAAGAAAGGAAGGGATGGGGGTGGGGGGGGGAAACCCACAGGGGAAAAAACACATGCACAAAAAACTAAACAAAAAGCCAAATCCAAAAAGTGGCTTAATCCATTTGCTGGAAGCAGATAAATAATTTCAGAGGTTACAGCTTGTACTATAAGAACAACCTCTGGAATACATCACATTTCCTATGAGAAACATTGAGGAAAGTGTCCCAAGAGTTGCTGGGGTTAAGTCAGAAACTGAACCCGCAGGGCTCAGTTTTGAGCTCTTTTCTTGAATGAAACGTGCTTGATGTCAGTGGGAGTTTTGGCTGAGTGGGAAGTGTAGGATTGGACTAGGACATGCTGAATGATTACATCTCAGATGCCTCTGGGTATCTCTGCTTTGTGGAGTCAAGGGTAGGGAATTAAACTAGCAAACCCTCACAGTTAAATCAAGATAATTTGATTTAAAATTCTTTATGGAAAGCTGTTTGCTGCAGCCCTGCCGAATTTCATTGTAAAAGATTTATTTAGCCATGGATTAGTTAAAATCTTATTTTGGGTTCACTGTGTTCTTACACTCAACTTTAGTAGTTTTGGGTTGGTTTTTTTTCCTCTGATTTCTCATTCAGTTTGTTGCCTTTATGGGAAAAATGCCAAAAGGAGGGCTGAGATTTTTCCATAATCTTGCTGGTGAAGCCAGAATTTAGGTGAAAAGCTACTACTTGGATTTAAGAGAAATGATGTTTTGGTTTGTTGACTTTGTACGCCTTAGTTAAAATAATTCTGTCAGTTCTTTTTTGTATTAGTGTCATTAAATTCTTCATGATAAACCATTTGAATTGAGGAGTCTTGGTGAAATGTTGGATTTGCACAAATTAGGTTGTGAACTGTAATTTTCTTAAATTAACTCCATAGCAACTTGCTCCAAGTCCACCTACCCAGCGTCATCCAGGGGTACCAATAGTGTCTAAGCCAGTTATGCTGCATCCTGACCCAAACTTCGTGGTCAGGCCAACAATCAAATCAGAGGCCCTGGTAAGCCTTTTAATATCCTTTTTCTGAGTGCTCCAGTTCTGTGGGGGTTTGGTTTTGACATTGTTCTTTGAGTTGTCCTCAAAGAATCAATCTTTGTCCCATTCCTGCTAACTAAAATTCCTGTATATTTTCAAGCAGTCATTAATGGTAAGTACAAAACAGTATTTTTCCGTTTTTTTTTCCATGGTGGAAAAGCCATTTTTAGTGATAATTTTTGTACAGGGATTCATAATTCTAGAGCAGCATAAAGCCCTAGAATTTGTACATCTTATTTCTCATTCATTCAGATGCTGGGTTTTATTTTTAAAAAATCTGCATTAATCAGAAATGAAATAATAAAAATGAAGTCAACAGCTATTTTCCTTTGTAAACAGTCATGAATACGCTTGAAGATACATGCCTTATTATATAATTTGTCATATATATATATATATATGTATGTATGTATATATATAAAAATGTATCTTGTCATTTCCAGGGGGGAAAAAGTGTGTTGTTATATCAGACTCCAGTATACTGGTCATGCAGTGTTACTGCAAAGTTCACTCACAATCAGCTTCTTTTTCTTATTTCTTTTCCATTTCTGTTTCAAATGCAAGAGAAAAGTCAGAGGCTAAAGATTTTAAGCCCAACCATGTAGCATCCGTGGGAATTGTAGTTTATGACAGACGGAGATCCAGGGTTTACTGAGCAAAAAAAAGAGAAATATTGCTCAGACCAGTGATAACCCCCAGCTGACAGTCCTTGAAATTCACCTAAAATAGCTGGTAGACTAATTAGTAGTATTTATTCTTGAGGGTTGTCATGAGCTATTCATATCAGAATTCTGTGTTTGTTGCATGCACATGTGTGGACATGTATATATGCATTTGTAAGACAGTAAGTGACAGAAAAAAACATCAAATTCATGTTGCATTTATTTAATTAAAAGCTATTTCTGGCAAGAAATTAGGTGCACAATATTCCTAGCTGTATTTCATTAAAACCTGATGGATTTCTTTGTCATTTTTCACTTTAATAATTTAGATACTCTTGTTCCTTTATTTTCCCCAGTTACACTTTGAACAAATTTAAGTGATACTTAGTAACCACTTTTCCCACAACCAGAGTCATCTTGAAGCTTCTACATTATAAATGAATTGAATGGTAATTGGAAGCAGTTTTAATAAGTTGCTTAAGAGAAGGCAGGCATATGAGCTAAAAATAAATTCACATCCCTCCAGTTTCCTCCAGTTGGAGCTCTTATTTTGATTGTCTTCAGTAATTTAACATCTAAGCAATATGAAATCCCTTAGGGGAGGAATGAACAAAGTCATAATCTGCAGTTAATATAACTCTTGAAGAAGTGTGTATATGCAAACTGCAAAATGAATAATAGCTTTATGTGTGATCAAACAGCCTTGTACCAATTTTAAAAGGCACCTTTTTTTTTTCTGACTACACACAATTAGTTCAAGAAACTGGCAACAAGATCCACCTCCATGAAAAATGTCTTATTATTTGTTATGCATGCATGCACATTTTCCAAATCACAAGTCTGCTAAAATCTTTCAGATTCAATCATCTTCCTTCACAAACTGCCTTATATTAGTTGGAAGATCAAAATTTCCTTGGGAGCAATATTCTGGTAGGAATTTAAGAGAAAGATCAGTCTGTAAATTGGTTTGGTAGACCTTGTACCTCTTATTTCCATTGATGACTTACTGCAGTAAAGGGTATTTATTCATCGTCCCTCCAATGAAGTCACAAGTGGTATGTGAAGTAAAATCTGCATGGATACTGAATAGGGAGATGAATCATCCTATTAGTTAAAAAAAGAAAAGGCCAGTGTATGACAAAAGAAACAAGAGAGTAGCTGCCTGTCTCCAGAAGTATATAAGAATTGTAATTAGATTTCATGTAAGAGGGGAGTGGGGTTTGTTTGGTTGCTATGTGTGGTTTTGTGCATGTGTATTTAAGTTCATTGCTCAGATACAGGACCAGTTCCTCTCCTCTTAGTAGAGGACAATGTCACCAAAGACAACCTATCATTTGCTGCCTGGTTTCTCATCTTCCTAGGTTTCACATGCCTTATGGAACTCCAGCTTTTGTGTCTTAATTTGACATAATGCACACCACTTTTTCTTCCTTGTTTTTACTGAATTTAACTGTCCTGAGAACCAAGCTCAAGAAGCTGAGGTTTATGGATTTATTTTATTCAAGCAGCTCATCCAGTTGGCCTATATTCAAGCAAGTGACTAGTAAAGAAGAGGAAAAAGCATGCACTTAAGAATAAAATAAGCATGCAAGAATGGGTAAAATTCTGTTGCCTGGAAGGTCATTGGGCCAGATAGTCTCTGTTGTGACTTAAGTAATCTTATTAATTAAATTCAGGTCAGAATTACCAGGTCTTTTAACAGTTGATGAAAATGAAATTGTTTTACTTAAAAATAGGGAAATTTTGGGAGATGTTTAAACCTTAAGTATAGCCTTGAACACTGGGGGCTGCTTTGAGTCAAATCAGTGTGAGCTGTACTAGAGTGAACTGAAATACAATCATGGCAAAGCCAATTACATTTTAGCTCAGAGAACAGGAGGGGGACTTACAATTCAGTGCTAAGATTTTTATAGATGCAGAACCACCAGGAACATTAGTCTCTACTCTCCAATTTATCAAAAACATCCTGTTGTGTGAGTTACAAGGCTCTGCTGCACATGCTTCTACAAAGATTTTTCCTTATTCCTTTGGGGCTGGATGAAGAATTTCTGAAGGGAAAAAATAATATTTAAGCTTTTCTCTAATTTGTAAGATTTGAAGCCTGATTCTGCAGGGCTGAAGTCAAGACAGGTGCTTAGATACCGTGTGGCAAGATGGGGGAGGATTGGAAATATTGGAAATTTCAGTTAGTGTTGGTTATAGCCATACCAAAGCAATCTGTGTTGGATTTTTTTTTTTTTTTTGAGGTTCTAAAGAGATTTGTGGAAAATCTTTCCAAACTTGCCCATACGTCCTCCAAGACAAATAACTCATAGTTTGTATTAATTAAACACAGACTACCTTTTTTTAACTGTAGAACATATTTTTCCAACTAATGGTAGGACTATAGGATGCTGAGAGAAACATTAGTGAAACTGATACCTAGTAATTTGTTTTAAAGCAAATTGTGCTTGAAAAGGTGAATTCCAGCATTTGGTCTCCAGAAAGTTTTTCTTGTTTCAGAAGAATCAAATGTGTTGCCTGATTTGTTGCAATGTTTTGAGTGGAGGCTGGGAAAGTGTCAGTAGTGTTTTGTATAATAATATGGGGGTTAGTCCATTTCATTTTTGAAAATTTTTGTAGACTAATAAGATATTCTGTATTTTAAGTGATTCCAAACTACAGCATATCGTTTTGTTAGAATAGTGGAAGTGACAGAAAACCAGAATGAATATGGAATTTAAGACCTTGAAGCCAAACACAATGAAATAAAATTCATTTAATAATAGAACTCACCTCTTCAGTATAGGAAATCCCTGGTAGGAAAGCAAATCTTAAATGCATAAACATACATTTATAATGATTTCTCAATATTTTATAAATTATTATCTACCATTTTGTCTGTGTTTAGGGTTGGGATTTTTCTCAATTTTTTCTCATATATTATGGATGAGAGACCCAAGGACTCTTTTGTAGAAATGAGTTGTAAAAGCAGCTGTGGAAAATATTTTTAAGAAATCTTGTGGTATGGAAATGTGCATTATTTATGTAGTTTATGTAGAATTCTTTCCATTTTGCATTCAGTACTATTTCTCTGTGTGTGTTCTCTCATTTTGAAATGATACAGGGAACAAGCACTAACAAGTGCAAGTATGATTCAGTCCCTAGGAGAGCAAAATAAGCAGTAAGATAATTTATCAGTAGGTGATACTTATTTACAGCAAAAAGTTAATACCTGGTTTGGCAATTTTCTTTCTTTTGCAGCCACAAGAGATGTTTAAAAGGATGGTGGTTTACAATTCATCATTTAAATCTAACAAAAAACAAGTAAAATAACATTTTCCGTGTTTTGTGTGGTACTTCTTGTTTGACTGACCATAGATCTAAAACTTTCCTTTCCAATTCTGTTGCTCAGTTTCCAAAACAGAAGATGCAAGACAGCCCTAGTGCATGAGAACTGCTAGCCTTTGTAAGCTTTAAGTGTGTGCCTGTGGCTCCTGCTAGTCTAGGCAGAAGAACAATGAGAATAAATCCTTAAATTGAACTGTCTGTAACTACTTACATGGTTAAGTACAACCTTTTAAATAGTTGAATGCTGATAACTGATCCGGTACTGATATTCCCAAGATTTCCTTGTTTCTTTTAGTCTCCAGCTGCAATGCTTTCAGTAATAAAATACTTTCTCAGTTTAACAAATAGAGCTATCATCATAATATGGTTACTGGTAGGAAATCAAAGGAACTGGTGGTGGAAAGCCTTGTTCCTTCAGCCTTCCTGTATTGTGTAGGATTTTCCTGCTGCATTTTTACTTTTGTTGATTTCCTCTGTCATAATGATGAAGTTTTCATCTCTTTGTCTTTGACTGGCTGGTGGTTCAATAGATGGTTCCTTGAAGAGGTGAACTTTATGCTAAACTTCTCCACTGTTGTAAAATGTGCCAGTTTCTGTACAAAACCCCTTTGTTAGTGCAAGCTAAGTTAGATGCATTGACGTTATATGAAAAGTTGGCCCACAGCAGTGAGCTCACAGTGTGAGCTTTTGAGTGGTAAAACATTAAGATTAAAAATAATTTTTTCTTCTTTTAATCAGTTTCAGTCTATATCTAGAAGGGAAAACTGACTGGAAAAGATCCAGCTTTGAGACTATTTATTTGCCAGTAAATGCCAGCATGTTCTGAATATATAACAATTGTGTTCTCAAGAGATGGTTTTTTGAAAAGTTTGTTATTTCTGGTCATGAGTTTCTCTTTCAGTTATTTGTTGTTGTTGTTGCTTGGGTTTTGTTTGTTTGTGGTTTGTTGTTGTTATTTCATGTCTCAATTGCTCTTGACTATTGTTGTTAGAAACCAGGGAAGCAGTACCATTAGTATTAGCTTGTGTTTTGAAGGTTGTTTTTTCTCTAAATAGTAACTTCAGCTTTCACCTGGAAGTCCAGACAGAGTTTTTTCAATGCAATCAAATATTTTAGTGTTCCATTTTCAACTTATGCTCAGTCCACTGAATGTTTTTTGTAAGTCAAGAAGGGATTTGAATGGTCTTAACTCTTTCACCTGAAACGTCCTGAGTGGTGGGAGGGTAGGCTTAGGACTGTGCTGTCCACTTGGTGTTTCTTGGTTCATTTTTCCCTGCTTGGATATGGAGTGCACTCTCTGACCTCTGAATTTGTGGTGTGTGCATTTCAGGGAAGATTTATTACAGTTCAGTGCATGTCTTCTTTCTGTCTTAATAATACTTGTACCTTTATTGGATCCAGATAATATCTCTGGTACATAGCGATCCCAAGGGGACAATAGTTTAGGTGAATATTAGGAAATGGTTTTTCACCCACAGGGTGGTTGGGCATTGGAAGAGGCTCCCAGAGGCACCACCCTGACAGAGGTCAGGAAGTGTTTGGACAGTGCCCTCACCCGCATGGTGCCACATGTGCAGGACCTGGAGTTGGACTTGGTGCTCCTTGAGGGTTCCTTCCAACTCAGGAGATTCTATATTTCTATGACTTTTGCTTGCAGACTGTTTTTTTTTTTGGTGATTTTTTATTTTGTGTGGTTGTTTTTGTGGAGTTTTTTGGGGTTTTTTCCTGTTTAAAGATTATTTTCCCAGGAAAACTTTCTTCAAGGGCAACATCTGTTTTCCATGAGGACCACCTGGGACAAAGAGTTCACTGACTTTCTTTAGATTACATAATGACTTAGTGACTTGGCTGAGATTGGAGTTCTTTTCTCTAAATTACTTGCTCCAAACCCATAGATATTTACTTCAGCCATGATTCCAAAAGACACTACTAATTCAGTTATTCAAAGTATTAATTGTTCAGGTAGCTTTCATTGTAAAATGTTTCTCTTACAGTTTTAGTTGAATGGTTCATAATATTAATATACTTTGTAAATTAATGAATGATTGATTGAAGTTTTTCCCCCAGGATGAAATTCTACTCTTGCTGATGTCTGTGAGGCGATTCCCATTTATCTGGTTAACAGATGTAATGCAGTGTAACAAACTGAATGTCAGGCAGTGCTGTTATGGGTGAGATCAGACCCCGGAGGTTTCATAGTCATATCAAAATTGGGCAACTGAAGGAGGTGATAAAGGGTGTAGCAGAGGAGGCATTAGTATTTTGTGCTGCAACTTTGCCATTTAACAGCCAGCCCTTAAACATACCACAGGAAACTCAAGCTGTGTGTTCGGTTTACAAGTGGAAAAAGGCTCAGCTGAGTCTGACCATCAATTAGTCTTTGTTGTCAAATAGATCCAGTAGAAAAGAGGGCAATAATGAATATATCAAGTTTGATCATGCACTGAACCACTGGTCTGTGTGAGGTATTGGCTTGCCTGCTGGGTCTGCAAAGGTTTGTGGTTCTGTGTTTCCCTATCACCAGGTGATTGCAGCTTGAGGCCACAAGAGTGGGAGCTAGGTGCCTCAGTAAAGATTTTCTTAAGTTCTGAAGTCCTAACTTTAGCATGTAGGATAAGTGCAGAGCTTTCATAAATCCCCAGCATTGACCATACAGTCTCACCCAGTAGCTACTAATCCTCCTCAGGAGACTGCCACTCAAACACCATTGACTCCTGATTGCTGGTGTGGGAACTCCCATCTTTGCAGAAAAGGTAATTCCTGCTTTTCCCTGCAGTCTTGGTCTGACAAGGGTTAAGCACCACATTTTGTGGGTCCTCTCAAAACTTAAATCTTGCTGTGCCTAACTGCAGTATCATCTTCTGCATTTCAGACATTCTCTGACAAAACTTTTAAGTCCTCCACAGAAACATATGAAAACAAAAATCATATTGTTGTCCTGCAAATTGTCCAACAAATTGTTGTCCTGCACTTGCTTGTGGTATGGAGCAAACTCCCTGAAACTCCACATCAAGGAGAGAAGGGGGCTGAAAAAGAATCCTAAATCCCAGACAGTGTGGAGTGATGTTGCTGACAGGTGAATTGGAGCCTGTAATTTCTACTTGTTGCCATCCAACATGTTGATAATCCCAAGAAATATTGCACCAAAGAGTGTGGCAGAACATATCTGCCTGTGGTGCTATCAACATTTGTTTCTGTTGTGTCAGGTGTAGAGAGGAGCTGTGGAGTTGACAGGTGGTAAACTCTTCCTCAGAAATGCTCCTTGATATGACCAACTCAAATTATTGATCTGTCATGAGGTTTTGAAATGTCTTCTGACTGTCAGGATGGACTCTTTCCTGTCTCTCTGGACTTTTCTCCAGCTACTGTCTTCTTTCATAGCTTACAGAATTACATGTTCTCTCACTAATAAATAAGATGGAATTTTTGTGTTAAGTGTATGAACTAGTTTTTGCAATTACATACCATTTTTTTTCTCAGGGCTTCCAGAAGTATGTGGAAGATTTTGATCCATATTCAATGGTAAGGAGAGAATTTAAACATGCCTCACTGTTTAACATTAAATACTTGAGAAAAAAAGGCAAATCCTTGATTTTGAGGGCTGGGAGTAGGTAAGATTCTTGCTTGTTGTTTTTCTGGGTCTTGTGTATTTGTCTTTTCTAGTCATGTTGAACAGGAGCGTTCTTACAAGAAAAGGTGATGTGGGGTTCTGATCTTCCTCTTACACTATTTTAGAGAGGAGGGAAAGGTGCCTTTTCCCCCAGAAACTACATAGATCAGCCTAATTTTTTTGTGTTTCCAAAGTGGAAATGATTAATCATTATATCTTTTCACAGTTTACCCCAGACCAGATTATGGGAAAAGACGTACGGCTATTACGAATAAAAAAGGTAAATACTGTGTTGGTTGGTGGATATTTAAAGGGCTCATGTAAGTATTTGACGTACAGCATCACTTACTGGGAGGAAGGAAAGAGCTAAGCTCCTGTTAATGGCAAAAATTAACAGACTTTTCTGAACTAGAACTGGTTTTTTCACAGGAAGGATCACTGGACCTTGCAGTTGAGGGAGGAATTGATTCTCCAATTGGAAAGATAGTTGTATCTGCTATCTATGAGGATGGTGCTGCAGACAAACATGGTGAGCAACAATGGGGAATTTGAATCCTGCTGCAAAGTGTCACCTTACACTGGCTGAGAATGGTTGGCTGATTTCATAGCCTGGTGCTGAGAGACTCACTAGGATTGTCCAAGGACCCAAGTTCTGTCTCAAGTTTAAGGGCAGCCCACATGTGCTGCTTAAATTAATTCACAGTTTCTAAGCAATGACGTTTGTAGTACTTCCACATGCAAAGCAATTGCCTGACCATAGCTGCGCTACACTGCTTAGTTTTGTTCTTTATGCTACCTTAAATAGTAATTTGTCTAGTTAAGCAGCTGATTTGGTATTCCCAAAAACCCAACTAAAGGCCCGGGCCTCTGAAGCTTAGCTCTTGAAGGCACAAGAACAGGCTCACCAACACATCTGGGCTTTGCACCTGCAGGGAAGTATCTGCCATCCTTTTCTTGAGAACTCTTGTGATGACCAGGTCAACAGAGAGGGCAATATTCCCTTACACTGTCTTTGCTGTCCTTGTCCCAGCCTACTCCTAAGTTCAAGTCACTCCTGCTGTGAAAACATCTCGTTCATTTGATCTCCTCAGTGCTTTTTTTGGCTCTTCACTCTTTTCAGGATCTCTCATAACTAAGGCTGTCCTCTTACCACCCTCTTCAAATCCAGTTCCAGTTAAATGGTTGTGATTCTTTCCAGATTGGCAAGTCAAAATCAGTTCTAGGGAGCAAACACTACACATACACTTGCAAAGAAATGACTGTCTTGCAAACCCTGGACAAATGCCATTTTATTCCTTCAGGAATTTAATGAATTTTGCCATTTTATAGAATCGTGGAAATTTTTGGGCTGGAGGAGACCTTACAGATCATCTAAGTCCAAGCCCCTGCCGTAGGCTGGGACACCTTACCCTAGACCAGGTTGCTAAAAATCTCCATCCAACCTGGCCTTGAACACTTCCAGGGGTGGGGCCTCATAGTGACATCCTACAGTCAGTCACAGTTTGTAAGCTGTATAGCTGGATTACCCAGACAGGCAAACTGTAAAAAATCATATTGAACTAGTTTCTTACTGGTCATGATCAATGAGAGATTGGTTTGGCTTTGCCATGCTTAAAGATTCCTTTTGTGTTTGCCTGTAGCAAACTTCCTACAATTTTTAGTGCAGACCTTTGCATCCAGTGAGAACACTTTTATTGTAGCCAGTACTGCACAAACATGGCACAGAAAAGACTCCTAGAATTTTGTTTTGCTTATGTATATGTATAACACATTTGTCTTTTTCCCAGGAGGCATAGTGAAAGGGGATGAAATACTGGCTGTAAATGGCAAGATATTAATTGACAGCAAGCTGGCAGAAGCACAGGCAACTCTAGCAAAAGCTTGGAACATGGGTGGGGTAAGTAATCTGGAACACTACTTCATTCTATCTGCAGAGCTCATATGAGAGCTGCTTTTCTGTCATGACCTTGTCACGTCAACACAAACAAGGGTACAGACATCAAAAGTAGTGGGTGTGTCAGGTACTCTAAAAGTAGGCTGAAATCTGCAGAAGATGCTGGTATGCAGCATCTCTGAAAACCATATGTGTAATTTACTAGGAAATTTCATGGCATTTAGTCACATCTCAAGATCACCATTTAAAACATGTTACATTCTCAGTGTTTATAGTACCTTTATATGTAGAATCACTCTTTGATATTGAAAATTACTTGCAAGCAGACTGGAATTTTCTGATAATAGCTTATCTTTGATCTCTTGATGTACAAGCAACATTGCCTTTCTGCTACAGTGAGCGTTCCCACAGCAAGAACTGTACACATTGCTCAGATGACCAATACAGGATGATTCTTAGAATAACTTTTTTTTAAAAAAATGTGTTGCAACAGTAGATTTTTCTTTAAATTCACAGTACAAATCAAACAGCTCAATCTTTAAATGGTCTTCATATAGAATTTTTTACTAGAGACCTTGCTGCTGCTCCCTGTAGTTTTCCAGAAATAGATTAACTCCCTGATTCTCTATCTGACATTCCATGGTGGTCCACTGGCCACCTCTAAAAGCAGTACTTAGCAGCAGATGTTTGCCTGTGCTTTTCTTTTTCAGGATTGGATTGACTTAGTCATTGCAGCATCACCTCCAAAAGAATATGATGATGAAATGTAAGTGCATAAGCTTTTTTCTCTGGGGATTAAAAGCTGAGTAACAAGGGCCAGTTTGCTTTTTTTGAAGAACATTTTTCAAGTATCTTCTTCTTCTTATGAACTGTATAACCTACTGCCTTACATTGTTGCTAATTTGATAATTTTAAGTAGCTGTCATGCATTACAGCAGTGGTTCCCAGACTGCAAAATTGTGATTCTCAGAATTGGTTGTACGTGACTACACACTCATACTTCCAGTTTAAAGTTTGAGGATTTAGGGTTTAGGAGTTTTTTTTAGAAGTTACATTTAACTTCAGTCTGAATCATTTACTGTGTTCCCATAGATCATAATTTAGGGAAACAAATCCCCATAAGCATCCTGCATCACAAACAGACATTTAATTCTGTTGTTTGGTTTGGTTTGGGGGTTTTTTTGTTGTTGTTTTTTTTAATTAGATTGCAGTTACTATTCTTGTCTGAGCAAACTTATGTAAAATTTTCAAAAGAGATTAAGTGATTTGGGTGTCTTGGCAATGTTGACAGAATCCTTGTTTTAAAGATAATCAGCATATGTGTGAAGAATCTACAGGTACAAGTGTGATAGAGGTATCAAGTCTATGCAACTTGATTTACCTTGGACAAACAGTTTCAAAAGCAAAACTCATGTTTTCTAGTTAGATTGAAGTAGAAGATTTGAAGATGTCCTTACTACCTAGTAAAATGCCAGAGCAAGGTTTTGTAGTCACTGTTAACCTGGGCTGTTAACACTGTTAATCTTGTTCTGTGCAGAATGCTGGAGTATTAGTTGTTATAAATCAGTTTTACTGGCTAACACCAACTGTAGGTTGACATGAAATTTTGTTTAATATCTGTGCATAAACTAATGGGCAAGGAAATAACTGACACTGTTATTTTTGTTTTCATGTCTTGTATATTTAGCCCTACCGTACCCTCATCAGCAGTCAGTCCCAACACACACAGAAAGGTTTTTGAAGGCAGTGCACCTGTGTACAGACAAGGGTATCTCCTGCAGCTGTAGCCACTGCAGTGCCCCTCATGGTGAATAGCACACCTGGCTTAATATGACTGGCCATTGTGAGGCTGCATTATTTTTTCAGCATGTGCCTGCCTGTGCATTGCTTGCCATCCTTGCTTTTGTTCCTGGCATGCTGGAGCTGGAGTGTTCTTTGGGCTTTTGCCATGCCTGTGCTATTGAAATATAAGTATTTAGTTTCTACTTCATGAAGTCCCTCAGAGATCCTCTGCAGAATTGGTTTATCACTTGCCAGACTATTAAATAAATAGACTCTGTCTAAACATGTAGGATTAACCTAAAGTTTTTTCCTTATCTGTGGGCCACTGCTGTGGCCTTGTGAGTTCATAAGTATATAAGCAACTACAAAATACAGTCTTGTGAAGGCTTGTCCAAAGAACAAGTTTCCATTTGGATTATTCACAGTGTGCCTGTAAACAAGTATTCATGAGTGTTTGGTTTTCACTGAAGTTTGTCTCTGTTAATTTGTCATATACCTATACAATGGGTTTGTTCTGAAATTATCCTTATGTCAGAAATTCAGTTTTCTCTGTGGGTGCAATCACTGTAAGTACAGTCATAGATCTCTAGAACTACCACGGTAAGTTTTATCATTGCACGTGGGTCTTCTCAATTATTACTTATAATACAAATCAAAACTGCTTAAGATCCAGTTTAAAAACTGTGCTTACTAGAAAGATGAAAAGTTGCACATGAGCTAAAAGCATGTTTCTCACTATCTTTTTTTTTTTCCACAGGACTTTTTTTTAAGGAAGACTACAACTGTTGAAATGGAACCTTTCCTCAGCAGAAACCCGCTGCTCAGTAAATTAATAGGAAATCAATAACCAGATGAAATGCATCCTTATTGACTGACCTGTAAATTGAACTAGAGACATCAGATTCTCCAGATAATTTGAATAATTTATTATCATTCTATAGACACACAGCAAAACTTTTTTAGCAAGATGGTTGAAAAGAACTGCTGACCAGCATAGCTCAGTGTGTGAGCACTCTATCTCTTTTTGCTATTTTGAGGGGCCAAATTTTGCAGATCATCTTTCAGTTTTCCTGGAAATAGACTCTAAAATGACAAATGAAGATAGAACACAGATGTCTGTTCCCACATGCAACACTTCTGAATACACATTCACAGGCCAGTTTGGGTGTGAAAAGAATTATATTTTTGCTTCCTAGATAGTGATTTTCCTGGGAAAATGGGAAAGTACACAGGTAATTTCTGTTCTCATATTCTGGTAGCTCTCTTAATCTCCTTTTTTGTGTCTCAGTTGTGAGGGTTTTTTTGAGCATAAAACTCCTGCTGGTGGAAGAACTGGGAATACCAGGAATACAAGCATTATAAGGAATAATTTTGATTGTGTTGCTCATACAGTATAGAGAATCTTCTGTACCAGCAGAGTAAATAAGTAGCATGTAGCCCAGATAAAATCATTATGCATAGTCACATTCATACTCCTGAGTATTTGTATTGGTGGCAAAAATTCCTCCCTCATATAGTCATGGGTGGAAAATTTGGGTGTGATTCACAGTCTGCTGTTTTGTGCTTTGTTCTCAGTGAGCCTGTATATGTGACTAAACTGTGCAGGAAGCCACCAAGTGCAGTTTTCTGCTCTTGGTGACACTGTGCCTTAGGTTTGAGTAAATTCCTCAAGACCATAAATCCATACCAGCTTGGCTTTAAGTATCATTACAGTTGTAGACTTCTTCCTTTTGTGTACCTGCCAGTTTGAGTTCTGTTTTTGTGTTGTGTTTAGATTTTTCTCACCTATTCTACTGAGAGACTGTTCATTGGCACATGAAATTGCCACTGAAGCCTTGCCTTTTCAAGGTTTGGAAGCCCTCCTCTTCTCCAGCACGTAAAAATAACAATTACATTCCTGAGAACTCTGTACTTTTTTGCAGATGCTTACTTATGTTGACTTTCTTTATTTGCAGTATGCCAATTAATATGCGTGGCAGGGTATACATGTTAGAATATTTAAAATGTTGAACTCTTATAACTAATCCAGAAATAAAATTGCATTTGCCAAATGGAAGAAGTCTAGTTTCCTATTTGTCTCTGGGTTTGTTCATCATAGTAAAAATTAATCTGCTAAAGTACACAGATTTCTGAGTTTCTCTTCAAGAACAGACCTACTTGGAAAAGATTGCCACCCTTGTGGAACTCAAAATTCACTCTGCACAGAAGGGAATTTTCCCTTGGCTGAGCTGCAGTAATCTTTTACACAGTTTTGGGGGGCAAATCTGGTCATTTCATAGTTGGCAAAACACAGTGTATATTTTTGCTAGGTCTTAGCATTCATGTACCCAGGCCTTTAGACTTCCTAACTGCAAACTAATCTAAATGCTGAATGCATCAAGATCAGCACCAGAAGGAAATTGCAGCAGGATGTACTTCTCCTGCTGCTTTGGTTCCCAGTTGCCTACATACTGCAACCATCTGGACCACATGACAATGCATCAGAGAGATGAGTGGTGCTATCCAATGTTCTCCCAAGGGCTGCTCCAATGCTTTGTGCCAGCAAATAGAGACCCACAGTAATGTACCAGCAAAGAACTTCAGTGCTTGATTGTGCTAAACACTGTCTGAGCACACTAAGAAACATAACACAACAAAACTTAGAGGCTAGTTATTAGAGATATTTCTGCTGGTGTTATTTTTTCAGAGACAGAAGGAGCACAGAAGACTGAGCTGGGAAATCTGTGGGAGTACCAGCAGTTGAGTTGTAGCCTTGCTTCTTAGTCACAGAACTGTCTTTCTTCTCCCCATCTACCCTGTTAACTTGATTTGCTTGGATACAGCTTAAAATGCATGAGAGGCAGTTGAGGAAATAGTTCCTGCTCAGTACTCCAGGTATATTAAGAAAGTGTTGCTTTGAGAGTTTAACCTGTGTTGCTTTAGGCAATGTAAGGAGGTGATGTCAGGAGAAAGGAGCCTGACACTTCTGAAATCTTAAAATGATCTTAAGCCCTTAGTCAGGTAGTTTTTTGCTGTATTTCTGACTTTCAGTGCCCTAGAACTGCATCCCATCTTTCATTTGCCAGCTAGCTCAAGGGGTTGGAAAATGCTACAAGAAAATACATTTTTCAAGCAGCTTCTCTTTCAGTTACTTTGATGTGCATGAGCAGTGTCCCACATGTAAATAATTTAAACAGGGGTGCCCATTTTGAGTTGCTACTGTTCTTTGGTGGCTGTCAGTCATTTCATGTGTATGTGCCTCACCCCTGTTCAGCAAGGGCAGCTTTGAAAAGATAGCAGTAAGAGCAAATGGGACTTTCTCTTGTTCAGCCAGTGCTCAGTTTCCTTTGGGAGTATGGAAACTGTGATCTGATGCACAGAGCAGGAAGAAGTCCAAGTACTTCACTGATAGTATCACGAATGCTTCAAACCACTTTTGAGAGAAGATGGTTTTTGTTTTTCATTTGCTGTAATCTCAGAGGGAATATGTGTAGTTTCTCAGAGCTGTTTGTTTGGTTAAGACCGCCAAACCCCACTCTCTCTCTCTCTCTGGGATAATAACCCTGAGGAAGACTTTCTCAGAACTGTTAACAACCATTCTTATTCTCTCAGGAATTTCTTGGCCACGTTGTCTTCAGCAAACCCCTCACAGTTGCTGAACTGGAGCATGAATTACATTAGAGACTTGTGACTTTCACATCTGCTCTGTGAGCCTGTGCGTGCCTGCGTGCAGGCAAAAAATGTGAGACCCTATGGATCAGAACCGTGGCGTGCATTGCAGGATAGGAAATACCATGGTTTATTACTCATATGGACATTAGCATAGGGAGGTCTTTGATCTATTTATTACTGCCATTCTGCTAATTCATGATTTAGCTACTATATATCACGTGGCCATGGCATCTTTCAGAAATTGTGCATGCATTTCAGAGAATTTATGTTTTTTTAAAAAATGCTCTATTCACAAACAAATGTACAACACAAGGAGGGGTGTATGCATGTACATACACCAGTAAGGTTTTTTAAAATCAACTTAATTTGGGGAGCACACTTGTACAAATAATCTCAGCACTTCAGAAATACGATACGTAACCTCTGAATATATAAAAGTTGTTATAATCCCTCTCACCATAAAAAAGTGAAAAATCATGGCTTTGTGTCAAAGGATGCCTATCTGGGTTTAAGGAGCTTGATATGCAGTAGTTCATACAGGTCCTTCTGTTTGCTTCAGCTGTATGTTGACCCTGATAAAGTGTGGTGAGATTTTGGGTAGTTGCTGTGGAATTCTTAGCCATTTTTCACCACAGAAATACCCTTCTGGGATCTCTGTTGATATGAACAGACACCTTTACACCATCTAAGGACCAGATCTAGTGGAGAAAAGCCAGTGTCTTAACTGTAAGAACCTGACCCTTAGGGTTATAAATCAGATGAGTCCCTTGCAATCAATTTCTGATAAGGTAATAAGTGCTTGATCCTCATTCTGCTGTCTGACAATTTTATCTTTTGTCATTGTCCTTGTTATCAAGAGGTATCTGCTTTTTTGACTGACAGAAATTTCTGGAACAGATTTCAAAATTTCTTTTCTGCAGACTTGAAATCTGAGCTGGCTTCAGGTGGGCTGTTCACAGGTCATGCAGACTTTTTTAAGGAGACTGACTAGGATGCTTTCTTCCCTTCTTCCTAGGGAAGGCATCTAAAGGTTTGCCTCTGCTGGAATACTTTTTCCTCTATCACTAGATCCACATTTGATGTGTTATTGAAGGACACAGATAATAGCACATCACTTTGATGAGTATCAGAGTCTACTTATATTTACAACAAGGTAACTTGGTTATTTTTGGCTCTACTGAAATCTAGGATGAAAGAGGAAGTGGAAACAGACATAGGAAAAGCAATCAATAAAATTTCTGTTCTCTAGAAAGGAAGTTTTTGCCATGTGAAGCTTCAGAGGATCATGGCTTACAGTTAAGGAAAAAAGTGTTCTCCAAACTGTGATGATGGATGCATACTATAATAGTGTAAAAGCCACCAGAAGGAAGTTTTAAGGAATTAAGTAAGTTGCAGACTGGCAGTGTATATTACATATTGGATATGTAAGTCTGAAAGGCTGTTGTTGAACTCAGAATGTTTGTCTACATGGAAAAAATGTGGAGTCTGATGTCCTGCAGAGTTGCTTCATGATTCACAAAACCTGCTGTATGATTAACAATGGGTATCCCTTGCACACCTGAATTGTGCTTGATAGGTGTTTGCCACTTAGAAAGCAATCATAGAAATCATAGACTGGAACAAGCAAAGCACTTAAGTCCATGCTTAAATTCAAGCCTATGAGCCAATCCCACTGACATAAATTGAGTTCAATAATCCTACTCAGGCCTAAGTGTTTTGCTGGATGGAGGCCTGAAGTCAAAGTCAGAAGGCAATTGATGCCTTAGTCCTGGACATGCTTAGTATGGAAACTTGTTAATGCTAAAGTTCTAGTATTCATACTGAATTTTAGTTCCTCCTCATTTTCTCAAATAATCTTTAAAGGTTATTCCTCCCACCAGCTCCCACTGCCCATTTTCTTGGCTTGTCCTTGTCTTATCTTTTCTCACCATTTCTCTTCCAAACATCAGTAAAACTCATTAGTCTTCAATAGCTCTAACAGAGTTTTTTTATATGGTGCTCAGAGTAAAGTTTGGGAGAAAGAGATTGAGATTCTCCCAACATAAACTGAGCAAGATAGAAATCAGACAGCCTTTTTGAGGACAAGGACATTTCTAAACAGTAAGGAAGTGAGAGGGAAAGTTGCTAATGGTTATTCTTTATGCCAAGCAACACATATGCACATAAATCCAAAAGAACTTCAAACTACTTTTCTTGAAAATTATTTCACTTTCCTTTCCCCTAAGCAGTTCTGGGTGCTTTAGCACTGAGGCCCCATGTTCATGCTGGCAACAGCTTGAGGCTCTTGAGGATTAATGCCACTTTGAACAGAGTGCAAAGAACACCAGATATAAAACATTTTTAGAAACACTTGAGAGAAAATTAAGCTTTGACTAAACTCTTGTAATAAGTATTTCCCTGACAGGGTGAAATAACTTTTCAGGGTTATGCTTCAAAACTAAATAGATTATAAGTTTACAAATATTAGTGGGTTTTTTATTCTTTCTCCACCTCCCAGTATAAAAGGTGGAATTTTCAGAGCAGAGACAGCCATTAACAAATCTTAATTAGCAGCCATTCCAACCTCAGGGAAGGACAGAGGAAAAGAAAGAGAAATGCATGTTCCCAGTTTGATTATTCACAAAGAATTCTGGTGAAGCAGATCTCTGAATGTCATTAACCTGCTTGGACAGAAGAAATTGCATAGCCTTCCTCAGTGGAAATCAGGCAGCTCCATCTAAATGCAGAGGAGTGACATACATAGCAAGAATCCAGATTGAGAGGATGGACACACAAGTCTTTTCTGCAACTAAAATCTAAATTTCCCATCAGTCATTTCTGAATTTACAGGTGGGTAATCATTTCTAATGTTGTTTTTCTTCTTGGAGAATTTGATTGCAACAAATTTCAGTTAACACTCACAGGGCTGATTGAAAAAGAGGTGGTGGGCATATTTTGTGGTTGGATCATTCACAGGGAACAGTTAATTGAGTGTGTTAAGTTGCCATTAAGTTGTAATGATTTGTCCCATATTGTACTGCTGCAGGAAAGCTGTGTTTGTTGTCAGCTGTGACAATATTCACATTTCTTTGCCTCTAGCCAGATAAACAGATGCAGAGATTGTTTTTTTTCTAATGAGTTATTGAAGTACATCAGGAATAGTATAACTTCTCAAGGGTAAAATTACCTGGTATTGCCTTTTCTAATGATGTCTTTAAACCCATGTGTACATAAACAGATGTTTGAAATACCATATTAAATAGATGGGGAAAAGTGGCTAGATTTATAAATGACACAAAGGGACAAAATACTTACTCTTCTTTGCATTAGGACAATGCAAGTGACTTTTATACAAGGGGCATCACCATTGTCCTTGGAAGTAGATAACACCTGAGTATGAAATCTCAACTATTCTTTCTTTAATATTGATGTGAGTCTCTTTATCACAGGGCAATGATCACTATAGTCAGCTGTGTTTCCAACTGTGGAAGAGAGAGGAGTTTTTATCTAGTTGTAGCATGACCCTTTCCTTATCTTACAATATCTTGAGCATTTATTGCCCAAACTACGAGCAAATGGGGAAATGGCAAGTGCTTTTTTATGATGTGGTGAGAAGAACAGTCAGTTCAGAACTTAAATTCAAAACCAAACAAATTTTGTTAAAGAAGCTAACAAAGGCCAGTTCCAGGACTGGGAACATGTAACAAGCAATCTTACTTTTTCTGTGTAGTTACTGCAAGCATGTCCTGTGAGGATGCATCCCTGGCACACACTAGAGGATCATCCCTTGTCAGTGCTCTCCAGCTGGATGTGGTTGTTCTTGTCCCCACTGCTTTGTTGTTACACTGCAGATGAAAACAGACAGCTGAGAGCTGCACGTGAAAAACCTCCACAGCTGAGCACTTGACATGGCCCTTCTCATTTGAGCTGCCAAAATGCAGACGTGCAGAACGTTTCCACTGGCTCGTGTTGCTGCCTTATCACAGGAGACTAATATAGCCTGGGGAAAGCAGGCTGGGAAAGGCTACCTACAGCCGTGAGAGAGAGAGAATCGGGAATAATTCCATGTGGGAGGGAAGATCAGAGTGTGGGAATTGTGCCCTACATAGATGGTTCTGACACACCCTCCTGTAGTGTCAGGTGGGCAGCCGGGGGTGTTTGTGCCAGCACATGGCTGCCCAGGTACCTACTGGGAGCCGTGACCTGTGCTGAGAAGTACCTGAGACTGTTTTAGGATGAGTCCCTACCCAAAGAGACTCTGCAAACTCTCTACAAAATAATTCCTGCAAAGAAAGGCATTTTACAAACTGGTCTCATAGGCTATTTATTTGAAAAACTATAGGACCTGACACAGTGTTCATTCATGTTACTGGTCAATTCTCATTATGTCCTCATATCCTGATAGAGCTAGGATTTCAGCTCTATCAATCACTGTTGTGTTTACAATTTTTGCACACTACAAATTACCTGCTGCACTCACCAGTCAGCATTGTTTTCATATCTAATGCTACAGACTCAGACAGTGCAACATATGCTGTTATGAAAAGAAAACATTCAGCTTTGAGATTTTTTTTTCAGAAAATCTACAAACAAAAAAAAGAATATGGCTTCTCTTTTAAGAAGAGATTTACAATATAAGTCATTATCTTCAGCCTTGTGGTATTGCCAGTCAGGAAAAACTAATATGTGTGCTGAGGGGAAAACTACTTCTGAAGGAAACAGGAATTATTCTCTTTTATAACCATTATCAGGAACACAAGAAATTTTTCCAACATTTTTCTTTACCGCAATAGTGTAGATTTTCTTTTTTTAATTATACAAGTTTTCATAATAGGTACATCATATTACTACCAATAACTCATATTTTCTTCAGAGCAGTTCTTACAGAGAGATCTGCAGCTGCTTTACATCCCGAACTGATGTGGGTACCTAGATTTGTTTGCTACCACTTGTATCATAATAGTGCATGTAAGTGCCACTCAGCATCAGATTCCTGATAAGTCTTAAACATTGTCCCACCTCTAAATAATCTTGTTTCTGGGGAGAGAATAATCCTATGTAAGAATAAAAGCAGAATCACAGAATCATTTAGTTTGGAAAAGATCTCTCAGATCATCAAGTCCAACCCTTAACCCAGCACTGCCAAGTCCACCACTAAACCATGTCCTTAAGCTCCACATGTAAATGACTTTTAAATAACCCCAGGGATGCAGACTCAATCACCTCCCTGGACAGCCTGTTCCAGGGCCTAAAAACTCTCTTGGTAAAAAAATGTTTTCTAAAATCCTATCTAAACTTTCCCTGGCACAATTTTGGCCATTTTCTCTCATCCTATTACTTGTTACTGGGAGAAGATCAGCCCTCCCCTGGCTACAGCCTCCTTTCAGGCAGTTGTAGAGAGCGATGAGGTTTCCCCTGAGCTTCCTTTTCTCCAGGCCGAGCACCCCCAGCTCTCTCAGCCACTTCTCACAGGAATTGTGCTCCAGACCCTTCTCCAGCTCCCATTTCCCTTGTCTGGACTCACTCCATCACCTCAATCTCTTTCTTGCAGTGAGGAGCCCAAAACTGGACACAGCACTCGAGGTGTGGCCTCCTCACCAGTACAGGTGGACAATC
>JBBMKD010000216.1:12836810-12914909 GCA_037834095.1 Argya squamiceps | reverse complement strand
CGGCCCCGCCTGATGTGCGCGGAGGAGGAGGCGGCGCCGGGCTGCGCGCAGGGTCCCGCCATGGCCCTGGCGTTCTGCGGCGACGAGGGCAACTCCACCGCCTACAACGTGGACCACGGCGTGCTCAACAACGGCTGCTTCGTGGATGCGCTCAACGTGGTGCCGCACGTCTTCTTGCTCTTCATTACCTTCCCCATCCTCTTCATCGGTGGGTGCCTGTGGCTCTCCCTTCCCCCGTCCGCCTGTGCCTCTCCTATTTGACCCCTTTTCCTTCCGCCGCTCTACCCCCGGTGTTGCTTTGCCGTGTCCCCCCGCCCGGCTTTGTCTCGCCGTGGGTTTCCCTCCCCCGCGCTGCCGCGCGTGTGCCGCGTTTCCCCCCGCCCGCCTGGCTTCCCCTTGCCGTGTCCCCCGGCCTGGCCCTGCCCCCGTGCCGCTCGGGGAGGCTGCGCTGGTGCCGGGATGCGGTGCGAGCTGCGGGATGCTCCGGCGGCCGCCTCTCCCCGAGCTGCCCCCGCAGCTGTCCGCCCGGGCAGCGGGAGCCATCTCCGTCCGTCGGGGCAGCCTGCGGGGCTCCCCGCAGGTGAAACCCCTTGGGCAGGCAGGGCAGGAGCGGATGATGCTGGAAGAAACCGCAGGATTTGCCCTGCCGGTTTTGACCAGCAGCGCGGGAAGCAGAAATAAACGTGCTATTAAAGCCCAAGGAAACCTGACAAGTAAGTGCTGCGTTATGAAATATTACTCCCAGCAATTACTGCGGGGTCACAGCCGCCTGGCAGCCACCCCTCATTCCAGGTCCTGCCCCGCGGCTGTGGCTTCTGCGGTACCTGGGGCGGCTGTGATTTGATGTCACACGCCCGGCGGGGCCGGTAGGTGGCCCGGTGGTTCAGCGCACGGGGCTGTCACTGCTCCGGGTACCCCCCTCCAAAGCCTGGAGCGGCCCGTGGAGAGCTGCGGCACGGGTTGGAGAAACACTCGCTCCTGGGGATGGGAAAAGTCCGGTGAGGAAATAGCAGCCAGCACGACTGTGAAAACGGGGTCAGCTGAAGAGATGCTTAGGGTTCTCTGGGTTTATCTGGAATCTCTCAATATTGCTAATTTTTAGCGAGATAAAACTTCACACCTTATCCTTTTCTCTTTTTTAAACTTTTTTAAAGAATCGAAGGGAAAAGAAGTAGTGCATTTATTATAGTGTTTGTGTTTATTTGTTAAAACATTATTTGTTGTTCATCTAAGCTGTGAATAAATATGAAAAATGTTTAGTGCATGTAATTACTTGATAGTAAGCTGCAAGAAGTATAGGAATTTAAGGTTGTGTCCTGTTTGAATTATTGGTTTTATTCCGTATGAAGTGAGATAATGAGAGCAAAGTTCTGATAATATTCAAATACATGTTTGTTTAGCAACACAGCTGTGTCAGTGTTGGTATGCAAGGTTGTTATATATATGGTTTAGGGTTTTTTGTAGGCAGGAACTTTGTGTGTTACTCTTGTTAAGAAAGCTCTCTGTAATTCTCTTTTAGGTTGGGGAAGTCAGAGTTCCAAAGTACATATACATCACAGCACGTGGCTTCATTTTCCTGGCCACAATTTACGCTGGATACTGACTTTTATCCTCTTGTTTGTGCTGGTGTGTGAAATTGCAGAGGGCATAGTGTCTGATGGGTAAGTGTATGTCTGCCTTCTCTTGGTAGCACTGAATAATTTAAAGGTTTCAGGGTAAATATTTTCTCCCTAAGTTCTCATCTAAACCATATTCCTTGTAGTTATGAACATATAATCTGTTTTCGTAGTGATTAACCTACCAACCTTGTATCAGAAATTCCACAGACCTTGCCAAGTGATGTACACAGACACAACTGACCTTAATCATTTTTAGTTCAGCTTAATGACACTATCTTTCCAAAGAGTAATCATAGATAAATCCTAATGATTCAAGCAGATGGTGACATTTTCGTGATATGTTTTATGTCCAAGGACGCAGTCCCACAGTCCTTACTTAGGAGGAATTCCCATGTGCACAGCAGGTCACACCATTCCCCCCCAAACTGGGTTCTTTTCATCTAAACAAAAGGAATGAATCTGCTGGGCCTTCCTTATGTCACACCTCACAGAGTTTCTTCTGATGATTGTGCACTGTATCTCCTATGTTACCTAGGGCAGAACAGCTCATATTATGTGAGCATGAGCCATCATCTGTTTTTCAGCTTAGGATGTCACTAAACAGAAATCTGTGGAAAAAAAAAATTATTCCAAGTGAAGCAAGTGATACAGGAGAGTGATTTATTATGAAAAAAAGCTGATTATCTAACAATGAATATGATCTCTTCCTATGAAGAGAGGCATGGTTTTTCATAACGATTCTGAATTTGAACCCAAGGATTATGAAATGGAAGCTCCTAATTAAATAGAACAAAACCTCCCTGATTAGCCATCTATATAACAAGTATCCACCAACAAGTGTGAAATGCACTGCAGACTTCTGGTGTAGAAAATGATATCATCATTATTATTTTAACTTCTGTTAAACATATATAAATAGGATGTTTCTCAGTGCCAATGTTTTTTAAAGGAATTTTTCTCTTGCTTATTCAGAGTTATCAGGGTGTGGGATGCTCAGAGCAAAATCCCTTGCTTTGAGTTTTCTCCTTTATTTTTTCTCCTTAGCAATGCCTCTCATTATGTTTATTTGCTATTTGACTCAGAACACTGCTGTTAAGTAATAGGTATCACCTGATGAGAATCAAAGCTGGGAGCTCTGCTGGGGGAGTGCCAACCCACAGTCCTGCTTCCCGAAGCATTCAGCAGGCTGGTGAGGGCTCCAGTGAATAGAAGAGAATTTTGGGACTCATCAGCTTTCTAAGAACCAAAATGGATCGTGCTGGTGAGCCCTTTCGACAGCAACTGGGTGCTAAAGGCTTTGGCATCTCAGCAAGAGAAGCACCCTGTTGGAGGTACAGTTATATAGGGGAATTCCAGCAACTGTGAAATAAACAGATTTTTAAAAGCCTCCCACTGCTGCAGTGTTACCTACTGAAGCTTAGGCTGTCTGAAGAAATCTGTTCTTGTTGGTTTTTTTTTGTCCTTGCTGAGAATTCAGCCCTGGTGTACAAAATCTCCTGGCATTACTAGGAATTTCAGAGAATCCTTTCTCGTTTTGCTGTATTGACATCTAGCTTTTGTCAGCAAAAGGAATTCAGTGTTCATGACAGGCTGTGAGCATGGCTCCAACCAGCTCTAGAGAGTTAGCTGCAGTTTTCCTTGAGGGAAGGCTCTTCTTTCTAGAGCAGAGATGCAGGAACTGGTTGTCCTGATCTCCCCTGGTTCTGCTAGACATTTGGAATGTTCTACCCTCAGAAATGTGATGTCCTGTGGTGATCTTTCATCTCCCTCCCAGCACAACTCTTCTTGTCTCTCCAGCCTCCACAAAAATAGTGTTTGATGCAGCAAGAAGAAATCCATTCAGAGGACAAGGTGTGCATTTCCCTAAATGTGTCCTGAAGTCATCTTGGTGCCTCTTCTGGTGAAGCTGGCTGGGAGACAGAGGAAACTGCAGCCCCTGATAGCACAGAGCACTCAATTCTTTTTTTTAATGAAAGAAAGAGAAAATAAGTAGGAGGAAAGAGGAGGGAAAACATGTTTCTATTGAACACTGCACAAACCAACAACATTGCCAAAAAATTCCAGTATTCCCAAAGGGCTGTATTTAGAAGGACCCCTTCTGCTGCTACTTGAAGCAAAGAATCAGCACAGTTTTTCTTTATAGGACATTCTGTTGTAGGGGTTTTTTTTGTTGGCTTGCAGTCACTGAAGACAGACCTCACTGTAAGTGATTCCTGTGCTGTGGTGCTGTTCCTTCTTTTAAACTGAAAAATTTGAAACATTTCCACAAAATGCTTCTGTAGAAAATCTTGAACTGTGCTGTCAGTTGGTCTTATCTGCATATTTTGATGGACAGCTCCCAAACTAGTTTAGCTTAAATTAACTTTTCTCATTTTGGAGATGAGCTGCTTGTCCTAATTTAAACAATGTTCCAATTGATTTCAGTAGGAAATCAGAGTACACACCTTTCATGTTCATCACAGGGGAGGAATTTGAAATCCAACCGTGTGATTTAGGAGCAAAAATTCAATTAAAACTTGGAGGTGTTTGCATCCATAACTCATTCTAGAAAATCTTACATCAGAGCTGGGTACAGGGTACAGTTCATGAACTAAAAGGGAAACATTTAAATAGCTGAGAGGTTTGACTTTAACAGATATTTTTTTGTTTTAAAGGGTGTCTGAATCCCGCCACTTACACCTGTACATGCCGGCTGGAATGGCTTTCCTGGCAGCCATCACATCAGTTGTCTATTACCACAATATTGAAACATCCAATTTCCCCAAACTCTTAATAGGTATGTCTCAAAATCTGTGCACCTGGAAGTGTGGCTGTGGTTCTGTATGTCTGCTTCCTCAGTGACAGGTCACTGCAGTCTCATGTGACCAAAGCTATCCCTCTATGTATGCTCAAACATTTCCTTATTTTTAATGCTTTCAGCTTCTAACAATATTCTGTGTGCTGTTCCCAGGGATTCAATGAGCCAAAGACTTCTCTAGGAAAAACTGCTTTTGTGGGAAGAGTGGCATGGGAAGTTGTTAACTCTAATATCAAACCCCCTGTTTTGTCAGCCTGTTGTGTGCGAGCATGATGTAAAAGTGAAGAAATCTTCATGTGTGTGGTCTGTTGAAATATACAGGGAGTTAAGGAGTGACATTCTGAATTTCAGTCATGGATATATTACTCTGCATGCTTGCTCTTGCTTCAGGTTCCTAAAACTCCCTTTGAAAACTGCTTTAAGGCCTTTTGAATGGAAAATGCTATGAATGAGAACTACCTAGTGTACTCTATATTTTGCAAGACTGAATACACTATAACTATAGAAAATCCATTGCTGCTGACAGTCACGAAGTTGTTCATGTGTTCTCATCTGTTTAAGTAGCCTGCAGGCTGGGAATATCTGCATGCTTAGTCACATCCTGTTACCTGTTATTTCTTTGGTGGTCCTGGCTCATCAAATTTTGTTTGGGCTGGATTTCTGTATCAATAGATGCTGCTAAAGTTTGTCTTGTGCCATTGTAGCTCTGTGTATTAAAGTTTTGTTCTAGTTTTTGTCAGGTAGGGAAAAGTCAGTAATAACTAGATTTGAGAAGGCTTTTTAATGTTGATGATTATTTTGAACTATGTGTTGGGGTAAGTGAGAATCCTGTTCTGCAGAAGGAGGATGTAACTCCTTAAAAAAAAAATCCTCTCCAAAGACTTAGGTTTCTATCCAGGCTTAGCAACTTTTATGTCTTCTCATTTAGGACTGCTTTTCTTCTTCTACCTTTCTTTTAAATAGGATCTTTTTTATCCTTTATGAACAGGTGAGGTCATTTAGTTGCTTTTTAAGGATGTCAAGAGAGTCTTTTTAATGCCTTCCCACAGGAAGGCATTATGCCTCAGGAAGCATTGCTGGCCTGTTACTGTTGCCTGTAAAGCAAGAAGTGATTTTTGTGGTTTTGGGTTTTTTGCTTGTTTTGTTGTTTGGGCTTTTTGTTGTTATTTCAGGTGTATAATGCAGTGTTAAATAATTTAGTGTCACTACCACATTCCTGCTGTTAAGTCTTTGAGAAGGGTAGCACAAAGTTACAGCTGGTAGTTGATTACCCATTTTTGCATAATTCGTGCTCAGTAGAGATTTCTTTTTTATGATAATGTTTTTCGGTGTTTAGAGTGCTGATGAACTTTGGACAATACTTGAATCCTAAAAAGTTGTACCAACGAATACCAACACTTACTTATTATGGATGAATTTTAATTTTGCAAGAATTTCCAAGGAACAGACTCCCTCAGAAAATCTGATCTTAATAGCTCTTAGGCAAAAAAGAAAATTAGACCATCACAGTCTTTCCCACTTAGTTTGTCTGATTTGAATTTTAGTCCAGAATCTTCACAAGGTGATGGTCTTTGATTTTTATTTTATTTTTTCTCTTGTTTTTCTTTTATTTGTCATAAGACAGTCATTTCTGGAAGTCTCTATCCTTTGTTCTTAATTGCACAAACTGTGAGGATTGTCATCTTTCAATCTTAATTGCAACTACTCTGTATTGACATCTGGGACAAGGCAATGAGCACTTTATGCAAATGAGCCCAGTACGGATTTAAATTATCCCTTCACTCAGCTGTCAACCCACTAGAGTGCAGTGTGGCCATGAAGCAGCTTTGCTTTAGAGCCTCATTTTATGAGGTAAATGAGAACCAGGAGGGAAAGCTAAAGTTGGTGATAAACTTTTTGCTGGTTGTGTGGGAAACATGTAGGGCTCATGTAGAGGAGATCTAATGTTGCACACATGCAGAGCAAGTAGAAGAGCTGATGTGAACTCTTGCTGCTTCTGAGCATCAGTGAATTTCCAGCAAACTGCAGAGCATCATCTGCCTCAGCTGCAGGGTGAATGCTCACAATCTGCAAAGAGTTGATAGCTGTTTAAAGCAAAGTTAACAGAGCCTTATCCAAAATCCATTAAACCCAGCAGGGGAACTCACACTGATGCAGTGCAGTGGACCATCAAAGGTCTGTTCATTAATTCTGAACAGGGTGAAATTTTCCAATCCCATGAAATTTTGACATGTGCCCTTTTTTAAAGATCCTTTTCACTCTGTATCTTAAAGGAATCAAATCCATTTGTAACTCTTCATAAACAGGTAAGAGGCAGATACCATGACAAGACATGGGGATTAGTGTTTCCTTGGGTTTGCAAAAGGAGGATTCAAAGTTCCTCTACTGGTCCTGAGCCTGCCTTTCAGCCTTAGCCCAGGCTCTTGGCTATTTTGAGTCATTCTTAGTATTTCTTATTTAAAAAAAAGTTGACAAGGTTTGGAATATTTATTCCTGAAGCTAATGATTGAGCTCATGAATGCAGTTGAATGACCCAACTATTGGAACATCTTGATCTGGTCTGAATATGCTTTTCTCAGTATGATTTTGGTCTGTAGTTATATTTTAACAAATGTAGCTCTTCCCATATAGTGCTGTTTACCAGGGCACGCTCATAATAATGCTAATTTTGATGCTCTTTGAACCTCATGGTTGCATATCATTTGTATAATTAATTAGGCCTCATTTTAGTATAATTTTCATTCTGGATTGGAAAATCTGCTGCTTTCTTGATGCCTAAAATACACAGCTGTATGGCAGCATCTGGCTCCACAATTTTTTAAGTTAGTTTCTTTTTTTAAAGATAAACCTCAAAAATTAATAGTAGGAGAAAATGGAATAACAACAGGATTTGGAGGTTTTAATCTGAAACAGGAGGTAATATGGGAACACATGAATTTTTTTTAATGTTGTCCTTTTTTTAAACTAATCTTAATTATATGACTGCCTTACTACTACTAGACAGGGATCTGTTTTTCTGATTCAAAATTTTTGTCCCTTTGCATGTAGTTGTTTCTCTTGGAGTTAGTTTATTCTGTAAAATGGAACTTCCTGCATAAAAATATTGCTTATCACTTAGTACAAAAAATTTCTCTCCAGACAGGCATAGGTTAATTAATAAATTCCATCCAGTTAAATGGATGGAATGGAATGTGTGGCTTTTTAGATTGGGCTTAATTAAATAAAGATGTAGAAGAGTTTGAGTTGCACATTGCCTTATTTTTCAGAGGTGTGGCTCAGGCTAGAATCTACACCCTGGTGTTATGAGTTGAGGTGTCTTACATGGCCCAAGATAAAGCGAGGTTGTTTAGGCATCTAGAATTGGTCTAAAGCAATCCACTAAATGTAAGCATGCCTCTGTGGTCTGATCACTTTGCTGTTCAGACCAATGGAACTTCTCAGAGATAATTTCTAAAACCTCTCAGCCAAAATGTACTCACCAGCCAGATGATAAAAACATCATCTATAAAGAATAGAGCCACAATTGTATTTTCCAAGAAGCCTTGAGTGGCCTCTGAGCATTCTCCAGATCAGATTAGATACAACTGTATTCAAAAGTGACAAGCTAAGTAAATTCAAAGGCTTTTAAGGAAGTAGGACAGCAAGTGGCCTCATATTACCTGAGAATGTTTTGTTTGGTACTTTATCATACTTCTTAGATAAAAGATAAATTAATGGTATAACAATAACAATAAAAAGCCATATAGGCCATTATTTAAACCCTAAATAGGAGAATGACTCTGCTAGTTCTTATTTATAATTCCAAGACATACATAAGCGCCTGTTGGCTTGGTTATTTTTTTGGAAGTCCTCCACTGGTGAATATTTTCAGTTCACAATGTTTAAGTCCTTTTTATTCCAAGAGGGATGTGTTCTCAGCCTGCTGTTGGAAGAATGAGACAAAACAAGGTTTAACAGATAAAGGTGATTAAGAGTAGAACAGCATGGAATGTAATTCTTGGATGAAGTGAGACTTTATAGTCAGAAGTACTGCAAATAGGGAAGAAATAGTGCCTCAAAGGAAGGAAGCAGTCTGAAACAGGATGAGAAGCAATCTAAGTTGGGAAGTTAGTAGGAAGCCTCACATAAAAAAGCTGAGATTTTGTAAGAGAAATTTGGTAAGTATACCTTTTAAACCCTCTCTGCAACTGCATTGGCTGCTGAAGTGCAGAGTGCAAATACCTGACCACTCAGTGTTTTCCTCTTATGAAGTGGCCCCTTAATTTTAGAGGAAGAGAGACTCCCTTGGTGAATGTCCTAATGCACAGTGTTCCTGTATTTTTTCGTTCTCTGTCCCCATTTAAAGAAGAGGTTTTAATTTGATTTCTGTAGAAGCAGGACTGGCAGTCCCAAATCTCGCATGGATTCTCTGCATTGAATTTAGCTTTGCTTGGAAAGGGTAGCCCCAGAGTACATCTCCAGGGAGCTTTCTTGTGCCTCAGGGTAGTTGGAACACCATCAATTCTTTGAAATTTATGCAGCTTCCTGATGATTATCCATATTTAAGCTAGACTTACAGTTGCTAATGCCTTGGTTGAAGTTTTTCTCTGCTGTTCCGGCAAGACATTTGGAAAACACATCCAAGCTTTTCTTGGCAGTTGGAGCTCATTCCATCTGTTGCACTATGGCAGATACAGCAGCAATGAAAGATTTATTTAAAAGAATATAACCCTGGGAGGCATTTCCTTAAGAATATGGAACAGGAGCTGGCTTGTGGTGTGATGAATGGTATGGAGAGCACTTGCAAGTCACCAGAGTTTACTCCAGGGATTATTTATCTGTAGCTGATGGTAGCATGACCACCTTAAGACAAAAGGTTTCATTGAACACTAAAAATTAAAAGGTTTTTTCCATGAATGCCAGAATATCCTTTCTTGATGTGACTGTTTTATCTACATGTGTGGAGTTTGTGTTGAATGATAGTGCAGCAGCAGTTTGGACAAAGTATTTCAATATCTGTTCCTCGCACATCCCAGAGATTTGCAGGGAATTTTCCTTCAAGCCACATTCATAGCAGTCTTGTAGCATTAACCAAATCTGTAGGACATTTTTCACAGGCACCTTCACTTTTGGAACAATACCCTCCTCTGAGCTGATCATGTGGACACAGGTTTACAGCAGATGAAATTTACTTCAGCAGACTTCACTTTGTGAAACTTTTGAAATATCACTAAATCTAATAGAAAAGGCATTTAGAACTAACGTTATGTTAATATTGTAATGTTTGTGGAATTAAATTAGGCTTCTGTTTGACTTGAGAAAGGCCACTCTTTGGTTTATATATTTTGTTGCATTCTTCCTTAATTATATTCTATAATTCCATTGTATATTTTTGAAACTATGGAGCTGATTAATTTGTTTGGGGTTTTTTTCTCTACAGCACTGCTATTCTACTGGACTTTAGCTTTCATAACTAAAACCATCAAATTTGTGAAGTTCTGTGATAATGGGGTTGGATTTTCTCAGCTTCGATTTTGCCTCACAGGACTCTTGGTTGTTCTTTATGGAATGCTACTAGCTGTAGAAATCAATGTCATCAGGGTGAGGGTAAGTAATATGATAGAAGTCTCCTTCTGTGGTTTTTATTGGTTGTTTTTTGGGTTGTTGGTCTTTTTTGCTTTTGTTATTCCCTTTTCTAGGTACTTGGTGTAAAATGCATTATTAAAGGAGAAAGAAAAATCCAGTTAGAAATAGAAATCTATTTGACAAGCAAAGGTTAATACTATTTTACTAGGCTAGATGAATCCGTAATTTCAAAAAATGCCAGATTCTGTTGTTGTTAATTTAAGATCAATTTCATCTGTTCAAGTTTGCTGTAATTTTTTAAATTATTCTGTTTCAGTTGTGGCAGCCAAGTATTTCTGATCCAAGAGAAGACCGGTAGAATCTTAGACACACAAATAACATCTCTCATTTTCCAGGAGACAATCACAATAAGTGATTTATTTGGGCTACTGGGGTTCCTCCCAGCTATAATTTTTTCCCCCTCTGCAGTGTCTAATCTAAACTGAGACTTTGGAGACTGCTGGATACATAGATACCAAAGTTCCTTTCAGCTGGCACTCACCAACTGTGCACAAATTAAATTTAGGAGGAAAAGAAATATTCCTGTGTAAATTTCCTTGCTGCAGCACCAGTAGCTCTGTGTTCTGAGCTAACAAATATAAAGCAGTGTGGTGTGGGAGGTGAATCCCAGTGATAACCTCAGGGCTGTGCCTAAGCTCCTGTGTCCTGTGTTGTGCTGCCTGGAACTCAAAGGAGTGCCGTGGCTGTACGGTTTAAATAATTGAGGGGGTCAGTCTCTTGTGAAAGGACATGAGGAAATAGCCTTAAATTGTACCATGGAGGTTCAGATTCATTATTAGAAATTTTTTTTCACTGAAACAAGGGCCAGGCACTGGAATGAGTTGCCCAGGGAGGTGGTCGAGTCACCACTTCTGGAAGTGTTCCAGAGGTGTCTGGAGATACAGTGTAGGGGTGATTGTGGTGGTTCTGGTTTGGTGGTTGAACTGGATGATCTTGAAGGTCTCTTCCATCTGTGATGATTCTGTAAGGTGGGCTTTTTTTCCTACGAGTATGCAATTTTTTTGCACCATAAGTAGAGTCATAGTGAATGATAAGAATTATTTATTTCTAGACTGGATGCCTCTGATCATCCTCAGTACCTGAGGAAACTGGCTGGCTGTATTGGTTGTACTTGAATGTCTTTTAAGAAGCCAAGACTGATTTCATTGATTATCTGTAATGTCCTTATCTATTCTTTGTGCACTTGTATTTTCTACACATTTACTGTGATTCTGCTGGAATTTTTCTGGATTTCAGAGGTATGTTTTCTTCAAAACTCCTAAAGAAGTTAAACCTCCTGAGGATCTCCAGGATCTTGGTGTCCGATTCTTGCAGCCCTTTGTGAATCTGTTATCCAAAGGAACATACTGGTGGATGAACACATTCATCAAGACTGCCCATAAGAAGCCAATAGACTTGAAAACCATAGGCAAGCTTCCCATTGCTATGAGAGCTCTGACCAATTACATTCTCCTTAATGAGGCCTTTGAAGCACAGAAGGTATGCAAAGCATGAAATTATGTCTGTCTGCTCACTCAGAGTTTGTGTTTTTCATTACTTTCTGTCATATAAGCATGACACAAAGAGATATAAACAGATATGATGGAAATGAGGTATTCATTGGCATAGCAGTCCATATACCAAGAGACCACATTTGCAGTTGTACCTCATACAAATAATGAAGTTTCTCTAATCAAATGGGCATGTCAAACGCGTTGCAGATTAAATGTGTGTAAAATGCGTACGGCCTCTATGTTGATGTGGAAAGTAATCCTGGACTGTGTTCACTGAACACCATTATTCCTCCTAATAAGACCCTGGAAACATTCAGTTACACAGTCAGTATTAATTAGGCCTTGCAGGGCTATTTTTTTCCCATGTTATTTCAGTTACAGCTTGTCCATAGGAGAGTTCAGTGCTGAAACTACCTCAACTCAAATTCATTTTCATTCCTCAGTGGGAGCTGAGCTTATACAGGATTTTAAGAGAACTTGTTTGCATCCTGCCTAAAAAGTGTATGCTTGCAGTCTCTGTGTTAACCAGAGAACAAAAACCTGTCCCTTCCCTCCCTCTTTTTTTTTCGTCCCTCAGCAGGCCACAAACAACAAACTTGATCCCTATTAAGAGTAGGAAAAAAGAAATCGTGTTTGTTTTTGTGGAGGGAAGTGCATATTATTGCTTTATAATAGAAACAATAATAAATTTCTTTTATAAAGAAACAGTAAAACAATTGCTTTATAAAAAGAAACAATAGTTGTAGTTCCTCTGCTTTCTACCTGAGAGATTACAAATGGTCGTCAGTGAATTAAAGTGGTGATAAAATACCAATGATTTATCAGACCTGAGGTTAATGTATAACATAATTCTTACTAATTTTAATTTAATTCTGACCAGAACAAAAGATCATCATCTCCCCAAGGATCCAGGTCCATTTGGCGTGCCCTGTGCTGTGCCTTTGGGAGACCCTTACTCCTCAGCAGCACGTTCCGTATTCTGGCTGACTTGCTTGGATTCGCCGGGCCGCTCTGCATCTCCGGGATCGTTCACAACGTCGGCAAAGGAAACAACACCATCCGCCCACAGGTACTGTCAACGTGGCATCGAAAGAGAGGAGTCCAAAAAAGTGATGCTGTGACTCTGTATTGTTTGTCCTCAGTGAGGAAAAGGGACTCTGCACGGTTTGTGTGAATGCTGGAAGTGCCAGTGTGAGTGTACTGCCTGTATCCGTGTTTTTACCATGGAGTGCGTCCAGAGCAGGGCAACAAAGGTGATTAAGGGACTGGAGCATCTCTTGCTGAGGGAGCTGGGCCTGTTCAGCCTTGAGAAGAAGTGACTGGGAGGAGACTTCATCAATTTATACAGATATCCAAAGGGAGGGTCTCAAGAGGATGGAGACAGCCTCTACTTGCTGCTGCCAAGCAATAGGACGAGGCAATGGGCAGAAACTGATGCAGAGGAAGTTCCACCTGAATATGAGGAAAAATTCTTTAAAGTGTGGGTGACTGAACACTGGAAGAGGTTGCCCAGAGAGGTTGTAGAGTCTCCCTTGCTGGAGATACTCAAGACCAGTTGGGATGCAATCCTGTGCAGTGGGCTCTGGGATGACCCTACTTGAGCAGGGAGGTTGGGCTAGATGACCTCCAGTGATCCCTGCCAACCTGATCCATTCTGTGATTCCTTTGGGGGGCAAAATATGTGAGCCATGCATCTAGCCAACCTTGCATTCTGAAAATAACCTCATTCAAGAGAACAGTGAATCATATCCAGAATCCCATCAGTATCATAAGGAATTTAGGTGCAGTTTTGACTAGAGATGGGATCAAGGATGTGACCGAGTGTTTTTCAGAAAGGAAAAGTGCATTTTTAATAGGCTTGATTTTTCATTTCCAAAAATGAGGAATGTCTAAGGATTTAAGCAGAGTTTTGACACCATCAGAAAATGCCAAGTAACTTAACTGTGACCAAGAATTCCCTCTAATGCCTTTGGGGAGGTTAGTTCTAAAAGATCACCTGAAACACATTTTTAACGGATGCTATTTAAATGAATGCTCTCCAAGAAGAAGCAGACTTATTTCTTGATTAACTAAAAATAAAAATTGGGAAGAAATGTAACTTTCATTATAAGGTGAGGTCACTCAGGCTGGTTTTCTCTGAAATAGATCTGTTTATTTCTGCAGCTCACTTAGTGTTTGATATAAGATTATTTCTAAAGTCTGTTGACACTAATGGAAACATACCCATTCATTCAAGTGCACTTTGGATTAGGTCCACTGTAAATATTGAAGTCCATCAGCTGCAGTGCAGAAAATTTAACAAAGGCCTCAGGCTAAAATTAACTGTTTGTCCATTTTGCAATCCTTATCCTAATATTTGGAAACTTTATTATAGCAAGTAGGTTCAGTGGAAACCAGTTAAATCAGGAAATGAGAAAATTAAGACTATAGTATTATGTTGCAGCAAAGTGCTGTGGAAGCTCTTGAGTTCTGCTTTTCAATGATTTGTTTGGAATACTTTTTCAGCTGAAATTGTGATTTGATATAATTTACAGATTGTCCTATTTAATTTTCCTATAAAAGTGTCAGCTAGGTCTTCTCTGTGAAAAACCAAATGTTCATGTCTGGTCCTGATAGGCCTTGAATAGAGCTTCATCCAGCCTGGTATGCTCACTCACTAGCTAAGCAGTAACCTTGCTGCTGTCATTGGCACCAGTTTGGTATCACCTCACAGCAATATTCACTGATGGTCATAATCCACAAGTGACACTTAAGGATTTATTTTGGCTTTGGTAAAATGTCTCCAAGAAGCTTTTCCTTATGTTTTGACATAATTTTTTTCTGGTAAGGGTCTAACTACATTTGAGCTTGAAAATTGCTTTTGCTGAGTGAGATTAAAAATCTTTCTAATGAAGAGTTTCTATTCAAACTATCTGGGAGCAGTCTGGGACATTCAGGAGGGCTCCAGTATGTGTTCACATACCTAGCCAATTTGGTCTATTTTGGAAAGAAATACGCCAGCTCTCCTGCTAGGAAGGTTATATCCCTGCTTCTAATGAGTCAAAAGAAGAAAACCTTGCCTTATAGTTTGCCCCTGTAAGCCTCAAAGGTGTGAGAAACAAGCTTTCTAAAATGCTGTCATATGAAGGTAAAGATAAGTGGGGGGAAACAGTGCTTGTGCTTGACGTGCTGCTGAGTTTGAAGGCACTGGAAAGAGTTGCCATACAGTGGGACAGAATCAGATAAGCAATGTGAGTTGTGAGTACAATGGAGGGTGTCTTTTACCCATCTCTTACCCAGGTACATCTTAAATAGTTTTGATTGAGATGATGTAATGTAGCTTTCAAACAGAAATTCTCTTTGTGAAACTGAAGGCAAAGAGGTATAATAATTGTTCTGTTCCTCGGGCTCTTTGTGACAGATATAACCCACCATGGAGCTGTAACTCAGATCACATGGGTGTCACAGGCAGTATTAACTGCTCTAGTTAGTGCTGTAGTTAGTCAGAGCATGACAGCGTCTTAAATTCTGTCATGCTCTTCATGTTTATTTATAACTCCAGTATCAATATTTATGGCCACCCCACAATGTTCCTATGACACGAATTTCTCTGAGTGTTAATCATTTCACACCAAAGAAGAGACTGACAGAATGATAACCTTTATCATTTGCTGGTAGCATCTTCCACATTGCGACGTTAGAATTAACAGTTCCAGTATTAGGAGTAGCTGCTGACATAACACATTCAGAGATGCAGCAAACTCATTATTTAAAAAGCTCTAGAAGTCATAGGGCCCAGTGTAGGAAAAAGCTCTGTATTGACATTAAGATTGTATGAGTCTGGAGTCTTTATGCATTTAATTAGCAGCTTTTTGTTCAGCCTTTCACTGGTTAGAGCAACTTTTAAGAATTGGTGTTACCCTGAAGTTGTCAGGAAGATGGGACACTGAATATTCCCAAAGCCATTTCTGAAAATAAAACATCTAATTATTTCCATCAACTTCTTGAAAAAGGTTATTTTCCTTATATGTGAAAGGTTCAGGAAGTGTTCAGGTATTTCTGTGTTTCCTTCAGGCCTGCAAGTGTGTGTAGACACCTATTGTAGCTTAAACACAGGTATGCTCAGTGAGCCATAAGGGCCTGATAATGCATCTGAGACTTGCCAAACACCTTGGTGCTATTAGCAAGTGTGTGATCTATATATGTTTGTCCTCTTTTTCTCTCAAGGGGGTGTTAGAAGAAAGGATGAGACTATTCATCTCACTTCCCCTCCTTGCCTATTATATAATGTTTTGATGGCAATTGGTGCTGCACCAGAATCTCATTTCTTTCTAGACAAGCATGATTTGACAAACATAGTTGTGGGGGAAAAAAAAGAAGTATTTGGCTAGGTATGTGAACACATACTGGAGTAAAAAGTGGTATTAGTTGCAGGGATTAGCTGTACTGACCCGATGTGTATGGGGGACATCACTGAAAACCTGAACTTGTAAGACCGTACATAATCCGGAAGATAAATTCTTTTTTAATGTACTATGGACTATTTGTAGTATAAAATGCTGCTGTAGCCTATTTGAATTGCTATGGGATAAGTAATAAATTAGGGCTTTAAAATCCCTTTAGGGTGTAAATAGGTAAAATAGCAGTTAAATGTCTCTTTATCTGAACTATAATTGCTGACAGGTACTGTAATTATTCAGAGTTTTGCCCTTAATATAGATTTTTAAATCTTCCTCCTTTTACATTCCTTGTTACCTCTGTCCTCTTTCCTCCTTTGCTTTAGGTCTCTGGCCCTGTTCGGGTGCTTTTTTAGTTCATTTGGCCTATTTTTTTTTTCCCTGAGCTGATTTTCTTATCTCAATAATTTGAATTGGCTCAGGGAGAGATCCAGTTAGCTCCCCAGCTAGTGCAACAGAAGTGTGCACGTTTGAGCAAACTGAATATAAATAAGAGTAGGGAGAAGTTTGTTTCTTTTCCAGCTGGCTCAGCCAAAAGAACAGCTTTAAAAACTAAATTTTGCCTCTGTATGAACTTGCCATATGGGATTTTTATGAAGTTAACTGCAAGGTGCAGATCAGATCTAATAAAATGTACAGACACTAGGAGTTTGTGAAATATAGCTGATTAAGTGTTATAGCAGTTGTGAAAACTTCAACAGCAAAGAAACTATGTAGGCAAGAAAAAATGTGCTGAGCAAGGTATACAGCAGGAGTGTAAATGGCAAGAATCTCTCTGAAAGGAAATAGAAAGAGTACTCTTGCTAATTGTGCCTTTAATGGAAGCACAATCCAGCAATCAAAGTTTTGAAGGAGCCAAGAGGAGGATGGAGACATTTTAGTTACAGAAGGCTTCCCATGGTGAGACAAACTCTCAACTTGTTGTGGCACCAGAGGTGTCAGCTTGTTAAATATAATCAGAAACAAATGCACTGTTTTCCCATTAAGCTGCACACATAATGCTTCAAAAGGCACTTTGGTGATCTCATGAGCCTGCTAGAAGGTAAATGGCCATAAATGAAAGTGAACAGGATGCTGCAGGCCAAAATAATTTGCATGGTTCCAAGAGTTTGGGGATTTTTACAAGTTCTGAAGGTCATTTTTAATGTCCGGTAACCTGAGGTATTAAAATAGTGAGAGTAATTTTTCCCAAAGGATGTTAACTGTTCCTTTCTGATGATGGGCAGTTCACATCTTTTAATAAATGACCATATGGAGTTACTCAGTGTCCTAGAGTTTTGGAAGGATATCAGAAATCCTTCATTCTGCATTTAAGTGAAGCTTACTGAGTTGGCATGCTATGAGACTGTTTCTGTGAAGTGATAAACTGAGGTTTCAGACAAGGTTGGAAGCACTTTCAAAGTAATAAACTGATTATCTCTGCTCATCAATTATGCAAAGCAGGGAGTTAAATTACCATTGCACCTGATTTCTAACTTTGTTTCTTTTTATAGACTAAAATTCTTGGTGTTTTCTTTATTTCGTCGCAAGAGTTCCTGTCCAATGCTTATGTTTTGGCTGTACTCTTATTTTTTGCCCTTCTGTTGCAAAGGACATTTCTGCAAGCATCATACTATGTTGCTATTGAAACAGGAATCAACTTGAGAGGCGCAATACAGGTACCCAATATATTACTAATTAACCTTTTCACACCCCCATAAACATGTAGTTGTAAATATAAATTATATAGTTGTTAAATTTTGAAATGCTTCTCTCCTTAAATGTATTCAATGTACCATTGCTGTTAGAAATTGTGTTAGTCCTGAGTTATGTATCCTTTGCATCTTATTTTGATGGGTTTATATAAATGTTTATTTTTAATATCCAATGCTCTGTTTCTTCTTACCCTCAAGTAAAAATTTGCTGTCAGTAAAACTGAATGTAACTTTTGAAGTAGTTTAGATGTGAACTGCACCTCTCCCATCTCAAAGGCGTTTTTTGGTAATGTCACATCCTTTGCAAATAAAACATCTTTGAAAAATATGGTAAATATATTTTGGACAGAAGGATGGGTTGTATTCCCAATGCATGGAGTAGTGTTTTATTCCACGGGTCATGCCATAAAATCTGCCTGGCACAGTGGAGTCTGTAAGCACTAAACATAGGTCAGATTGGAAAAATGAGGTCTGTAACCGTTGTATAACTGACAACTACAGATCCAAGCTTGATGTAGCATACAAATCTCTGTGCCTGGAAATGAGAGAATTTGGTGTAAGATTACAGTGTGGGATTGCCAAAGGCACTGACTGAAACCTACCCTGTGACAGCATGAAAGCCAGGCTTAGTGTAACTTATAGGTTACACTATTTATCCCCTGAGCTGCATGGATCCTGTGGGGAGTCTCCATGATGGATGGATGCTTTCAATAGCAGCCTAATTGTTTAATTCTCTTCTGATCTTACACTTGGAAGCACTTGTCAGCTGACAGGCTTCTGGAGTCCATCCATTGGTTTTGCTTGACTAGAGTGAAGTAGAAAAATTCTACAGGAATACAAATTTGACCCATAAGTATGAAAAAAAATTAATTACTTGTATCAAGTGGAAGAGCTGCAAATGACTGAAAAATACAAGTACCAAAGCAAGTGCAATCACTGAATAATTGGAAAATAATGCTAAATAAATTTTGTTTAAGAAAAGCTTTGTATTTGCTGTTTTGGATGTTAGAGGTCCAGATAATGCCAATTGGCTATTCAAATGGGAAATTTTTAGTCAGCACTCTAAGCAGCAGATCAGTGTTAATGACAGTCTCTGTGCCAGTATTTTTATACTTTTTTTCCTATGTTTTTTTCTTTAAATCTTTATTCCCTTCCTGTCCTGTGTAAATCTGCCATTGTTCAGTGTGTCCTATTTGATTTTTACCAAACTAGCTGGTAAAAGTATTCTTTCATTATTCTGTACTGTTATTTTTATAAATACTTTTTATAAATATATTTTTATAATCTGGTGCCTGATTCTGCACTGAGGCAACTGCTTAATTCAGTACAGAATTGTACCTGTGACATTCTCTGGCTGTAAATTAAACTTTGTAATGGAACTGAGTTCTCTAAGCAAAGTGTAGCAATGTTCTCAGCCAGGAACATTGTTCTGTGCTTGGATGGGACCTGAATCAATTGCCAAAGAAAAATAATAAGGATTATGATACATTGAGGATTATATATTGTATCTAATAATATTTTAGTGTTAGTTACATGCAGGGAACTCTTCTTGGAGATGCTGGAGGTATAAATCATAGTTGCTTATGTGGTTCTTGGGCATTTTTGGGCAGTAAAGGTTTCATTCTCTTACTGATGCACAGGGACAGCCTCGATGCAGGTAACAGCACTGTGCTTTGTGTCAGTGAAGAATAGTAGGTTTAAATTTTACAAAATAATGTAAAATGCCAAACTTTATTCTCTTCATTCAAGTTACTGGAAATATTGTTTTCCCTCAACGTGCTGGGCCTGGGGTTTAGACAGAGCTAAAAGCCTCATTTTATTTCTGTATGCTAGTACTTTTTGATCTCTCTTCCAGACAAAAATATACAATAAAATTATGCAGCTTTCAACTTCTAACATGTCTATGGGGGAGATGACAGCAGGCCAGATCTGTAACCTGGTTGCCATAGACACAAATCAGCTGATGTGGTTCTTCTTCCTGTGCCCTAACCTTTGGGCTATGCCAGTACAGGTAAGGTGATTGAATATGGTTTTTATTCTCAATGCATGTCAGTCTGCAGTGGTTCATTGCATGTGAGTTTTATGAAAGTGGGGTATTAAAGAAGTTAAAGAGTAACTTGAAATAAAATTTCAAGCAATAAAATTTCAACATCTAGAAACATTGCCTGTAATAGATTCCACATCTGTGACTGGACTTTAGGTATTTATGATTGTATTAGGATCTTGGCTGCTGCCAAAAAAACTTTGCATTTGTAACAAGAATTTATAGGGTGCAGCAGGTTGCAGTGCATTCGTTTATTACATCAGGGAAGTTAACTGGAAGATATTGCAATCATTTGTCTTCTGAATCCTTGCAGAAGCAAGAGAAGTGGCATAAATATGATTACTTAGAGATGATCCTTTGGATATCCTTTGAAGCTACTGCTGCTTTTTGGATGACAAATGCCACAGTTTGTCATTGTTTTGGGGGTTTGTGGGTTTTTTTGTTATAACATATTTGTTATGCAAAATGGTTTTGCTGCTTTATCTTCTGGTGTCTTTGGCCACCTGTATCTAAATATCAGTCTGATCCCTTCAGTCCCCTTTCCCACTTGGATCACCCTACACTTCTATTTAAGAATTTCCAGAAAAAGCTGAAAGTAAAGCATGAAGTTTCATCTAATACTCAGTACCCTGCAAGTTTTCCTGCTTTCTTCCAGCTACTTTGTGCATTTTTTTTGGGTGTGCTTCAGTGCTGGCTGTAAATACAAACAGAAGATGCAGTAGAGTTTAAATTCACTTATTGGTGAATTTGATACTTTCTAGACTTCTAATTTAGTTTTGAAAACATGATGAAAACTTCATTGTGTTCATGTCACAAAGGCAGTCTGGTTCCAACACCACACCACACAGAGGCTGATTTCGCTGGTGTATAAGTCAGAAACCCACAGGTAATCTACCCAACAGCTTTGCATTTTGGGTTTCTTGTCTTTGCCCAAAAATTAAATGGTTTTCTTGAGACTATATAGACTGCAACTGGCAGATTCTATTTCCAGGCAGTTTATAATGTGTTTTTAGGAGTGTTGCTTAGGAGTTTTTGTCCATCAGCATCTTATACTAGTGATTTTCTTCTGTAAAATGTTAAGCATGTAAGAAAATTACATTGAAAAGCTGGGAATGGGGAAGAAAAGCCAGCCATTCAGATGATTGGATAAACTGTAGAAATGTCTTTCAAAGAGTGAGGTGTTAGACTGCTGGCGATCGGGATTTTTTCTGACAATAAAGTTATTTTTACTAAAATAGAGTGGATTTTGTAATTGTTCCTGTTGAAACAAGAGATTTTTGTCAAGCTGCTACAGATCAGATGAGCAACTCCTCTTAAAATCAGGTCTTCAAATCATCTGATGATGTGATAAACCCCATTAACTTCCTAACCTGGGGAAAAAAAAAAAAGCCTGATTTAGATATTTGCCCTGAATTTTTTTCCCCTCACTGAGGAAAATACTTGGCGGGGGCAGTGCATGTCCCTTTTTATTGTCAGTTATAGTGAGTGTTTGAATTCATCTTGTATCTTCTTGTGTAGTCTCGGTCTTTGGGAGTATTAATTCTCTGAAAAACCAGCAAGCATCCTCCTGAGATACTCTGAATCTTCACACTTTTGCCACATGTTTGAAACCTGCTGTGTTACCACAGATTTTTTTAGTCTCTCTGGTTGTGGGGGTAGGTTCCTTCTGAGTCTGTAGTAGGGCATGGAGGAAGAAGTAATCTGCCTGTAGCTCTGATAAAACTCTTGCTAGCTCCGTAAGACTTGTGCAAAGCCTCAAGTGAGGATAGTGAGCATATTAGGGTGCAAACAGTCAGCAGTTTACTAACTGATGGCTTCTTTTAACAGTGCTTTCTACACGTGTGAGATGTATAAAACCATGCCTGTTAAAATATTAAGATTTAAGGTGATTGTGGCCATATTTAGGTCGCAATTTGGCTGCATTCACACAGTATAAATCCATTTTTCTCTTACAATGCAGTTACTCCTGCACAAGAGGTATGGACTAGTTTTTCTGGTCTACTCTAGAGGAACTTGTATGGCAGTTTAAAACATTTTGCTTTCTAGAATCAAGAGAGGGAGATGGATATAGCAGTTATCATCTGGAATTTTTCAGAAAGCAACTTGACTTATTTTTTTGCATGGTTTTCCTGAAATTATGAGTGGAGGAGGAAAATAGGAACTAGATTATTTTAGAGATGGGGGGGGTAAATTATCAAGGAATATCTCCTAATAATGATGTCTAATTGCCAAAGAGTGGATAATTATAATGAAAATAAATTCAGAGGAAATATCATATTAAATATGGTTACATATTGGCAGTTTGTTGGTAATAATTTGGATATCAGGGTATTTTCATTCCTTTTATGGGAAGCACAGTGAGAAGTCAGTGATTGTAGACTTCTAAAATTATATTGCTGAAGAGCTGTGGAACATTAAGGAAAGTCCACCCCCTTAATGATAATGTCTAGGCTATCAATTATTATAGGCAAACTGTGTACAAGCTACCAATTTCATGTACACTTATTTTCTAAGACCTCTCTGGCAGCTCAGCGTAGAGAGCATTCTTAGTGCAACTGAGAATTAATCCAATTCCATTGCATATTCTGTGACAACATTTTGCTCTAATGGGCCAGAAGTCACAGATTCATAAAGACTTCCTGAGAGTTTGCAGAAAATGCAATTATTTGCATTAAAATTCCCCCTGTGATGCTCCTTACCAGATGAGGACGATCAGTGCCGGAGCATGCTCCTGTTTTGTGGGTGGTGACTCCCTGCCAAAATCAGTGAGTCACGTTGGTCACAAAGGCTTCTTCAAAATGTTTTTCCACAGCATTCATTCAGTACCTTGTTTTATGGGGCAGTGAAAACAATTACTGGCTGCTTGAAAGATGGCTAATGCTACGTTTCACAAACCCCATTATTATTTAAAAGAGGTTTTTAATTGTTTAGTGGGTCTTAATCTAGCAATCAACTTTTCAGCATCTGCTGTAGATTTTGTAAGAGCCGTTCATGACAAATTATTTTTTCTATACAGTCCAGGTTATTTAAGCCCCATCTTTGCTCTGGCTGGAGTCAATGGGAGCTTTATCATTGCCTTAAGTTACTGTTTGAATGTTATTGAAATCCATGAGAAGAGGCCCAGGGATGCCAATCAGTTGAAAGATGCCCTCAGTAGTTTTGGCTCAAACCCTGGGAGCAAAATGAGGCCTTATAAAGGCCTTCCCCCCATGCCTCCATTTTATAAACACCCTTGTTTGATTTCACTGTGATTATTAAAAAATCCTGTATTCTCATATCTCTGGCTCATTGGCAGGGATAGCTTACACTTGTAATGAAAGGATATTTGTCTCTTTGAAAACTGCCCACAAAGCAGTTTCTGGCTGAAAGTCTTTGCCATCCTCAATAAATAATCAAGACAAAATAATCAGATCTATTGGTGAGCTTTTCGCTCCTGATATATATCTCTGGCAGGGAAGAGCTTTGGGATTTTGATGAAAGAGAAGCAGTGTTTCATTACACAGGCTTTTTTTTAAAATATGATTTTTGCCTTCTCAGGAATATTAATGAGAGCCTTCCCATCTGTCAGATACTGTCCCCCAGAGCTTAGATGTTCTGTGTACTCTTTATTCTTGACTCCTTGCTTTGTGATGTGATATAGAATTATGTTCAATAAGATTTCAGCTCTTTTCAGATACAATTCTTCTTTATTTTTTCCAAACACATTGAACATATTTCAGAAGTTTGCCTGTATTATCACGTTAAAAAGAAGATGAAAATGGGATAATTTTTAACCTATTGGAAACATGGGATTTTTGTTGCAAAGACTGACCCTCAGTAGCTAGGATGAGGGTTGGAAAAGCAGCTGTGAGCTAGCAACTCCCTCAGGATCCAGCTGGGATGGCTTTCTCCTTGTCTGTGGGAGAAGCTGATGCTCTCTTTTTAGAGCCAGGTGGTCCCATAATGTCCTTGACAATCAACCAGTAGTGAGGGAAAGCAGGAAAACAGGGAGTCAGTGATGTGCAGTGGCTTCTCACTGTACACTGCTTTCCTGTATTTTGAGTGCTCACAGCATCTGCCTGTGATGAAGGAGCTGGGAGTGAAAATCTTGATCTGTAAAGACCAAGACTATTTTGTGTTATGGAGGAGAGCTCTGACAGGGGTATCTGGCAGAGGCCTTGTGTGTTTTGTTTGGCTTCAGACACTCATTAATTTCCTGACTTCAGGTGGAAGCAGATTGCTCACTTACTCATCATGGAAAGATTTTTTAAATTTGCAATTTAAACTTGCCTCTTACTAGATTTGTGGTGCATATACAATGGGATGTTACTTTCATGTCAGTGCATATTTTCTAAGTCAATACTGTGGCTCATTTTGAGAATCATGTTTTAGTTTAGTTCAGCTTTAGAAGCACCAGAGGGTTCCGAAGAAGCAAAAAAATCCTTTTTCTCTGTGCTCTAAATTGATGGAAATGTGGAAACTCGGGTTTTTTTTCATGTAAACAGCCAATTCATGTAAATGTGTGGAAATAGCCATATGACTGTTAAGCTTTCAAATGATAGAAGGCTGCTTCTGTGAAGGTTATGAGAGTGTACAAACATAGCAATAGCAGTAGATAACACTTTAAGGAAATTTCCAATAATTGGGTTTTTTTAATTAAGGGAAATTTTATATGAAATTAACTTTCTATCCCTGTGTGTTTTGATTGATTTATCAGCTTACACTTTCAAATACTTAAGTTGTCAATGTTGCAGGTTGTTCAGAAGTCAGTCATTACAATAGTGATAATTTACTTTGGTAGCTTAGTGATAATAAACTTTGGTAGCTTGTATATATTTTTTGTGTTTATTGAGCTGCTTACAGTAAACCCTTACTATCCAGACTGTGACTTTCTTTCTAGATTCTGACTTATCCAAAGACAAAGCTTTTTTTTTTACTGTTTCTCTAACCCTTTTTCAAAAGTAATTGTCTGTCTGGCACTGTAGATCCTTAAAACAGGTCCTTGCCAGTTTTTGTCAGAGATTATTTGAGGTGAGTGTTTCCAGTGGTATAATGTGTTGTTTGGAAGCATTTTTAAATTAAATTTTATTTGAAGGTGTTTTTCTAAAATTCATGTATTTTTAAATAACTTTCTTTTAAATAGTTTTGAGAGTTAAATTATAGAAGATACACAAACCTGTAGAACTTTCTTTACTGTGCATAATGGGGAGAAATATAAGAACAGAAATACAGAGAATGCCCAGGGTGGGTGTCTGGGTCTCTGAGAGCAGCCCTGACTGGTCACGTTGGCTGTGCCAGCAGTGCTGAACTTGTGACACTTGGGGTGGCTGGGACTGCAGCTACTGTTGGTTGAACATTGTCCCTTACCCTGAAATTGGTCTTTGTGGTGCATACCCCAAGTGAAGCCAAGATCTTTCCCTCACCTTTTTTTATCCCAACAGATAATTGTAGGAGTTCTTCTGCTCTACTACCTTCTTGGAATCAGTGCCTTAATTGGAGCAGCAGTAATCATAGTCCTTGCACCTGTTCAGTACTTTGTAGCAACAAAACTCTCACAGGCCCAGCGAAGCACATTGGTAAGTGTCTTCAAACTAATTTATTATGTAAGTATCATATCTGGTAATTATGCATTGGTCTGTGCTTGGAATTACAAACCATGGATGTTGACCCAGAATTGCTTCTCAAACATTTCATAGTGTTCAAGAGTGCCATGTTCAAGAATGTGAGATCATAAGTGTAAGCAGTAAAAACATATTTTTTGGGATTTATATTTTTCAGCAAGTATGGTGCCCTAAGAGCAAAAATAACTTTAAAACCTTCTGACTTATAAATATAGATGATCAGTAGTCATTGACTGGAGTAGCTTTGGGCAGTGCACAGATAAGTGAGTTGTGCAGGACAAGCTGTCCAAGGGGAAAGGAAGTAGGAATGCTGTGTACAAACTCAGACTCCAGATGTGGAAATCTATCAAATGGATTTATTTAAACAAATTCCATGCAGTCTTAACTCCCATGGTGTGTGCCTCAACTGGGGAGCTTGGAGACCTGCTAAGTCACAAGCTGTTCCTTGATTCCTCACTTGGCTTGTCTATAATTTGAATCACCTGCATCACTGCTAAGAAAGTTACCTTGCTTCATTGGCATTCCCATGCCCAGCTGCTCTGAACCTCATTCCTCCTTTCAGCAACTGTCGCACTGCCAAGGAAGCCACAGGAACTTGTAATGGAGCCAGAGCTTGCTGAAATCCCTTCCACCACAGATCATGGGTAGTAATGAGAGTTATTTGTGTATCTTCCTGTGTGTAGAGGAATTCCTTCCCATCAACAGTATGTGCCCTTCCAGAGATGTGGACAGCATTCATTCTTGCAGCATCCAATCATACAGTCAGTGTCACCTGGAAATTCCTGCAGATGCGAGCAGTTTGTCATAGAAATGTCTGCACTGTGCAAGGGGGATGCTTATAATTTTTGTGTCATCTTTATGCTTAGGGAACTGGTGTTTTTATTGTGCTCTTCAGGTAAGTGTGTGTGTAAATGTTGCAGGAGTACTCCAACGAGAGGCTGAAGAAAACAAATGAGATGCTTCGGGGCATCAAGCTGCTTAAACTCTACGCTTGGGAGCACATATTTCACAGCAGCGTGGAGGAAACCAGACAAAAAGAAATGACTAGCCTCAAGTCTTTTGCCCTTTACACCTCCATATCCAGTGAGTCTGTTCCTTCATTGTAATCCAATGCTCAGCTAAGTGCTACTAAATTATTAGCTACTAATGAGTTTACCATTTCTCTGTTGTGATTATTTCAGTTGCTTTAGGCTCTGATCTGTACTCCTCACTTTCCGTCTAGTCAGACCCTCCTTTTAATTCAGTAGAACTTTGCTTGTATGGGAAATATGCCTAAAACACAAAATGAGTGCTTCAAAGAATAGACTTTTTCTGGACAAAAGCTTTCAAGGGACAAATGTTTCACAGACTATATTTAGCCAGCAATATTCTCTTCTAGAACACAGCATTCAAGAGGAAGCTGATGTTGATATTTATTTGTTGAGGATTTTTTCTGCATTTTGCACAATTCAGAGCATACAAATAATATGTGACAGGCATTATCTTTGCACTGAAGCTCCAAGAGACAGTACTTACACGTTCTTACTCAAAACTTGGATTTCTTGTTAAAACAAGTGATTCTTAAAACCATTTCTATATCCTGGAAAGAAAAATACGAGCATCCAGGAAATTTCATCATTCTGTATCCAGATTCTTTCCTCTGCTGTTACTTTTCAAGCTGCTTTACGACTTTATTGTGCTTTTAAGAAGACCTACAGAAAATTGAACTCTGTATTTGAGAAGATTTTGTGCAATATCTATATAATTGCTACTGTACTATTCCAGAAATAATTAGTAAAATCACACTGAAGAATATATAATCTGTGAGATATTAATGAAATGGAAACTTATAGAAAGAAGCTTTTGAATGCTACTAGCCACCTGCACAAATATCTCCTGGGATAGTAAGGAAGCCTGGTTCTTTTCATCACATAGGTGATGTACTCAAAGGGAAAGATCATGGCCCCACAGAATTTAACTGACGTTAAATTGAAGTATTCATTGTCTTCTGAGACCAGGATTTCTCTCTGGCAGTCCTAAGCATTGTGGGCTTGGAGAGGAGTTTCTGTCAAAGGGGAAAGGAAGTAGGAATGCTGCAAAGTAGGATGACAAAAACCAGAATTTAGCTGCAGGCTGTGAGACCAAAAGCTCTGTCTTACACCCAGATCAGCGTAGAGAGTTCCCTTTGTCTACAGTGCTTCATGTGGCATTAAAATCTATTTATAGTCAGGGCCAAGGGTTCAGCTGTAGGGCTGTGAAGGCTTGCTGGATTTTAAATCCTCACAGGTTCATTTGCAACAGCTAGGAAAAGGTGTATTTATCCCAGGGGCACTGATTATTCTGTGAAGGAATGACATAAGAATCTGTATTATTAGAAAAACTTTAAATATTTACTGATGCTTCTTGAAATATTCCAAGTTTGCAATTGCATTCTTATTTTGTATTATGTGTGATATTTAGGTTCCTGCAAGACACAGGAGATAACTTCTCAGCTTGGGGTAAAGCAATGCAGCTTATGTTGATAGTGCTTATAATTTTGGCTTATAAAGGTTATTGTTTCAGCCTATGAGTTCCTTACACCTTCAGACTTTTGCAGAAATTACACTTATCTTTGCAAACTTGCACTTTTTCATAATAAAAAGGGAATATAAATGCAGGAAGTTTTGCTCTTTTTGCTTACCTTAAGTATAATTAGAATGAGAAGCATAATCAGCCCCAAACACGGTAGCTAATATTGTAGTGAGCACATGATTTAATTTCTTTAGGAAAAAAAAATTAAAAGGCAGTAGAGGACCATGATTTTATTTATTTGTGATCCTGAGGAAGGCAGGCAGATGCTAGAACACTAACAAAACAGAAAAGAGATTTTTATATATAGTCCTTTTAAGAGAGTATTGAGTAGACTCTGGAATTATTTTCTAAGTGCACATAGCTATAAACAGAAATAAAGAATGTGGTTGGAGCTATTTTATTCATAAGGAATATATTTGCATTGGATTACAGAAAATATACCTACAAGTTGCAGGGCAGTGTTGGCTAGACTACAAAATTCCATTTCAAGACCACATGGAAATTGGATCTCATGTACCTCGCCCCTGTGCCAGGATCCAGGCTATATGTGTATGGAATTGTTCATGTGTACTAAAAGAGCTATTACAGAAATTACCTCTTCCTGTATTTTCATGAAATGCCCCCACCAGAATCAAAGTTGGGTGTCATCTTTACAGGATTTACTGTACATTAAAATTCAGGAAAGAGAAAGAAAGGAGTGGTTTTCCTACTTCTATGATTTTTTGCCTAATCTGTCAGAAACAAAATAACTCCAGGCTTTCTCAGAGGAAAATAGCAGTGGTTACTGTTACTGAAATATCCAGACCATCTGAACATTTTTCCCAGATTTTAGTCCACCTTTTCCAGTAACAAAGTCTTTTTAACTAAAACTAATTAAACGTAAAGTCTTAGCTGCAAAATAGTTTTTTTAGAGAACATTTTATTATTCTGGACACTTGCATAATTGGAAAAAAAGAATTAAAAAAAGGAAAGCAACCCCCAAATTCCAATGGCTCATATTTTGTTTGGCTGAAAGAAGTTTGAAGTCCTTGTATGTTTTGGTGATCGCACATAATACCAGAATTCAGATCAGCTTCTTGGGAGCCACCAAATAGTTCAGATGTCTTAACTGCAGCAAGCTTTGCCAGCCCTGCAGGATATTATTCCATCCAGCTTCCTATTTGACAGGTATGATCTTATACTGTGGACAGGAGTAGAGCAGGGTCCATCTCTGAGAAGTTGATCAGCTTTGCTACATTCTCTCACCAGACTCTAAAAGCAAACCCGTGTACTGCAGCAGTCTCAAAGGCACGTTGCAAAGGGAAGGATTTAATGGCATTCAGAAGGACAGAGCTGCAGGCAGCAAGCTTCCCTTCTTTACAATTTCTGTGCTGTATCAACCTTGAGTTGATACAAAGTGTGAAAACTGGTCGGGAAGTAGAACCATTAAAGACACATGCTTTGTGTTCCAACACAGAAAGAACATATTTCTCAGAAAAATATGTTGGGTTTTTTTTATCCAGGGGTGAGGTGTAAACTGTGCATTTCTAGACTTTAATATGTGTTAGTCTTTCAAAGCCTAAGCCTTTATTTTGTGATTACACACACTAACATATTTTCAAATTCTCCTCTGACAAGGAATTAGAGCTACATACAATAGCTCAGCCATTTTATATAAGCATGAGTACAGAATTTATGAAAATGTTAGCGGATTCATTAAAGGCCATCTAAATGTAGGCAAGAGAAATATCTGACACTGTATAGAGTTCTTCAGGAGTTTATGCTCAGAAAAGGATGGCCAAACAGTCAACCAGAGGAGTAAACAATGACACTTCACTTCAGATGAAGTGACTGTGGAGAGCTTTTACTGTTTGCATTGCTGTATCTGAGGAAGAAAGGACAGGCACAGTTTAAACACAAAATAAATGTCTAGCCATTTTCTGTTACACCTGTACTGATACTCTATTTTAGCTCTAGAGTCTGTATTCTTTGTGTAGTTTACTTACATGAAATAAAGTTGACTGAAGGTCAAAATGAGAAGGTGATGATTAAATAATATCCTCAGGTTGTGTTGGAGGGGACAGACATGCAGGGTAAGAGCATAGAAAACACCATTGTAAAGCAGTGCTAGTAGTATTGTAGCGTTTACCATGTCTGAATGAAAATTGTTTCTAAATGTTCCTACATGTTTTCCTTCACAGTCTTCATGAATGCAGCAATACCAATTGCAGCTGTACTTATAGTAAGTATGGATTTTTCTAAATACTGTTAATTACAACTGCATTTTCAAGTATAAATGGTATGGAATTGGGAAAGGAGGAGAACAGCATGCAAACCTGCTACACATTTGCAGTTCCTCTGGGAGAGAATGGAAAATGCCCACTTGCCTTCTGGGACCAGTAGCAGCCAGGAGCGTGCAGCACTCCCCCAAACTGTTAAGAAAGTATGAATGAAGATTCTGTAAATGAAATGCTTGTGAAATATGAAGTCTGTTTCCTTCTTTATGTCAAAGCACTGACTGTGATGTTTGTCTCTTTGTAGACATTTGTTGTCCATGCTCATCTGACAAGAAAGGCTGACTTCTCCCCATCAGTGGCATTTGCCTCCCTCTCTCTCTTTCATATCCTTGTGTCTCCGTTGTTCCTGCTCTCAAGTGTGGTTAGATCCACTGTCAAAGCATTAGTAAGGTGAGAAATGTAAAATTAATATCTTTGCTACCACCTACCCTGTTTCTGAGAATTTGTCCGTTGGTCATTTTACAATTTCAAATTTAGAACTAGCATGGTGATTATTTATCTGTTATTGTAAACTGCTTCCCAACTTTTTGTCCCCTCCATCAAGCATGTAGAAGGGTAAAAGGTAATCACAGAAGGATGTGTTTCGGAATGTATCTCTTGTTTTTCAGCTGCTGCCTGTTGAGGCAGAGTTAGACTTAAACAAGTAAACAAAAAACCTTAAAAATCACTTCTAAGAGTCCCAATAAGTTAATAACTAAATGTCTGATGCAGCCTTGATGAATTTTTACTTTTTGATGAACACGTTAGTATGAGTGTTCAAAAGCTAACCAAATAACAACCAGCAGAATTACTGTTTCACTGGAGGTTTTGAGTATCAACAGATTAGTTGAAAAACCTCCTACTGCTATTTTATATGCAGTGTAACTCTACCTGACTGATGAGGGAGCAGAGTTTGGGCTTCCTTCTTTATTAGGACAACTTTATGACCTCCAATGAAGCTGTCTGACCAGCTTATTTAAACTATGGGACAGATACTGGACACCAGCCCTTGCTTAATTGCCTTTGTGCTGCTTTGGATATGGAAGGGAGACTGCAGCATGAGGCTGAGATTGCCTTCAGTGTTTGAAAATTCCCTGACAGTGCAAAGTCACAGCTGTGTCCTCTTTCCTAAGGAGTGTGAAATCTGAGAGCATCAGCAGCTGGCAGGAAATGTTTTGCAGCCACTGTGGTAGTCCCTAGAGCCATGGCAAATTGTCATGCAAAGATTACGGCCAGCAAAGTGCCTGGGAGCCCACACTGACACTGCCTGTTACCAACAGGCATTTATTTTGGCTTGTCTAAGGATTTCTTTGCAAATTAATTGTGCTGCTTAATGCCACAGGAACAATTTGAGAGTGATTAGTATCAGCCAAGTATTAATTGTTGCTAGCTGGGAGTTCTTCATGGGTTATTCTGGAGATATCTTCTTGTTGGCAGGCTGTTGCCCTGCCATTTGTGGTGCAGGCAGGAATCAAACTGTATCAAAGCTGACATCATCCTTGCCTTCCTGGCTGTCTCTATCACCCAGGTAGTGTTCTAGAGTGCATTGTTCCATAGTGCTGGTGCTGCTGCTCTCTAGAGTACCTCACCCTTCAGAGGAATATTTTGGAAGCATGTGCCAGATATTTTCAAGCCATGCAAAAATGTGCTTGCTTAAATAGTTTAGTAAATGTTAAAAAGCAGACAGTTGAGTTTGCACCAATTGATCAAAGCTATTGTTTGCTTGCTGCAACTGTGTCCTACTGGTTATACCTTCCTGCTAATAAGTAGCTGGTCAGGTAAAGGTGACCTAACTTGCCAAAGTTGTATTTCAGCTTTTTTAAGCTGAGATAGTCCAACTGGTTTTAGCAAGTGTGGAAAGACAGCTTCTCCTGGAGTGACAGAAAGGGACTAAGAGAGCAGAAGATGATCCAGCAGTGAAAGCAGCATGTGAAGGATAGTAAGAGAGTGTTACTGGCTTTGCTTTTCAGGCACTTCACAAACCCTGCTCTGTTAGTATTGGCTGCAGTCTTTTGGTGCCTGATACTACCAAGGACAATGATATGGATCAATAACCTTGTCTGTATCTTCAATCATTACACATATGCCCAGTTGCAAAGCATCCCCATGGATTGTCATTGACACACTCAGAACCACTGTGTGATTGACAGATTGAAAGCTTCTGCTCCATGTAGGACCCCTGAAAATTTTCCAAGTTATGGGCTTGAGTGTCTGCTTCTGAGAGGGGTAGCTGTTCAAAGTCTTTAGGAAGGTGACAAATTCTGATACCTCTTTGTATAGTGGGGGGTACTTTGGGTTTGTTTTTTTTTAATGTGGAGTGTTTCTGCCACTGAAAATAAAAACTGAGGAGCCAATTGATGTATTTTTTCAATGTGTGTCTTCAGGGACAAAGGGTGCAGTGTACTGTTTTCATTCAGCAAAGGTTAAGCAGCAAAAGTGGCATTATGTCTCTTACTGGGTTTAATATCAAACCATCTTTCCAGTCAGCTGTGCAAATAACTGTGTTATAATCAATATGTCCTTTCTGTGGCTTAAAAATAAGCTCCCCTGTGGAGATATTGGAATTCCAGAATTGCACTGTCAGCAAGAGCTCTGCAGAGAATGTCCTTTTTCTATTCTTTAAGAGTTTAGAACAGTCTGGAGTCTTGAAATAAGAGCTGTTGCCTCTAACACAAGAATTTCTCACAGCTCTACTGTGTTTCTTCAGTAATTGCCTCAGGAGCAGTAATTCCAGAATTAAGCAGAGCATTGAGCAGGGGTTTGCAGAGAGTACAGACCCGTGGCTACACAACTAGAGAATAAAATCAAATTGTTGGATGGCTTAATAGAGACATACTCTTGTTTGGATATGCATTGTCTGAGAATGTCTGCTGTCTTCTCTTCCTGCTCCTCTAGAGCCTGGAGCAGATACATGGGGGACTTCTCTGTCTGCTCCTTCTATGTTCAGAGCAATTTCTCACATATCAGTGTAATTTTCATGCAGAGAATACAGGTGCAGCTGCATATCAAATCCATTTAGGCAGCATCTAAACCATCATTTGGTTCAAAGACATTTGAAATGTTCTTTTAAATGTTTGGTTCACTGAACAAAAAGGATAATATTCCTAGCCCTGTTTTCCAGAGCTTTGTGCAAATAGATATTAATATCTCTAGCAATGGAGCTCCTAATCACTTCCTTTGAGATAAAAGACCTTCCCATTAAGGAATTCTGATCAAAAATTGATCCCAAATTAGTTATTCTTCTTACCCTATCCCAAATACTTACTCTCCCCCTTTTTGTTGTTTAGGTTGGAGTACCTGCTCCAGCTAAATTTCCTCCACTGAATTCAGTAAGAGGTCCACTGATCTCAGTCCTCAGCTGCCATTAGCAATCAGGCAGGTTGACAGAAAAACTCTAGAACCAGTTCTCTCCTAGGGAGTGCCCGGGTGACTTTGATCTCTGCTTGCAGGACAAGTGTTGGCTGTGCAGGGAGTCTGCCTCAGGCAGTGCTGTAATGCCTGCATCCAGCAATGTTTTGGCAGCAGTGGGGGATCTCACAAGCTTCTTAGAAGAAACTAAGTCTCCTTCTAAAGAAGAAATCCCTGGTAGTGAAATGCAAAACAAATCTTGGCAGGTTTATTCTTATTTTACAAGGTTGGCATCCTAACAGATCACCATGTATCACAATGCTTCAGTGGCATTGTTTTTCCTTTCTCCCCAGTTAGCTTAAGGCTAAACATTGAAATCAATTTTTTCAGCTCTTGTCCATATATTTATTTTTAGGCCTTCTGGCACTTTATCATTTTGAAGACTTGATAGTTAACTTATTTCCAGCTAATTGAGCTCCTTTGATGTTGAGTTCATGATTCAATCCAATTCTTTCACAAATTTAATTTGCTGTCCCTGTGAGTAGATTAGACATACATTTTATAAAGTCAGGTACAGAGATAAAATTGATGCCCTGATCTGTTAAATGTCTTAATAAAGGCACATTATCTCTTAGCTAATTAAATCTTGAAGCAGCTAGTGAAAATTTTATTCCTTCTTGTTTGTTGCTGGTTGTCAGGATTCCTTTTATATCTCATCTGTTGAATACTATTCTATTAAGGTATATTCCTTTATCTAGTTACCTTATGCACATCATATTTCACCATAGCTGGTTGAATTTGGCTCAGGGTGTACAGCTTGCATAAGACTGTTCAGTAGGACTGATTGGGCCACCCTTTATCAGCATAAATGACATTCATTCTACTTGGGTGAGTGGCTTCAAAACAAGCCACTGTTGTAGCCCTTTTGTGTTCCACCAAATGCTTGAAAAATCTTTGTGTGAGATCTCTCTGGTGGAGTCAGAAGAGACAAGACTTGAGGAATATCTGCACCAACTGTTAAAATATCGCTTTTAATAGGCAACAGGACAGGTTTTGAAAGTTTGCTTGCAGTAACTTCCCATTGAACATTTTCATACACCTGTAATGAAACAAGAACAAACAAACTGTGCAGCAGACAGCAGCTGAAGTACCAGAAGGGGTGCCCTGTAATAAACATTGCAGTGACAAAAGTTTTACTTCCATGGTTGAGGTGTGACTGTGGAGTTTTTTCCCTTTCAGTGTGCAGAAATTGAGTGAATTCCTGTCAAGTGAAGAAATTGGAGAAGAGCATGATAAATCTTCAGAGCTGAGAAGTGCAGATAATCACAGCAAGTACCAAGCAGTGGTGAGTAAAGCTGTCTCATTGCCAGTGAAGTGGCTGCAGTCATTTGTACCCGGAATAAATTTTTCACTTTTCCATTTCCTACTGATTATTTCTCACAATTGCAAAACCTCTATTCTAATATCCTGAACTGTGTCATTCCCACTATGGTTGCCAGGGTTTAGGAGATTTTGCTGATGCTGCCACCAATTAGTGCTTATTTCTGTCTTTCTGATTTTGCACAGCCACTCAAGGTTGTGAACCGCAAGAGGCCTGCCAGGGAGGAGTGGAACAATTACAGCTCTCACATGAGAAGACCCATTAACATCACAGAAGCAGATGATTTTTGTGTAAAGGTGATATGAAGGTCACTCTAATAACACTTATATTAGCTCACTAATAGTCACCTTTGTGCTCTGATGGCAGTTTCAAACTCAAGAACAAGCGTTTGGTGTGAACTGTCAGACACTTGTGCACTTAGCATATTAACCTCCACCTTTCTTGTATCTGTCTTCCTTTTTAAGAATTTACTAATATCTAAGGTGTGATTAGTTGCAATTATTCCTCTAGATTTCACCCAGCCATTTTCTATTTCAAGTGTTTAAGTCATTAGCCCTGTTCTCAGGTCCAAAAATTTTAACTCAGAGCAGCCTAGGTTGGAAGGAGCCTCAAAAGATCATCTGACCCAACCTTTTATGTGTGCCAGACTCTTTCTTCCAGTTCCAGGGTCCATATAGAATAATGGGATGATGAAAATCAAAAAGAAATTGTTCTAGACATTCCCAAAATAATCTCATCATGGATCTTCCCTTCCTATTTTGATGAATTCCTAGTAGCCTTTCCCCAGATGAAGTTAAAAAGTAACTCCCAAAGATCTAACTTGTCTGAAGAAAAAAAATTACAATTATCCATACCACTTTGAATACTGATGCTCTTGGTTTGCTGTGGAAATGGCCAGAAGTAATAAAAATCTTGATGGTTGTTATAGTGATGAAGCTGTTTATTTAGGAAGTCTGCTATTACATTTGCATTTCCAGCAAAAGAGGATGAATAATTCAATTTCATGGGACTAACTAGGACAACTGGTAATGCTTTCAGGTTTTTTTTAGACATGCTGGATTGGTGCAGGATCCTTCTTGAACGGACTTCCAGGAAAATAAGAGGAATATTTGAAAGAGGGTTTTGGGGGCAGTGCTGGGTCAAAGGACTGCATGGAGTGACAACAGAGGAGTTTGTCACAAAGGAGAGGCCATGCAGTAATCTGTGTAAGGCTTGAACAGAAAGCCAGGCCCAGGGATAATCTTTGGCTCCATCTGCTGACACCATTGTCACCAGTGGCCCCTGGGTCAGGGAATTTGTGCAGAGAATTGGTTCTGTCTTCAGCTCATTGCCCAGAAAGGGCCATTAGTTGAGAGAGGATCCTCTGGTTGCCTTTGGTAATTCAAAGGGAGGAACACTACGCTTGCTTTGCTCAAGATAGGAATATCAATTTGTCTCAAGGGTGTGATAAAAATGTCCCCTTCCACTCTTCTTAGATGAAAAATTGTTGTACCTTTCATAGTTGAAAGGCTTTGAAGGCTTTAGTGGCTCTGGAAAAGTGAGAGAAGAGGGTCCTGTATAAATGTAGGTCTTTTAAAATTGTCTCCCATTCCTTGTTTCTCATAGTATCCATGGAAATCTTCATTTAAAGTCTGAACAGGCTTTGTTTCCTGATTTTAGTCTTTTTCGATGAAACAATTTCTGTATCTAGCAAAACCTAGATTATCTGAGAACCATGTCAGAAATACAAAGGAAAATGCTGTAATGAGCAGCAATATCTAATTTCATGGAAGGTTCTGCAGATCTGCTTGGAATTTGGGTGGTGTAATTGCTGCACTGTGTCTCGAGTGACATTCAGGACTCTGCAGAGAGCAAACTGGGCATGTCTGTAATTTAATTGTAATGTTGTAATCATTTGACTTATTACATGTACCCACCTTACAAACAACAGAACAAGAGGAACTCTAAATGGCAACTTTTTGTCCCCTCATGAATTCTCAGTAATTTTCTAATAGTCTAGCAGTGCTTGTTTGAGTTCAGAGGTTTCTGCCCATTGAAGTACAGTCCTTTACAAAGTCAGTCACTTGAAGATCCATCTCCTGCATTGGGCAAAGGCTAGCTCCTGTGCTCAGTGTGATGAAAAAAGAAGTGTCTGTGATGTTGGGAAAAATAGTGAGCTCTAAAGCTGGGTTTCTCTTTATCTTTTCTCTCCATCTTGGTATAGATCACAAATGGATTTTTCACTTGGACACCTGAAGGTCCTCCAGCATTGTCCAATATCGATATCCGAATCCCTCAAGGTACAAAATTACATCAAATAAACATAATAAAATATTTTCCATAGTTATTTGGTAAATCATAATCTTATGTATACCTTTCTACCCTCACAGGTCAGCTAACAATGATTGTAGGACAGGTGGGCTGTGGTAAGTCATCTCTCTTGCTGGCCATACTTGGTGAGATGCAGAAGATTTCTGGAAACATATCCTGGAGCAGGTAGGGACATTTAATTTAACATTCTAATTTAATTTAACAATTCAGCTTGACTAGAGCGGTAATGCAAAAAAAGCCCAAAATCTCACCTGGGAACTTGTGGAGTCAGAGATTTTCTAGACACATAGTCAAGATAAAAACCTTACCCTAAGATCAGAAAGAATCCCCAGCCAAGGTGAAACAAGCTGCCTATTCCATTAATAGAAATGGACAACCATTCTTGGGCATTCTGCTCTCCAGCAACATAACTTGAGTGAAGTTGTAACTAATTTGGAATTAGAATTGATGAGCTTGAGGTGTTATGTAGCTACAGAATGGTGTTTGCACTTTCAGGCCTGAGCTCATGTCTTTGCATGGAGCTCTGAAGAGGTGCTGGCTCACTAGGAGCAGTGCCTGGCTCAGGTGTGGGCTTCATCCCAGCACCAGGCTAATGCCTGAGAATTTGAAGAGTGTCTTTGAAGTGGCAGTGACCTCAGAGTCATCCCCAGTGTATCCTGCCTGATCTGGCAGGAGTGAGTCAGCCATGTCCTTCCTCCTTTCCCAAGGGTACACAGCACCTGGGCTCTGATAACCACTTAGAGATTCCACTCATGTCTAACTTCCATATTGGCCTTGAAGGGAGGGGGAAAAATGGTCTTGAGCTCCAACAGCTTCTGTTGAGACTTGTTCTCTTGACCCTCAGGCAAGGTGACAGATGGTAAAATATATTGCAGCTCCTGTATATGGTTTCTAGTAAATTCCTGCTGTCTCTAGTACACAGTTTGATCAATGTGTGTGAACATTTTTGGCCTGTTTATTTCACAGTACCAGACTTCCTACCCATACAGACTGCACTTTGTCCTTTGGGCCATGATTATTTGTAGCTAAAGCTCAACAAGTTACAGAAGAATCTAGAGAAACAATTTTATTTCCAACTGATTGGGAATAAAGGAAAACCAAGCTACCTGTAAATCAAATCTACGCACTCTGATGGACAGAGGGTCATTGTTACCCAATGGATTCTGCAGGGATTTTGTGGAGCAGTGCTCTAAATTCCTTGAGTGTTTGTCAAGAGATGTGACTTATATCCAGCTTTCATGTGTAAGCCAGTCACACTACTCAGAATTGCACGTGCTTTAATAGCAATAGTATGAGAAAGGAAGGTTGTCCATTTTATAGGTGGGGAAAATGAAACATAAGAAGATGACCCTTTCAGCTAGTGAGGGAAACAAGAACAGTAGCCAAAGTTCCAGAATGTGGTGATCTATCCATGAGAATATACTTCCCTAAGCAGAAAATCAGACTGTGGTGAGGAACCATACAGAATCCCTGCAGCTTTATTAGGTGAACTAATTTCATTTCAGCAAGGCTGTAATTTTTTACAGATGACATAACATGATTAAGAAGTGTAATTTGAATGTCTGATGCTAAACTAAAACAGATGACATGATGTTTCTGATCAGAAACTGTGCTGTGTTTTTAAATAGCACTTGTTTAGAAGTGTGTTCTTCACAAGAGTGGAAAGGTCAGGGCTGGTTTTCATGTCTTCTATATGTGCCAAAGTATCACAAGGTGAATTTCAGTTGTTATCACATTTGCTGCACTATCTGTCAGATATGTAGAAAGGGACTTGTGGCTGAAACAATCTGAGCACTGTAAGTGCTGGCTGCACTGGGACAGATTATGTGCTGTCTCATCTTTCAGAGCTGCTGCCATGTGCACTGGTCTATTCAGAGTGATGGATGCAGCCAGTGTGGGCTGCCCACCTGTGTTGTAAAGCTATCAGATGAAAGCTCCCTTAATTTGATAAGCAAATACTAATGCCTGACTGGGAACATGCAACCTTATCCCAGGTTCAAGGAGAGTGGTCTTATCAAGTAATCACCAGGGCTCATAGCCTCAGCTCAGGCAATGAAAAGTGTCACCAAAATCACTTCAGTTCCTTGTTACAGCTTTTTCTCTGGGAATGCTTGGCTTCAGTCATTCGTGTTACAGAATAGACCTGAATTAGTTCATCCAAATTTCCTTCCCCTTCCCTTCCTCCAAGGTCATAGCTATGAAGATGAAGGATGTATCCTGCTGGCGTGTCACTCAGTGCTCAGGAAATCTGGATGCTATTCCTGGCCCTTCCCTTGGTCTAATGGATAACAAGTCATTTCCCTACTCTTTGCCCCCATGCTTTATGAATAAAACAGGATTAACCGCATATCATTTTTGCTTGTTTCTTATAAAAAATATTTGTTTCAAACCCTTAAAAATAATGTAATTTATTCCTGGGCTAGGAAGGAGATAATCAGAAGTGAGCCATGGCTCATTTGTGGTATTTTTGTTGTTTGTATTACACTATGTGTCCAGAAGATTCAGCTCAGATTAATGCCTCTTGTGCAAAGCGGCCTGAGAGCATCTCAGTATAAATATTTTATAATATGGTTAGGGATTTAACAAAAATTGAGGAATCATTATTTACATTCTGAGCAGGTGGTAAATGGTAATGTTTTGACCTGTTATTGAGTAAATAAATACAGTATATGCCATGATAATTTCTTTTGGGCAGTATCTCACTTTTAATAGACCAATTCAAGTCTTGTTGGATTAAATAATACCAGAAAACTGACCCAACTGGGAAATAGTTTGCTCAAACATAATTATGTCATTTGTTTTAAACAGGACATACATTTTTGCCTGTGAATCTTGAGTCCTTATAATGTGAAGGAAAATAGAGATTTAAGATTGTTAACAGTAGATTTTCATCTTAATGCAGAATTGATTGTTTTCATCAAATTAAAAAAATTAAAATTGTTTTTATGCCTACAAAGTAATTTGGTTTTTAAAAATACGTGTTTACTGGAGTTTTCAGAAACATACAAGTACTTAATTTTATTTAAGTGGGAAATCAAAATCTGAAGGCTTGAAAATCTCAGTAGGCTCATTGTTGCATCGTTAGACATCTAAAATACCTTGACAAATTAGATCTAGACCTCATTATCAGCCATATGTTACTTTGGCATTTCAGCACTGGTAGGAGATCAAGGCATCCTTAATTGCCAGGAGTATGCAGGAAAAGGGGGAAAGAAGGGATAGAACAAGTGGGGAAAAGTGGGTTGGGAAGTTTGAGCCAAACCTCCAAATGGAGAATAATTGTTTTCCTACTAGAGAAACACAAGCAGAAACAGAGATCAGGGATTTGATAGACAATTGGTTCAGAGTCTTTGTGTTGTGCATAGAAGGGCTGGAAAAGGTATTTCTATTTCAGCCTATCACTAGCTCCTGTAAAGAATGTGTTTCTAGTTGATGATATGCAACAGGCTTCTTGTGGGTTTTTGGAGAATGGGCCACTGAGTTCACATGGTCACTTGAGACTAGTGGAGCATGAGTTTACTGTGGAAAAGCTTTGTTTAGTACACAGACCTTTGGAGTAAAGTTTAGTACACGAACTTTTGGTGGCTGGCTAGTGCTCTCAAATTATACAGTAAGTTTAATTTAGATCTGGTCCTTGCTTATTATGCATAAACTTTATGGAAGTGTCTCAAACCAACCTTTAGTCTGCAGGTATAGTTTTCTCTCCTGAATATTTATAAGCAAGTTGTGTTGGCACAAATTTAATGAGACTGTCCTCTTTAAAGCATAAAAGACTTTGGTTTTGTTTGATTTTGTTTGATTGTTTGATTTTGTTTATATCATTTGACACACAGAGTTTTCACTCTTTTGAATGGAACTGAATTTAGCATCAGTAATAAGTATGGCCAGTCATCTGTCAAAACAACTCTGAACATCTTTGTGAACATTCAAAAATAGCAAAACCAAAACCTGTCTGTCCTTTGGACCTACCTACATTTACACAAGCACATCACCCCAAGGATAGGGCTGACACAGAACACAGTATGTGGCAACTGGAGGTGGGATTTGGGGTTCACACTAACCCATTATATGCTGTAAAGGTACAGTTACTGTCATGGAAAAAAACCAAAACAACCCAGTATCATGAGTTATCATTTTGTTTTCCCAGAAAATGAACTTTTTATAATGGAACTGAATCCTTGTCACTGAAGGACTTCTCAGTTCTACTAGCACCTCCAGGACAGGGTGGAGGTGATTTTATTTGTTGAGTCAAATTAATGTTTATAAGGTAAAAAAGGGTTAGCAAATCTTTTTGCCTGATGAAATCAAGTCAGTTTGTGTGGAGGGAACAGATGCTGCACTGCAGCCCTGTGATACGTAATGTTTGCAGCCTGGGCACTAAGTGGAATTTAATAGTTTTTCTTTCTGGGGCAGATTGCTTGTGCTCACTTAAGTAAACAGTCTTTGCTTTCTATTTGTGATGCAGCTGCACTTCTGACAGTGAGACGGGGGAAGATTTCAGGTATGGTATCTCATGCAATTATTGGTTTTCCTGCTAAATCAATTGCAGTAGAAAAACCAAAGGTTTCTAAAATCTGTGCTGAAGATACAGAGTCAGAATTCTGAAAATCAGTGAAATTTTAACTGCCTTATCTCAGGATACAATTTTTGAAACCACTTATGCAGGTGATGAAAATAAGAGTTGGATTTCTGTTATGAAAGCATTACCATTTGGAGATTTTGAAAATTGTATCCTAATATGTCTTTGAAAATCTTTAGAGAAAGATCTGAACCAGATTATTCTGCACTTTGAAAAATGGTGTCAAGTATTTAAAGGAAATTCTCCCCATTCCCCTTCTCTTCATTTTTTGCATCCTGTCATAAGTTTGTTTTCTCACTTACCATTCTTCAGGCGCACACAGAGAGGTGTGGAGAGTAAGAGATTAGTCCATCTGTTGGCACAGAAATTATTTTTACCTGATTAACATAGCTCAGCTTGGATTTTGGGAATATCTACCAAATCAACTAAGAACAAGGCTTTCTGACTTTGGGGCACTAACCTCCAGAATAGTAAATCTTGTAAAAGAGATGATTCTGTTCCTGCTGGACTCAGTGAGAAGTTATTGAAATCAGCAGTGTCACATGGCCTCCCTTTCCTTGACTTAGGCTAAATTGTGTGGCTTTTACTGACCAGAATATTTTCTTGGTTCTGTGATTCTCCAACTATTCTCCTGCCTTTTCTTTAGATTTGCCAGCTTTTTCTCTCCCATTTACTTTATTTCTCAGACTTGTTGCCTGGTTGTCAGACTGAGGTCTACAAAACTGCTGCTCCCATCTGTGTAATATAAGAGGAGCTTTCATGTACCTCGTTTCTAAGCCTCATGGTAAAGGATACTTGGAAATCTTACAGTCCTTTCTGTGTTCAGAGAGACTGAAAATTCTGGGCCAAGCTGAAGGGAAGCCACTTGAATCCATTAAGGTACAAGAGAAGTATGATCAGAATTAGACAGTTTCGTGTTTGAAACTGTTGTGGAAATGGATGGCAAAGGGTGAGATAACAGGCACAAGAGTAGGAAAGAATATTAGACTGGATGAAACAATTAGCTACATTATCATATGTTCTGGGAATCTTAGTTGCTTAAGTGTTGTAAGAATACCTATGGTGGTTTTGTTGCACTAACATCCTGTAGAACATTTCTGGTGTTCTCGAGAGTATTTTAGGTTAAAGTCTTTTGAGGTCTTGAGCATTTACTCATAGGTGTTGAAGGCTTTCTACAAGGTTGTTTAGCACTTCTCCAAACTGAAGCTTTAATTATACCCTTTTTAAGTCAATACCACATAGCAGACAACTTCAGCATAAAAAGAGCTTTATTTCTGTAATGCAATCATTTTACTGTATTTTTAATTATAGCATAATGATATTCCTTTGGTGTTGTTTGCACTGTCTGAAAAAATGTAATTTTTTTTAAACCCTTGTGTTTGTTTTCTCCAGCCCAGAGAAAGAATCTCCTGTGGATATGGAATTCAGGTACAACGTTTTAAAAACTAATGGGAAGCTCCAGAGGTCCCTTCCAACCTCAGCCATTCTGTGACTCTGTGAAAATTGTTCAGCAGTCTCTGCACTTAATGAGTTTAATGTTCCTCCTTAGAAGACAAACAGGATGTCTCTGTATGCAGCTCCTGCAGGGATTAAAATATAAACAAGCAGGTGACTCTTGAAGTTTAACAATGACAGAAAGATTTCTTCCTGAATGCTCAGGACTGGAATTGCATTGGAGCAATACCAGAATGCTCCAATTCTTTCCATCAGGCTGAAAATACAAGAAGTGGGGTTTTTTGCATAAGCAGTGATAATACAGAGCAGTACGCATTTCTCTCATATCTGGAGAACATTGAATTTGAATTCAGTGATAGCAGAAGTTAATGAATTGTGCAAAGTAATCAAGATAAAACTGTCAGCAATCCCAAAACACACAGGAAAGCTTTGCAATATATTATTTCTTCTATCATCATAATCCTAACTCCACTGCATTTTTAGTGCATCTATTTTCTTTTAAAAATTGCCAACATGTCAGATTTTGTAAGTTTATTAAGACACTGAAATTCATATATGAGTGTCCCTTAACTATTTGTGTTTGATCTTCATCTTGAAGTTGTGTTTGATCATCTACTGTGCCTCCTGGACTTAAAATGAAATGTGAAAGTAGAGATAGGTTAATAATTTTAAACAAACAATCTTCACAACAGAATGACTGAAAGAGTAAGGTTGAAGGGACCACAGGGGGTTGTCTGGTCCAACCTCCTTGCTCAAGGAGGCCATCCCAGAACACATGGCACAGGATTATGTCCCGATGGTTCTTGAGTATCTCCACTGAGGGAGACTCTACAACCTCTCTGGGCAATCTGTTCCAGTGCTCAGTCACCCACACTGTAAAGAAGTGAATGTTGTACCTTTTGACAGTGTTGTTTCTGATGATTCATAATTAGTAAACAGGTTTGATTCTATGTTAGACAAAGCTCATAGTCTCCAGGGAGCTCAGGGAAGGTTTTCCCTATTTATTGCAAGGCTGAATTTTTCTGTCTGCATCTCTGTGATAATTAAGAGGCTGTGGTTAGTCTGTTTTGTTATCAGAGGGGGGGAAAAAACACACTCCATTGCTGAAAACACATGGTTATTTATGAAGTCTGGGAACAGGAAGCCATCACTTCCACCTGCAGAATAATCCCTTGAAAGCCTTTGTCTCCTATACCATTAGTTTGCATTCAGTCCTAAAACTGTGAAACCTTCTGTATGTTCAAGGCAGACTTTCAGAGCAAGTCTTACACACTCCATTGCAGAATATTTTGTCCTCTGGATTTTCAGCCATGTGTTTCTCACAGTTCCAGTAACAATTGTTTGATTGTCTCTTTACTGTAAGCAGCATTGTGGAGATGCAATAGATTTCATATATATGAGAAAGCAGCTTGCAAGTACTTGCAGGCTTTTGGTTGTCAAAATGTGATCAGCCTGATATGCCATACTAGTGTCAGTTTGCAATTAGGATTAATTTAGAGGAACTTACTAAATCCTCAGACCGTAATCAGTGTTGGTAAGCTCATTGCCTGTTGCCAAGTTCCTTGCAGTAATGTGTTCTCACTGATGTCCTAAAAGCAGAATGTAATCCAAATGTGAGTGGTATTTCCAGACCTGGTGCTGGTTCTCAGCATGGAGTGCATCACACTGGCAGGGCCCATATCTTTACTCAACCAAAGAACACTTTCTGCAAAAGCTGTAAAAGCTTTGCTGCTATTTTTCAAAAACTAAATTGGCAGTAACTTTTTGATCACATTGAGAATTAAGAGCTGCAAAGTCACAGTTTCAATCAAGTAAAAGAGGGGAAGGGAATACATCTTCATCTTGGAATGCTCAGAGCAATTTTTTTCTCAATTATTGGGATGAAAATTTCATACTAATTGAAAAAATGCTTCTCTCTTGAGGCAGATCTGAATGCTCTTTGAATTAGATTTTGGGGCTGCGGGCTGGGCTGCCTAGGGGATATTTTCTGGCTTTTGTTTAGCTATTTCTGTTTCATTTTCCAGCAAAGAAAATACATAAAGCATAATTAAATTCTAGTGAAATATCATAAATTTCAACTTGGAATCATGTTAGCAGTATAGTGGAATTGCGTGTTCTTTCAGGTCATCAACAAAAATTGAATCCTATCTTGGTTTCTAAACAAGATTGGTAAAAGCCTGAAAAAACCAAGCAGGGCAAGTGACCTTAACTAATAAAGAGAAATAAAATGTACTTTGCCAAGTCATGGTTTGAATTGCTTTCAGGTCCAACTAGAAACAGACTGCCATAATGGCTGTCTAGCAGACAAAGGCCACGTTTGGGTGAGAGGTCCTATCTTTTTATTGGATTAGCTGATAGAGATAGGAAGAAAACAGATATGCTTTCGGGCATATGATCCCTCTTTTGGCCCTTTTCTATAGAAAAGTTGGTCAATGAGTTTTCCAACAGTATTAGTTGCTTTGATAAAAGATGTTGCCTTCCTCCCAATTCTGCCTTGCTGGGATCCTTAATGCACCACAGACAACAAAAGCACAAATTCTCTAGCAGGCAGATACTTTCCTTTTTAAATAATAATAATAATAATAATAATTTCTATGAAATAATATGTGCATGTTGAGTAAGATCCTGTTTGACTGTACCTGGTAAATTGTCCCTTCTGATGATACATTATGAGGGCCATTTCACTGGGGGAAATTTAGCTATTATTTTTTTGTCTGTGTTGTTTTCTTGCCTTTATAGGCATGGAAATTACTTACTCATTTACTTTCTAACTCTAGTTCTCTTAGAATGGGGGGGAAAATGGCAGAGGAAATTGCCTTTGTGTACGTGTGGAGTTGTTTGGATCTTTTTCAAGTACTTTATCTTTTTAAAGTGTCCCTCCTGAAATGTGTTGCAGAAGTAATGATCTGCTACACATTTATTTTTTTTAATTAATCTGTCCAAACTGGGCTTCAGTCTTTGGTAATTTTCCTCATGATATCCACTCTGCTCAAGGGGTGGCTTTATTGAGCTGGACTCTCCAAACCCCACCTCACAGTAGGAGAAGAGGGAACCAAGTCAAATTCAGTTGGGTAAACAATTTCAGTATTCTGTTGGAAATTTATCATCTTATGTATTTCCTTGATGGAAAAGCCATTGATTATCCTAAAGAAAGAAAGGAAAGCATTTTTGAAAACTAATTACTAGTTTCTTCATTTACAAGAAAATGGTTTCCAAAAGCAGCAATTGCACTGGTAAGCTGGGAACTCTTGTGGTTTTTTTTTTTTTTCTTTCCCAGGAAAAGAGGTGCAGTAGCTTATGCATCCCAGAAGCCTTGGCTGCTCAATGCCACAGTGGAAGAGAATATCACATTTGAAAGCTCTTTTAACAAACAGAGGTAACAGGTTCCAGCACTGTTGTGTTTTATTCCCCTTTTCCATAAATGTTGGGGTTGTGTGGGTCACACATAGGTCCCCATCTCCCTGTAGGAACAAACTTACTGCACCTGCCTGAATGTGACAATCTCCCCCTTTGAACACGTTTTTCCTGAGTGACAAAAGGGACAGGGTTTGTCTCACTCGAACTCAAGTGTACAAATGTTTCCATTTCCAAGGACCATGTTTGTTTAGCATGCAGTGTTCTCTCACCTGATTCATTAGTTTGCCTCTCCTGGAAGGACATCGCCTGTTTGGAAGTGGAAGTATTGTTTGTATAGAATTAGTGGGCTGCCTTTTTATTTAGTATAAATGCCCACCAGACATTGTAAAATATTCAGAAACCAGTTGCTGGTATTCCATTTCCCCACCCTCAAAAGAAGTGATTGATTATGAGCATCCTACACTCATTTTTTTTCTGTCATCCTTGGATATTGAAACAAGAAACAAAGGCCCTGGGTGTGAAAAACAACTGCTAAAAAATAGCAATATACCTTGGAAGAAGTTAAGTTTGTTTTTCCTAGGTTTAACTCTTTAACATTTTTATTTGGGAAGCTGAACTTAGATCTTTTTTTCTTAGCTGAAATATTACTTACTTGCCTGTGACTGAAAGACATCCCATTAAAACAATTAGTGGCTAACAAATATGTTTTCCACTGTGTGATTTTTTCCAGCTGGTTAATTTTTGTTCCTCTGCAGGTAGGAAATGTGCTTCTCCAGCAGTATCTGTGTGGATTTTGTTGCCTTTTTTGTTTCCACAGGTACAAAGCAGTAATTGATGCTTGTTCCCTCCAGCCTGATATTGACATTCTGCCTCACGGAGACCAAACCCAGATAGGAGAGAGGGTCAGTAAACAGCTACAGGCTTCTATTTTTGGTTTAAATATATAGAGGGGGGTTTATTATTTTGTTGGTTCTTAAAATCTTACAGGTTATTTGGCAACAAAGGTAATCCTTTAGTTAAGTGTATGTTTGGGTCATTAGTCTGAAAGCTCATTGCTCAGTGAACATGGAAACACTGTCATTTATGTGAGGTGCAATGATTTAAGTGTGCTGCTATCAGAATATTTGACTGTTCTGCAGCTGCTATTGCAGATATCCCGACTTAAAAGGATATTTTTTGGTTTCTTTAGAAGTAACCGAAAAATAAATAATAATACATAGATTATTTTTTTTTAGAGCACTTTCATTTACAGAAGGGCAGGTGTTTATTTAATGGCTTTTTCACATATGGGAAGATTAGGGAGTGATGAGAAAGGAAACAGAGGTCATAGATTTGTAAACAATTTACTCCAGCCATACACTAGCACTGGCACAAACAAAAGAACCACTAAAACACCACAAGGACACATTACAGGCCCATTACATTACTTTGGAAAAATTTCTCACATTTCTCTGCCCAGAAAAGTCTTCTATAATCCAATCAGAATAAGGAATATGAATATTCAGTTGATGTTTTCTTTAACTGTCTGATTGTTTCTGTCCTGCTTATCTCCAGGGCATTAATCTGTCTGGAGGGCAGCGCCAGCGGATCAGCGTGGCACGAGCACTGTACCAGCAGACAAATGTTGTGTTCCTGGTGAGTAGGTGCCCTTCTGTTCATGCTCCATGTAGAAGCACGAGTTGCTTCTTCATTTAGAGTATTTCATGGGTCACATGCTGAACATGGTGTTTAGTTGAGCCAAGCCAAATGCACACTGTGTATTTTACATCTCTTGTCAGCCAGCCTGCAGGTAGGAAGCATTTTGTAAATGCAGCAGACAGACAGATATTGCACATTGAAATGCTGATGCTTGTCCTCTGTGTGTTGAAAATTCAATTTGACCCTTGCTTTTATCTTTGGGTCTTAGAAATGTAATAGTTTCAACTGGATTTGTGAAATTCATAAGCTGTCTCAGGCCTAAAATTAATGTTAGCTCATGTCTGGGGTGTTTCCTTTCTGCAACAAACTAAGCTGCTTTTGCACCCTGAACTGCCTGTTGTATATCCTGTCGCAGCTTCAGCTATGGAAAAAGAGTGACAGCAAGTTCTAACAGCTTTCAGGTGGGAAAACAGATGCATCCTACACACTCACTTGTAGTGAGCTTGCTGGCTTTCCAGTTTAGGACTTCCTTCTTTACCTCAGTTTTCTAGAAGGTTTGACTCCAGCTGTTGTGACAGTGAGACATAAATCACATAGGGTTAGGAAAGCTGTGCACATTAGATGTAATCCCTAAAAGAAAGGGAGGCTTTTTGGACCTTTCCCTGTAATTAGGCTGATCAGTCTGTGCTTGCTTCATGTGTAAGGCATTTCCAGGCAAAGATCAGAGTCCAGGAGTGTAGGGAGCAGTTGGGTCAGGGTGCTGCAAATCAGCAGATCCACTGTTGGTCTGTAACTTGGTTTTTCCATTTTTGTTCTTCTGTGAAGGATATTCAATAGCCTCCTAAGAGCAGGAGGTTCTCTTAGGGTTTGACGATGGAAAAACACCTACAAATAAACTTTATTTCCAGTATTAATATTTAGAAAATTATCAGGAATCCTGTATGTTAGTATTAGCAGACACTCAGTTCTTTTAAGGCTGGTTTTGTAAAAAAATTCTTATGAAAACTTCACTCTCACAAGTATAAATGTCATGTAGCTGATGTTTAGGTCTGTGCCAGGTCAGAAGAGTGCAACAACAGAGCTGACAATATCCTTGCTCAGTGAGCACAGTGCACACACAGTTGCACACACACTTTTGAGAGAAAATTCTGGATCATGAAGTTACTGTGTTTCAAAAGCACTTTTTAGGTGTTTTATGTTGTGATGCTCTGGTTTATTAGAACCCAAATGGTCATGCTTATCTTACTATTAATTTCAGATATTTTTGATTTTTAATGAAGCCTGGGTTTAGTGTAATATTATAGTATGAGATAGTAACACTAAGTAAATCCTACAGCCAGTAGAAATATCAAATCAAATCACAAGTTTTGTCATTCCATATAAATAGGATTAGGTAAACAAGTTTCCCAAAAGATGGTACAGATTAATTTATGCCTGAACAAATTGCATGTAATTGACTGATTCAATAAGATGATGTAGGTCTCAAATCATATTTCAGAGCTGAGTCAGCAAAACGATCGATGTTGTCTTCTTTTGTGATTTTTTTTTGTGATTCTTTGTTGATAGAGTATTGATTTATGAACCAAAACAAAACAAAAAAAACCACCTGAAACTGAAGGCAGTGTTGTTCAAGGGAAACAGAAATATGCTCGTTGCTCCTATCCCTGGAGCAGTAACGCAATATCTGCCCCAAATGCCCACTGGGACATTGTCTGGAGTCTAACAGAAGCTGTGTTCTCCAGCTGTGTGGGCCATGAACACATCTGGGGAGAGATGCAGGTCCCAGAAAACCCTACAGAATTGTAGAATTGACACATCTGGCGTTACTCAGTGCTCTCTGCAAAAACACAGTTCAAGGTTTGGTGTAAATGAAGGAAACTGTCCCTCAGCACAGTTTTGACCTGATAGCCTCTTCTGTGTGTCTACGTGGATCTACCCGGGTTTACTGGTATCAAAACCTGTCAGTTTCCTTGGATGCTGTAAGTTGTGGCTCCAAAAGCTGACCCCTTATTGTCATGACAGGATGATCCTTTTTCTGCCCTGGATATCCATCTGAGTGACCATCTGATGCAAGAAGGGATCCTGAAAATGCTGCGGGAGGACAAGCGGACCATTGTGCTGGTGACTCACAAGCTGCAGTACTTGCCCCATGCTGACTGGGTAAGGAACCTCCTCTCATGTTTTTTTCTGAGGAGGCAACAACATGGCAGGAGCATGTCTTGCTGCAAACAGTGCTTTCACTTCATCTCTCCACCAAGTAGTTCAGTGAGAAGATATCTATTAAAGATCTTTTGAAAATCAGCCAGTTAGGGGAGCCATGATTTTGAGATTCCCATGTTGGAGCACCTAAATAGGTTGGATTTTTGTAGAGCTGCTACCTAATACTCTTATGAAAGCAGGTTACATTTAAAATATATTGAGTATCCCAAAACATTAGTTATATTGGAAAATTTTGGCCAATTGTTTTAATCTCAATACTGTGAAATGTTTGAGTAACACCTTTGCCTCTGTTGGAATATTACTAGGAATTTGTGCTATCATATGAAAAGGTGCATTTATGCAAGGTGAATACTGAGAAGTATGGAAATATAAGGACCCAATAAACCAAATATTTCCTTATGGTTAGCACTAGTATATAATGTGTTAAGAACATCTTTGTCCTTTGTGTGTGGGCAAGATTTTAAGAGATGTGTAGCATTTGATTTGTTCTGTTACGTTTCTTTTTTATAACTTCTACTTTACAGGAAAAAAATTGGAGGTGTGCTTTCTATACCAGTTTGTAATTGGAAATGTCAAAGATGAAGAGGGAATTTTTGGGGATTTGGATTCTTTTTTTTCTTTCTTTCTTTTTGATCCATTGGTTCCCACTGGCCTCCCACTTATTCCTGCAGTTTTCCAGCCTCCCAGGTCTCCTTGCCCATGGTGATTGATGACTGCAGTTATACCTCCTAGCAGGACTTGTCTCTTTCCCATCTTGCACAGGCTATAACAGCAGTTTCCTGGTCTCAAGAAATAATCATATTGCAGCTGCTTCCTGAGCTTCATATTGACTTGGTATGAAGTTGCAGATAGACATTCATCTTGTTCTGATCAGGTTTTTGGTGGGCAGGTTTTTTTTTATTTATGGTCTCTGCTGTGACCTTGTCCCTCAGTTGTTTACCTTTAGAGTTACCACTGTTCTCAACACAGTCCTGGTTTTCAAATTAGTGTCTCTTGGGATACAGGAATTTTCGGCCTTCTTCCCCTCCCTATGAGGTCCATCATAACTTCTTTTTTATTGTCATGTTTCTGCAATTTTTTAAAGTATATACAGCTATGGCCTTTCATCAGTGTAATTGTTTTAATTTTCTTTGAGAATGTAAGGCTCATTTCTAGATGTTGGTGTTTTAGGAGATGTACAAAAATTGCTTTATTTTTATTATCTTCTAGATGTGTATTTTTTTAATGAAATACACTGTTTCAAACAGTAGCACAGGAAGGATTTGTATGAACTTTAAAATAAAAAATATTTATTACAAAGTAGTTCATGTTTTTTTTCCCTAAATGTGGGTTTCATTAATCCTTAGCAATTCTTACCCAGTGGAGTGAAGAGGGAATATTTATTTTATTAAAAAAATTGAAATAAAAATATAGTCCGAAGTATATGTCATGGTCCCCCTAAATCTTTTCAACAAAACCTCAGAAGAGTTCAAGGTCCATCCCCAGTTGCATGTTTCCTGAATAAATTGGTCACCAAAAGATCCTTGTTTTCTTTTTTTAACCTTCTCTCTGTGTAAATTCTTAGCAATAAACAAAACAGTTTATTTCCCCACTCCCTGCCTGTGGAAATTTCTGAGTTTCAGGGAGAAGAATAAATAGTGCTTTAACTCTTTTGTAATGAAGGTGGTTCGCAATCTGCATGCCTCATTTTCCAGTTGCCCCTGCCTGATCAGGAGTGGCAGTAGTTACATTGTGTATACCATAGTTACACTGACACAAACCTGGAAACTGCTCCCTGCAGACTTTGTCTTGCAAATATATTTTTCTTTTCCAAACTGTGTCCACTATTTATGCTTTTAAAGCTTTAGGGATTCGAATTCTCTAGCTCTTCCTTATCAGTCCATGGTATCAGAGAAGGAGCCAGCATGCTCATATCTAATTGCCTGAATGAGGGCAAACCCTCCTGCACTCAATCTCTTGCTAAAAGCTTTTTCCTTTTGGGAAGTAAGAGAACTCTAAGATCTTATCCTGCTAATGACTTGTATTTAGGAAGGGTAGTGTGCCCCCCTGTCTATCAACAGGGATCCCATTCTTCTTTCTTAAAAGCAACCTTTTCTGAAAACATGGAGTGCAGGAAGTTTCTGGGTTTTCAGCATCTTGAATGAAGGGGATGGAGTCAAGAAATAATGTCACTGTCTTCTTTTTAAAACACAGATTTGTTTGTGAAAATATTATTTATTTCAGAAAAGAGAAAATCCTGTCAAAGCACAGCAATGTAGCTTTAAAATAAATAGACATACCCAGCTATTTATCTCACCACATGTGTTTCTGACTTTTTAGATAATTGCAATGAAAGATGGTAACATCCAGAGAGAAGGAACACTCAAGGACATTCAGAAATCAGAGACTGAGCTCTTTGAACACTGGAAGACGTTAATGAATCGACAGGACCAAGAGCTGGAGAAGGTTTTTGATGGGCAGGGCAATCAATATATGCAAGAAAATGTCCTTTTTTTTGCCTTAGTTTGAAAGGTTTAACAAGAACTGACATGCTGTGTGTGATGTCTAACTTAATATAAATGTAGTGTTAGTGTTACCATTGTTATTTATCTCTTAAAATAAATTCCTTCATCTGGACATCTCATATTTCCTTGATACTGTTCTAATCCATTCTTGATAGGAAACCCTATCCAAATATTGTCACCTAAGGAATATAAATATGGCCATTTTAGGAAAACCTTTGCTAATACTGACAACTGGTTTTATCAATATGCCTGAATTTACTCATTGCCCTGAGTGGAAACTTTTCAGATATGCCTATATCAAGCACCTTAAATGATAAAGATGTTTTGTCTTTCATACTTATAACACAAGAAGACTGAGATATTAATCATAGTTCTTATTAATTCTGGATAACTTGTCCAAGTTAAGATTCCAGGAGGGTTGGGATTCACAACCTGAAATGAATGTTAGATATTTAATTTATGTCCTTTGATTTTACACAGAGGTAGCAAATCAATCACGGCTGCCTGCTGTGAGATTCTCACTTCTATTTTTCACTGAGTGGAAACAATTTTATCACAAGTAGCAATTCTGTTGTATTGATTCTCTGGTTGAAAACACATGAATTGTCCTTCTTTCAGGAAACAACTATTGAGGAAAACCCTGTTCTGGAAAGAACGAATCTCCGGAGGACGATGTATTCCCGGGAGGCATTGCTGAAAGATGATGAAGAGGATGAAGGTAAATGGCACCCTTTGAGCCCACTGCCAGTACATTACTGTTTCACAGTTAAATTATATTAGAATGAATTAACATCATTCAAACTGGCAAGAGAGCATAACATTTTTCATGTGGGGCATGATTTATCAGTGCTGTTTCTGTTGCTTTGACCTCTGGACTAGAATGATTGCAAGCATTCACAAGTCATCACTTCCTCCAGACTTCTGAGGTTTTTTCTTACATGCAAATATGATTTCATAATGAATGAATGAAGAATAATATTAAACAATGTGCTGGGTGAACTTCATCTGTCAATGGCTAAACATATTTGCTTAAGGTTTTACATAGGAAAAAGATTACAATTGATTTTTACCCAGCCGGTGCTTTCACATTGCAAAAGCACGGTTTAAGAAATTGAAATTGATCACCAAGTGCTGAGGGTTTTTGAATCTTTTTAGTGTGCATTACTACTAAGTTTAGCAGGTTGATACTGAGCAGGTATTTTGACCTTAAAGGCACCCTTTATCCTGGGTGTTAAGACCTGTTTTTAGCTACCACTTGCCAGTCCCTTTGATATGTGTGTCAGCATGGCTGTCCTTTCCTCCTGCACCTTGCAGAAGAAGTAACAGAGAGTGATGACGAAGACAACCTGTCTTCAGTGCTGCACCAGAGAGCCAAGATGCCCTGGAGAGCCTGTGGCAAATACCTGAGTGCAGCAGGGATTCTCCTGCTGCCCCTGCTGCTCCTGTCCCAGCTGCTGAAGCACACGGTGATGGTGGCCATCGACTACTGCCTGGCACTCTGGACTGAGCATGCCATTTCCATCAAGATAGAGCCCGAGACAAAAAACTGCTCCCAGTGCATGGTAGGTACTGCCTTGTTCACCTTCCTCCTGTGATTTAACTGGGGCTGTTCTCCCACTTTCAAACTCTGCTCCAAGATTTGTGTGCAATGTGCTATTTTTTCTATAAAAGAGCCACTCCAGAGTATTTTGAAGCTCAAGGCATTTTTGCATATATAGTGCAGTAAGATGAAGTTCGGTGTGTTGTTCTCCTTTTGCTAGATTTCTTGTATTTTAGTCACCAAGCTGATACACCTGAACCTGGGTTTCTAAAGTAATTTTGATATCAGAGTTCTTTTTTGTTTTCCCTGCAGTGTTGCATTCTCTCAGCACTCTGGGCTTTTTATGGTATTCTGTGATTTTAAATTTCTGGTTTATTGCTTATTTTCATGCAAACCTTTCCCTCTCCAAAGGACAATTAATTATAATTTAAGAGGGGTGAAAATCATGGACAGTTTAATTTAGGGAGCAAAAAGGATATACTCTCACATTTTTTCACTCTTGTGCTTGTGTGTTTACAAGAATTTTTAAACGTAAATTAAAGGGAATAATTGTGTTGCTCTTTATTTCTTAGGAATTTGACCATTCTCCATATTCAAAAGTTTTCAGCATTCTTTGCTGCCTTGGCATCGTATTGTGTCTTGTCACATCAATAGCAGTGGAGTGGACTGGCTTGAAAGTCACCAAAAAGCTACACTCTTCTTTACTAAATAAAATTATTTTGGCTCCAATGAGGTATTTCTTTGAACATAATAGAAATTTTATTATACTCGTTTTGTCTTCTTTACTTCAAGACAGTCTCCTAAGTGCAGTTTTTACTAAGAAATTATTGTGCATTGCATATTTATTAAGATCTCAGTGAAAAATCACCAGGTGTCAACTTTCTGAGTAGTTTTTGAAAATGGTAACCAGGCTGCTTGAGTTCCTAGGCACAAGTCAAATGCCTCTCCTGCCTGGCCGAGACTACAGAGATTTACTTCCTTGCATGTTTAATTTCTCTTTGCAGTTTTTAATTAGGGAGGAAACACAATTATTGATCAATATGTGGTACAGCTAATTCATAGCAGGCTTCATCATGTTAATCACTGGAAATATTTACTGTAAGGCAATGATTGTGCAAGTCTAGGAAAGACAATGAGCTTAGACAAGTGTCATTACAGGCATCATTAGAGTACACTGGGATGTTCTTTGTTCCAGCAAAACCTTTGGTTGTCCTTCATAAGGTTTTTTTTTCCCCTGCATGAAAGGAAACATGTAGCTTGGTTCAAACCTGCAGGTCTAGGGAAAAAAAACTTCTTATTTTTAAGTTAACCATATTTGACCCAAAAATCATGGAAAAATCACACACATGAAAAACCTCAGACTTTTTTTTAGATTTTTTTCCCAGGATGAAATTAGACTTCACATTCCACATGAGTTATGGAACAGCTAATAGTAGCAGAAGAATAATGTAATGTGCATTTTGTCTATCCAAATGTCTTTTAATATATTATTCTAACAGTAGTTGTTCTTGCTACAATTTTCTGTTCCCAGAAAGATGAAAGACTTTGCAATTTAACTTCTTTTGAATTTTTCATTAATTGAAGTTGCCTCAAATTAAAATCTGAAAGAATTTTTTCAAGTGTAATCATGTGATGTCCGTGGCTCAGGCAGTAGAGGGAGCTGAGGAGATGCTTGCAGTTGTAGGGTTCTAAGTGACTGTAGGTTCATGCTTGTGGTTGTAAATTCAAGACATTCCCATTTAATTGAAAAGCCATAGGTACTGGGGAAAATGAGAAATTTTACTATGGCTGTCAATTTATTTGCTTGTTTCTGTGATGTAGTACCTAGCTTAGGTACCTGAATCTGTTCTAATACCAGTATTGTGAACTTTGCCATTCCTTGTACCATTTTAGGTTTTTTGAAACGACGCCTCTGGGAAGTATATTGAACAGATTTTCAGCTGACTGCAATACCATCGACCAGGTACTCATTAAATATTTTTGAGCTCTCAAGTTATCCTTTCTTAATCTGGAAAAGTGGGGTTTTATTTATTACAGACTTATCTAGGTGAAGCTTACAGATGAGCTACAATTTTGACTGCATCAGTTTGCATCACGGTTTTCTCAGTTCTGAATGAGTTCCTCATCTTACATGCACATTGAAAAAACATTTATTTTGCTAAGATGTCCTGTATAGAAAAGGGAAGCAAAATAAGATCAGTAGTGATATCCCAAAATTAAAGAGTATGTACTTTTTTTGTAAGTGGGTAAACACATTCATTTGAGGAAATGAAATGAGAAAAAAGCAAATGCTATTGCCCAGAATAGAAATGACTGAAATTCAAATTACCATTACTTACCCCAGATTGCCCTGCCAGTTCGTAGGATTTATGCAGATGCCAAAATCATCTATCACATCCCATCTGTAATCCTCTGACACGAGGATTGTGCTCCACAATGCAGATGTGAAGCAGCCCCACAGAAATCCCTTCAGATATCCCCAAAACCCAGTGGTAAATTCAAGAGCAGACCTGTATGCTTAAAATACACAAGGAATAAAACGTTTGAGGAAGTGGGAGAAAGGAAAATGAAGTAGTGTTTTAAACGTTTAAGTTTTTCAACTTGGCATGTTATGGAAGATTCTGTGTCCTTTTTTCTTCTCTGTGCAGCACATTCCAGCTACCCTGGAGTGCCTGAGCCGTTCCACCTTGCTGTGTGTGTCTGCCCTGGCTGTGATCTCCTACGTCACACCCATGTTCCTCATTGCCCTGGTTCCCCTGGCAATCATGTGCTACTTCATCCAGAAGTACTTCCGAGTGGCATCCCGGTAAGGGCACAGACCATCAGCATTCTGGCCATGGAAATACTTCCTGCAGTGCAGGAGTGATATTTCTGCACTGCAGAATTGCAGGGAAGGGGAGCCTTGTGTTTAAATTTGGTCCTGTCAAGGCTGTGGCACTGTCTGCAAGTGGGACAAATCCACTACAATGGAAACGTGTCATTTTGCAAGTGCCTTTGTCGACAGCTCTTCAAGCAGAACTGCTGGGAGGCATGAGCAGGGTGTTTGTGCATGATCAAAGGTTTTTGGAGTTCACAGGACACAAAAATACCCAACTAGATTCTGTCCTCCCCCAAGGGCTGTGTGCTGGGTACGTCCAAGAAAATGGGGTGACAGGACAGGGAAAATGAAGTCTGCCTGTCCAGGTGAAAGTGGAAATATGGTAAGGAGAGGCTGCAGAATGCAGTATAACCATGGTGGTACTTCTAGCCATTAAGGATCCAGTGTGCACAAGCCTCCTTTCCTGTTCTGAGTGCCTTCTAGTTTTTAAAAATATGAAAATGTAGTTGTATCTGAGACCTTACTCTTTCTAAGATGAGTTTCCCTCTTGTGAAATATTTGCAGCAATGTAAAAATATGCATATCCCCTCATATATGCACAAATTGAGAGGGAGTCTGCAACCAATTTACTTCCTGCTGGAAGAAATTGAGACTAAATAGATTTCACCCTACATGTGCTTCTACTGATATGGGGACTAAATATGACATTCAGAAATGCAACCTAATAATGAGTGCAGGCTCTCATTTACTGAGGGTATGAGATCCTGTTGGCTCAGTGAGAAGCTGGGCTGTTATCTGGGGATGCACTTTGTCTCTGCTTAACTTGAGCTCCTATTTGCAGCATTCCATTAAATTGATATTCAAGGCAGAGACAGAATGGTGTTTAAATCAATAAAAAATCGAGTACAAGAAAAAGGAATATCAGAGAAAGGTGGGAAGGCAATGAAGGGAAAAGACCCATTCAGAACTCCAGCTTGTTAAATGTTAGAAGAACAGTCCTCCTGGGGAATTCATTCCCCTGCAGCATTGCTTTGCAATCTGTCTGGACCTTATGTATGTGACTATTGTGATGTTATTCCTTTTCACTCCCTGGGTCTGATTCAAGAGAGTAACTGCACAACAGAACTGTTTTTTTACAAAGTTCTTTTCATAACCCTCTCCAGGGACCTGCAGCAGCTGGATGACAGCACTCAGCTACCATTACTCTCCCATTTTTCAGAGACTGTTGAAGGTCTTACCACCATCCGAGCCTTCAGGTACAAGGTTTTTTTAAGAAACATAGATATTCAAAAGTGAGGTAATGTTATGTCTTCAACTGTTCTGCCTGGAAAATCCAGAGTTCTCACAACATGGGCAAGGGGGGATGTCAAACACTGAAGAATTTTAAGCATTTTGTATGCAGAGGAGTCACTGTAAAAAGAACAAGCTCTTATGGGTCATCTACCGTGTGGTTGCTGTGCAAACATTTGCATGCAGTCTGAAAAATTAACTTGAGGGCAAATGTGATTTAAGAAGGTAAATTAGCCCACGATTACCACAGTGTGTGGAGTGGCAGACGATGGGCTTGGACAGTTTCCATGACAGAACTAATATGCACCAACTTGGTAGAGACTAATCTGTGTTGATGTCCTGCTCAGATAAACTGTGCATGCTGGTGACTTTAGAGGCTGCAGTAGCACCCTACATTGCTTTTCAGGTTGTTGGCAGAAAATGTGGGTGTTTACACTGATTTTGGAAATAAACAAGCTGGAGACAAAGTGGTTCCTTGCCTATTTTGGTTTGTTTTTCCATCCACAAAAGCTCCCAGGAGAGCAGCCCAGGAATACCTGATAACGTGCCTGGGTTCTGTATGTGTGTTAGAAAACTGGCAGTCATGCTGATACCTCAGAGGTACCAATAAAACCACTGCTGAGCTTACCAGCTGCTTGCCCTGCACTAGGGCTATTCTTGTCTTTTCCCAGTTGACTCAAACACAGTCAACTTTTCCACTAGAATCTCATCTAGATGATGTCTACAGATTTTGTCACTTAATTATTACTGTTATCCTTCTATCCTTGAAACAGTAGTGTTTATTCCTCCTAACCTATAATTGTAATTTTATAATAGAAGTAATGCACAAAGGTAACTTTAACTATTTTAAATAGGTTATAAATAGATTAAAGAAAGAGCAACCAATTTAAGAGTTTCTTTTCCACTGAAGGTAGCTTACCCAAGAGTGGTAGAGCAGCTTAGTGTTTTCCCTTAATTACTGTTATTAACTATGTAATTCATTAAGTGCTAACAATGTTCTCTAGTTTGTAGTTATGTCCATGTTCAATTTGCAGGAAAATCAATTTCTCTTTTCATTTCTGTTTTCTCATTCCTATATTCTTTTACTTGATCAAGAGGATCTTTGAAGCATTATGGCTGTATATTTTCTGGTGTGGATACAGAAAGCAATATTCAATGCCATATAAATAATATTTTCAGTCTGTCAGAGCATTCCCTCTTGATTCTTCCCGTCACTTTGGAATTAATTCCTCTGTCAAAGAATTGTTTGGTGCCTCCTTTTTCTTAAATCCTGCAGTAAGTGATGTGTCTCTGACCCAGCCAGCCATGTGTGTTCAGTGAGTTCTGTGTTCCATCTGTCTGCCAGCCTCCTGCCTCAGCTGCTAACCCAGTTATTTTTAGGACTGTGGAGCTTTTCAGCTGCCTAACATATTAGCAGCAGTGGAGTTCAGACTTGCTAGCGTGAGCACCCCTAAAAATAACACTAATTCAGGAATTCATTCTGTTAGGAGGTGCCAGTTGTTCCTGAAGTGTCCTTACCCTTGGTTACTCTCCGTCCTGGATTTATTCAGAATGCATATGGAAAGAAATGTACAAAAACATCAGGGGGAGTTCAGAAAGACAGCTACTGCTGCAGCTACAAAAACACCTTGAGCAGATGCCCTGGCCTGATTTATAGTTTATTTTGATACTTCAGATAGCATTTGTGTTAAACAGTCAACAGAATGTAAATGTGAAGGATTCTGCAAAGACTTGTCTGCATTCTTAAAGACCTGGTAATCTGGGGACAATTCCTGAAGAGAAATGCTGATATTTTTGCATCAATCCAACAGCTGTGGTAACTTTGCATCCCTGTTCCACGTGCATATGCATGACTGACTCATGATGCATAGCTCACATTCTCTGAGGCGTATCTGTCACACAATTCCTCATGGTATAGAGATAGCAGAGTTAAATGTGACTGAATTGGTTCCAGAAGCAGCATGGCCACGCCTGTGTGGTGAGGCATTGAGGGCAGCGAGCCCTGAGGAAAGGAAGGGCTCCCCAGCTCTGACATGGTAACACTGATGCCTGTTTTCAGAAACAATCATCCTGCTGTGGAAACAAACCAAGGAGCTCCCAGCCAGCCCAGATCCTGGGCAGCAGGGCAGGGAAGGGATTCTGCCCCTCTGCTCTGCTCTGGTGAGACCCACCTGGAACCTGCACCCAGCTCTGGGGTCACAGCACAGGAAGGACATGGAGCTGTTGGAGCAAAGTCCAGAGGAGGCCACCAAGCTGATTAGAGATGAAGCACCTGTGAGGAAAGGCTGAGAGTTGGGTTTGTTCAGCCTGGAAAAGAGAAGGTTTTGGGGTGACCTAATTGTGTCCTTCCAGTAACCAAAGAGAACCTGTGAGAAAAATGAGAGAGACTATTTACAAAGGCATGTAATGACAGGACAAAGGAAATGGCTTCAGACTGAAAGAGAGTAGGTTTAGATTAGATATTAGGAGGAAATTCTTTACTGTCAGGATGGTGAGGCACTGGCACAGGTTGCCCAGAGAAGCTGTGGATGCCCCATCCTGGTCAAGGCCAGGTTGGATGGGGCTCTGAGCAACCTGGTCTGGTGACTGATGTCTCTGCCCATGGCAGGGAGTTGGAATGAGATGATCTTTAAGGTCTCTCCCAATCCAAGCCATTCCATGATCTCCCCCTGCACACAGCAGACATGTCTCTTATGTCTTAACACGTGGCTAAGGTGTGGACTGCTGACTTATTTCTTTTCCTCAAGATCATAAGCTTTTAATGTAAAGTAATTATTTTACTGTGCTCAGCAGGAGGATTAAGGTACTCTGCAGTGAACAAATTTGAAAGCTTCTATAAGCCATGTACTTCATACACAGGCATTCTTCTATATCAGTATTAGGAGAGCTGGGTTTATAAATGATCAGTGCTTATCGCAGCCGTAATAGCTAAAAGATAAGGTAAAGATCAGGTGTATTAAACTTGATCATGTAGTAAAAGGAGGGGAAAGGCAAGATTTGGGTGCTTAAACTAAATCTTTGGGCCTCTGAGCTTATATCACTGCCCTGGAAAATACTTTTGTGCCGGGCTTGTGCGTTATTAGCTGTAATTGTTGGTACACTTGATTATTGACATCACTTTAATTTACAACTGTGCAATTAAATATGCCCAGCTAAAAGGGGTGACTGGCTGCCTTGCACACTTGCCAAGACCCCAGCTGGGAATCATCTCCCATAACTGTTGAATTCATGGCAGATTTCATTGGTGCAGCTATTCAGATGAGTGGGTGCAAATTCACTATAACAAACCATAAACAGACTTGTTTGTGATTAATCCTGTTTTGTGTACTGTGGCTAATTCCTTGAGGGAAAGGAAATAGTTCTTTCCTATCTAATATTCTTTGTTGTACCATGTACTTTTTCTTCCATTTTTCAAAGTGCTTCATTTGTTTAATGATAAGAACAAATACATTTGTTTAATATGGGTGCAACTATAATGGGAAGTTCTTTGGGTTTATACTTTTTAAATTGTTACAATTTCTAGGCACTGTGGTAATAAAAAATTTAAAACCTGAGCTTAGATGATTGAGAAAAACGGAATTCTGCAGCATTAATGCTTCTTTTCACAGGTGCATCCATGTATTATTTTTCTCATACATATTTTAAATATTTTAGTTTTAGATTTCTCTGTCTCTCTCTCTCTCAATTACCATGTCATAAAATACATTTATAAAATGCCCAATGGGATCTGGAAGTCCCACAGAATTTCAATGCAATCAATGCAATAATATCCATAAATTACTTCTCAAGATACTGCACAAATACACTTTGCCTGTGTCTAATACACGACTACAAATGATGTCACTCTGAATTATTGATAGGCTGATTTATACCCTGTGCCAAGCTGTCCATGAGCACGTACCCAGAAATTAAATTTTACTTTGTATTTTTCCAAGACCCCAAGGTCTGACTCCTTTTTTCCTCCTTTCCTCTTGCTTTCCTCCTTTCTTCCGTTCTTTTTTTTGTTTCCCTTTTTAGGTATGAAGCCAAATTCCGGCAAAAGCTTCTGGAATACACAGATTCCAACAACATTGCCTCCCTTTTCCTCACAGCAGCCAATCGCTGGCTGGAAGTTCGCATGGCAAGTACATCATTATTGTTGTGTGTACACAAGGAATTTTTGACTTTGTTCCAAGTAATCTGGTGAGGCATCCAACAGTTTTCCAGCCTCATCTCAAAGTTATACCCTCTATGTCTCTCTGACTGTGATGAGCACATGCCCAACCCATCCTGGACACTGAATGGGGTATGAATTTTCCCCTGCAGCTGTTTTTCCAAGACAGGAATAGTTTTCACGGGTCACATTGGCTCCTCTGTGTGTGAAGAGTCATCAGAGCTAGTTGAGCTGTGCCACCAGCCAGCATGTCATTGTGGGACCATGTCAGTCAGTGCTCTGCCTTGTGGCTCCCTAGGAACATTTCAATATCTTGGAAGATCTCCTAATGAGCAGAAGGATGTAGATAAGTTTTAGTCTGTTTTGGGGTCATCTGAAGAACACCAAAGATACTCAGTGGCCTGTTTGCTGCTCAGTGAAGTGGCCTGGCATGAGAAATGGTTTATTAAAAATAAATCTCTAAGAAGCAACTCAAGGAATTTTATGTTGTGGAATGTTATACCACAGTTTTAAATGCATGTGTAGTAATGCTGTTTTGGTAACATGGGCTTCTTTTAGATGTGCTAAATGTATGTTAATTCATTTTTCATGGCGCACTTTATAGCTCCATTTTGGACTCCTTAACTGGTACCTTTTGCTAATTTAATTCAGGTATTGGGTATGACTTAAATAAAATACTATTACCCTATTACATGTTCAGGCCTAGACCACCTGAAGTCCCTAATTCCGATCAATGCCTATATAACTAAACATTTCAAACACAGACAAATGACAATTTCCCTCCTACAGAATTTGTTTTGTAGTCTGTTACACAATTTTACTCAAAGAATTGTCTGTGGGAAGTCAAATCACCAATGACTTAAATTAAAGCAGAAAAAGGCCCTTAAGGTAATAGGTGTGTGCTGTGCAAGAAAAGCTTGTTTAAGCAGTTATGGATGGTAGGAACTCAGCAGCAACAGCAGAGCCTCCTAGCAGTTCATCATCAGCCACAGAGATGGGACACATGAGCATTCCCCTCCTATCCCGGGTAACATCAGCTGCATGATTTCAGCCACCTCCATTACATGCTTAAGGTGTCTGTGTTGACTTCCCCAGCACAGCCCTGCTAAAAGCAGTGAGAATGGGTTCCTAGGTAGAGTCTGTGTGGAGTTCCATGGGGTTTTCTGCCTGCGTTTCGAAACTGTGCAATGGGTTTGTTATTTGGGATGCAAAGTTATGAGAACGTTTTAACCCTTTGTAGACTTATAATGATGGAGCTTATTCATATTCCTTCAGGAGTACATTGGAGCATGTGTGGTACTCATAGCAGCTGTCACTTCTATTACCAGTTGCCTGTATAATAAAATCACTTCAGGACTTGTAGGCTTGGGACTAACCTATGCTCTTATGGTAAGAATCTCAGGATCCTTTCTGTCTCTCCCAAACATTTTTTTGTAATTCCTCAGGGCACAAAGATGAACAGGAAGATTGAAGGTGTCTGTACATCTATAGTGGGTACTGTAACATCACTGAAACCATGTGTTTACTTCAGTTCACATGTGGTGGTTGACATATTTGAGTGTATGCTTTCTTCAGCTTTGAGATCAAATCTCATCGAGGTGTTAGTTCAGATATGTCAACGAAACATGGACAAGTTGTGTCATAATTTTTAATATCGTCTTGCATTGTGAAGAATACATTTTCAGTGCATCAGTTGTAATTATGCCCTGGTATGTCATTTTAGATGGTCCAAACTTAAGTTACCAAAATTATGTCTTTTCACCTGTCTTTATTGTTCCCCCACCCTCTTTTCTGTTGGTGTAGATCAGAGCTCCATAGTACCAAAGTATGTGTGCACTGCAGTTAGGAAACTTAGCCTTTAGTCATTGTTGCCTCCCTGTTGGTGTTGTACCATCCAATGCATTCACAACTTCCACTTACTGAGGCATTCCTGTGTAGGAATATAAACTGCATGCTGGTCAAATGATGCAAACCACTAAAAATCTGGGATTCAGTTGTGTATTTGCTTTACATCAGGTGTCTAACTATCTGAATTGGATGGTTCGTAACCTGGCTGACATGGAGATCCAGCTGGGGGCAGTGAAAAGAATCAATGGCCTTCTCAAAACAGAAGCTGAAAATTACGAAGGGCTCCTTTGTAAGTGCAGTTTTGTGCAGCATGCAGAAAGAGCTTGCTGAAATTTTAATGACTTTGCAGTGTATTGCTCTGAAAAATTTAGTAAATCATCTAATGAACCAACTAATTTATTATAAGAGGGTTGATGTTGGGTTTTTTCCCCTCCTGTGCTCGTGGTACAGCTTCCTCACAGATTCCTCAGAACTGGCCAGACAGAGGGGAGATCCAAATCCAGAACCTCAGTGTCCGATACGACAGCAACTTAAAGCCAGTGCTAAAACATGTCAATGCCCACATCTCACCAGGACAAAAGGTAAAGACTGCAGTGGTTCTCAGAAGCTCTTTAGACTAGCACATCACATAAATCAGAGTTAAAGCATACCACAGAATGTTTTGATGACTGAATAACAGATGATTTTTTTTTTCCTCTCAAAGAATGTAGTGCACTGGAAAGGAGTCTGGGGGAATCTTAGCTTGGTGTATTCAGGCAAACTCTTCCCCTCTCAGTATCCCAGTGCCCTCCTGTCAGCACACAGTGCCAAAAGAAGTGACAGTGAGCCCTTACAGTGCTAGACCTACTTTTCATCCTTTTCACATGACTCTCTTGTCTTTATCCCCCTCATTACCACTCCTCTGTTGTTCCTGTTATGGGACTGGCCTTGAGTTATCCTTAAATGCTCAGAGCTCTGAAAGACAAAAAGTGAACCCAGTGATTCTGTAATGGCTGGTTCAGTTTGACTGATCTGTCAGGATGAGAAGAGGATCATGTGAATCAGAACAACTCCACCACCCTCTCATCTGAAGTGTCAAGTACAGATGTTACCCATTTCCTGTATTTTCACTGCCTGATGTTCATCTGCTTTCTGTGTCACAGATTGGGATCTGCGGCCGAACAGGCAGTGGAAAATCCTCCTTCTCTCTTGCATTTTTCAGGATGGTTGACACCTTTGAGGGTAAGATAACACTTTTATGTGTCACTCAAACTTATCTCCTGAAGGTTCTTTGGTAGTCTTTTCCTTAACAGCAGCAGCTCTGAAGTGTGTTTTTTAAATCTGCAGGGCATGCTCTCTGGCCCTGTTTAAAGCTGATATCATCTGTCACCCAACAGCTGTGTCATTTGTAAGCCAGATCAATAAAAATTCTGCTTGATAGAAGCAAAAGTCCAAGAGTGACAGATGACAGCCTTTTGTGCTGTTAAATCACAACAGCAGCAGCAAAGCATAAAAGGGCAAGGTGTTTAAATGTAATGAAGGATGTGTGCTCAAGGGACAGATAGGATCCCCTAGGCCCAGAAAACTCAGCAACTGGGGGTTGCAGCTTGGCCTGCTGCCCTGGAATTTCCTGCCATATTTCCTGCTCTGTGTGCCCTGTCCATATGCCTCACAGGGAGGCATCTCAAAAAGATGTCAGCCTGTTTCCCAGCCACATCACCCACAGAGTCCCTATGCAGAGACAGACAGTTGTACTCAGAGATAAGATTTCATAGTGCTCAACAGTAATTTGGCTTTCTGAAAGGCTTGTTGCCCCTGGTAATTAATCCCTGATTGAAGTAATGTCTGAGCTTGTTTGATAGAAGTATACTGGTCAAGCAGTTAAGTGGTGTATCTGATCATTCCTAAGATACTTCAGGTACACTCTGTATGCTTTCCAGCTCAGCTTAGTCTCAAGAAGGCTGTGCTTGCTTTTTAGTCAAAGCATGTTTCTTTAGTGAAGAAAGGGGTATGTGATACAAGGCCTGTTCCTGCTGTACAGCCTTTCAGCCTGGAAGTGAGCCATGTCTGTGCCAGCAGCTGTGTGGCACAATAAACACTGTCCTCTTTCTTTTGAATAGGGAGGATTATCATTGATGGTATAGATATTGCCAAGCTGCCCTTACAGACGTTGAGATCCAGGCTGTCAATCATCCTCCAGGATCCCATTTTGTTCAGTGGGACAATCCGGCAAGTATTAAACACCAGCAATAAATAAAAACCATGTAATTGCTTATATGTCATACAATATGAATTATATATTATTATTGTACTATATAATGACTTTTATACCAAGCTGTTCAATTGCAGTCTCCTCAGCTGGAATAGGGGGGATCACTGCCTTCTGTCTGTGCTTTTAATTCATCCATGCCAGACTAACCTTTCCCCATGCCTGAGCCTGAGCAGGACACTGTTGGCAGAAGACACCCCATGTCTGGGAAGCAGGGAAAGCCAATATTTATTCCTCCAGGATTTACTAATCAGTTTAGCTCACTGATCAAATACCCATAACCACCCAGCATTTCTTGAAACCTTCTTTCTCCTACATCTGTTTTCATCTGTCTGCCTTAAAATATGAGATGTTAAAAATGTAGACTAAAATATTACTGCAGACAGAGAGAAAGCAAAAGGACAACATGAGGAGTACTGAGACACTGGGCTATTTTATCCTGGAGCCTCTATCTGTGTTTCTTCTGAGCCATTTCATCTGCAGCACCAAATACCTTAGCTCTTTTTGTTGGGTTTTTTTTTGTGTTCTCTTCCTACTTCTCTGAGAAGATGATCAGTAGAAACAATGGCCAAAAGTTGCAGTTTCCAACAAATGTCCTTCCCTGTGTCTGTACCATTTACCTTAGGAAGAAACAGTACAATCCTCAGTGCACAATTACATCACCTGCAGTTTTAGTTTCTACAAGTGATTAGAGTTCACTGAAAAGGATACAGGCTTCAGGACATGCCTGAATAGACCATGATTCATTCACATCAGAAGATGATGTGATTGTATTCCTTTGTTTTATGAATTAGTCTATTAAAAAATGCACTTAGGCCAGCATCGAATTTTCACAACTCATACAGCAGGAGTAAAATGTAAAAATAGTGTTATGGACCATTGAATCTTTTATTGTCATTCTATATGCTAATGTTAATAAGATGTGAGATTCACATTTGTTGCTGTCACTTCTGGGCCACAGCAAGCTAAAATAATGTTCATCTGTTCATAAATCCAAGATTTTTTGAATTACAGTGAAGACTGGAATTTCATAATGCAGTATGAAGCTTGATTATTTTGCTAACATTTCTATAGCAGTGAAGAACAAAGAGATACTGTATTTAAAAGGAGGGAGGGTAGAATTTTATTAAAATTAAGTGTTAATTTTAGCTGAGTATAGTCACAGTTTTTTCTAGTAAAACATGAGATTTCTTTAGTTTATAGAGAACAAAATAAATTCCAAACCCATAAAGATATCTGCAAAAGAGGAAGCTTTTCCCTTTCTGCTCAACTGAAAGTCAAATTTTCATCTTAATCACATTGGCATAAATATTGATTAAGTCTGGGAAATTCAGTGGGTTTATACCAATGATAGATCAGAATCAGGCCCAGACCTTCAGTGTATGATTCTGATTACCTGCAGGCTTGTTTCTAAGCACACTAAAAGAAGACATCCATTGCAGTTTCTGTTGACTGATGTTCTCGAATTACCCATGCTGCAGGTTTAACTTGGACCCAGAGAAGAAGTGCACTGACAGCATGCTCTGGGAAGCACTGGAAATAGCACAGCTCAAGCATGTGGTGAAGGCACTACCTGGGGGCTTAGGTAATGTGACTTCTTTTTGAGAATACCATTTCCAGCATTCACAATATTCTTGTTTCACTCTTATTTATTAGAAGGGTAGTTGATGAAAAAGGAGTTGTTAAAGTTTGTAGAAGGTGGCAAAAAGTGCCCACAGGCAAATGTCCTATATCTGTGTAACTCCTTTACCAGCTGTACCTGGGGGGCAGAATCCTCTTTCTTTTCAAAACAATGGTAAAATTACTTTATTTCAGTATGTCTTTGTTTTGAAGCACTGAGGTTTATGGGTCTTGTGAATTCAAATAAGCAGTCAGCAAGTCGGGTGTTAGCTAGAACATGGAAAAATTCTTTCGGATTTTTCAATAGTCATGTCCAAGGAGGCAGATTTCTAAAGCTTCAAGGTGTGAATCATTTGGCCATGCAGTAAAAAAAACCCAAAACAAAACAGCAAACTACCACCAAACACCTAACAAAAACCAAAAAAATACACCACCAATAAACCCCCTTAAAATGGTAAGCTGTACAGCCCTAGGGTAAAGAAATGAGGGATGCTGGCTTGACTGGGGGTGCAGTGTCCTAGACTGCACATGTTTCAGAGAAACTCACTCTTGGACATCCTCAGCTACTTTGACGTCCACCAGATACAGAGAATATAGTGAGACAAAAGTACTGGTTGTTTTGAACACTGGAAATAAGCAGGCAAAACTGTGTCAACAGCAGCTGTAGGCCCAGGAAATATTACTTTATGCTGAAAGTGAGACATTGTTTTCCAAGCATATGCTCTATTCTGATCTGACTGTACTGATTTTGCTGTATCACTTCCAGATGCAATAGTCACAGAAGGGGGTGAAAACTTCAGCCAGGGCCAAAGGCAACTGTTCTGTCTGGCAAGGGCTTTTGTGAGGAAGACGAGCATCTTCATCATGGATGAAGCCACAGCATCTATTGACATGGCAACAGTGAGTTTGAAGTGCTTCTGATTTCTTTTCCTTGAGAGGGAGACAACTGATAGGTGAAGAAAAAGGTGGAAAGTAATTCTGTCTATTCTGTAATATGCTTACAGCATATTTAGTGCAGACATATTTACAAACCCAGGTAGTTGTGAGTCACTGCTGAAAAATGTAAACCATTTTACTTTTAAACCATTTTACTAGGGATTGAATAGTTATTCCAGAACTGATTGCATTATGAAAGTGAAGTGTGTCATTTTAATTGGCAATGGGTGTTTCTGAAGTAGACAAAGCCTGGAAAGGTCAGCTGGGATGGTCAGTGAAGGGTGAATTGGCAAGTGACAAGTTTTCCCAGCATGGTTGGCAGGACAAGTCAGGAAGTTAGAAGGCTAGAAAGTAGAGTCAAGGAAATAAAAACAGACACAGAAAAGACATACTGGATTATTGCATTAATTGCCTGGAATTTCTAGGCAGATGTTTAAGCACTCAGTAACTGTGCAGGGACTGGGTTTTAGCCAAATAGAATAGTACATTTTTTTCATCTGTTATGTTGTTACAGGAAATATTTCAGTTTTCTTTCCGCTGTAAGTAAAGAACAGAATTGGAGGGGTTTGTTAGAACAGCTACAACTTTTAGTTCAGTAAAATGCTAGTGTTTGAGCTTCAGTAAGGGAACTATAGTGCATGCAGCCCAGTTAAAACACATTTTGAATTTTGATGCATTGAGGATAGAGTTCCTTCTTTGAAATACCTCTCCAAAGAGCAGCTAAGAGCACATGAAGGTATCTGTGCTCGTGACACTTCCAGGCAGTTTGGAATGCAACGACACATCTCCTAAATAGCAAGGGATGAGTACTTGTTGAGTGAGAGCTATGTATGTTAAGGCCATCTTAAATATCATCTCCACTGTTAAATATGCCAGGTACAGCACAGTCCTTTGTTTGTCCCTGCCACCCCTTGGTGTTAGATGTCCCCATTGTGCTGGAACATTCCTGGCCTTGCAGTGGGGTGAAGGACGTGAGGCGCCGGCATGGGCAGCCTGGCAGCACCCGGAGTTCACCTTGGATTTCCTCACTGTGAAACTGAGGCCAGGATAGCAGGAGTCTGGGGCCAGAGCACAGCTCTGGTGTCTGCTGAACCCCAGAGGGCAGTGGGAAGGATAGGAACAAGCAGTGGGAATGGCAGGAGATACCAGGCTCTGGTTTAGTTCAGACATGTAGCTAATTTTTCACTTCTGCAATGATCAATAAATAACAGCATGGGATAGTCAGTGATTACTTAAGCCTTGTCAGTGTCTGTGTCTACTATGCCACTTGTGTTGTTTGAAAAGCACCAAATGTGTTTCCTTCCCTAGGAGAACATTCTCCAGAAGGTGGTGATGACTGCGTTTGCTGACCGTACTGTGGTGACAATTGCGGTGAGTACAGCCCCTGCTGCCATTCTAATGTAAACAAGGATCAGAAATGCCCCGTCAGTCACTTCTTCTCAGTGTTAATAAATGTGTTCATTTCATTCATCTCTTTCTTTTTTTAAGTGGTGTTTAAATTTAAGCTTTCTTTTCCATTTTTAAGTTTCTTACTTAATTTCATAAGAATATCTTCTTAAATGTGTTGCATGGTGCTAAGTCAAATTACCTCTAAAGGTACATAATATAAGTCTGCTCTCTATCTTCTGTTTCCCATTTGAAGCTAATTTAAAATGCCATATACTTTGCTGTGAAATATAAGAAGTTTCATCAAGCTAAAATAATCATTTAACTAAGAACAAGTAAATACACATACTTCAGGGAGGTGAAATCAAGTCAGTATGCTTCCTTACATTTAAAAATCCAACACAGGAAATCTATGCTCAGAAATCTCTGATCATCATTTATTTTCACGTAGCAAACATGTAATAGAAGACCTGACATATCTTACAGTATCCATCCAGTGTGTCATTGTAAAAAACCAAAGGAGTCATAACCATGACATTTCCAGATTTCTCTGCATAAAAATTCAAATTTGCACTGTATTCTGCATTTATGTATTTTTTTCAGTTTGTTTGAAGAAGGCTTAAAAAGCTTTATTATTCTTTTACTCCCTTAGTGAGTTTTAAACTGCACAGTTCAAACAAACAACATCTTGGAATAAACTTACTTTGAATGTTTTTGTTTGCTTCCAATTGTAAATGTGGTTTACAGCAGATGGGTTTGTATTCAAAACACTCGGTGGTAGAAACATAACATAGGAGGGTTGTGGCATGGGTAGTGATTTGGGATTTTGAGGGTTTTTTGTGTTGTTGGTTTTGAGGTGTGTTTTTGTTTTGTGTTGGTTTTGATGGGGTTTTGTTCCCAGAAAAAGCCATATATTTCTAATTTCTGTTTAGGAAGAATAGATTTGGAGTTGGATATGTGAAGATATAGGACTGGCTCTCTATTATCTTCTATGTTACTCACAATTTTCAGGGTGGCAGCACTGATTGTGTTACACTGAAAGAGATCAGACAAGGGCAGCAAATTCAACTGGAATGTGATATTTCAGTCCCCTGCCCCTGCCTGTGGACTGGATAAATGTCATAGAAACTGCAGAAGACATGAGATTTGTAGATGCTATCAGTGATTATTTTATGGAAAATCTGGCTAGGAAGGCCAGAGAAGGAAATACAAGACTTGTTTTGATACTGAGGATGCCCAAGACTTGATTAGGGACCTTATGGGTGAAGAGCAACTGTGTAACAGCAACCAATTATATTCTGAGATTAAATATCCCTGCAGGAGTAATGCAGATCAAAAAAATCCCATGCAGTTACAGTTAACATTAAAAAATGGAATTTTGTCAATATGAAGAGGCTTACACAAACCTAACCCAAAAAAATAAATGGGGGGGGAAGCTAAAAGAAGCAGCAAAGGAGATTTAATCTGACAGGGATTTTGGAAATTACTGAAGCATTTTATTTAAAAAGAAGATGGAAACAATGCATGCTATTTATTTAGGTAATGCTTGAGTTAGGATAGAAAAATGTGGTATGGCTAAAGAAATAAAAAAGATTATTAGAAACAAGAAGCCTGAACTCAAAGTCTGTAGTTCACACATATCCTAAATATTGTGTGTAGTTCCAGTGTCCTTATGCCCAGAACAACACATTGCAACTGGAAAATGTTGAGAAACACAGGATGATTTTGGAGGTGTTGGGTTTGCTCCTGGAGGGGAGCAGCTGAGCAGCCTGGGGCTCTTCTGTCGGGAAGAAGGACATTGTAAGGACATGTGAGGGAGGTCTGCAAAGCCAAGAGGGGCACCAGATGAAACTGAGCAACACAGCCCAGAGGTTACAAAAGGAGGGGGTACTTGTTCATATAGAGGGGAGGAACTATGGAAAAGTCTTTTCCAAAGGATATGGATGCAGAATGATTGTGAAAGTTCCAGAGGAGGCCCAAGTCTTGCAAAACTGACTAGATCAGCTTTCTAAATAGACAAACCCACAGCAAGCTCAGGAGCCACCCCAGAGCCAGATATAATCCAGGACAGGGAGAATTCCCAACTTCCCACAGGCAGTTCCACACCCAGTTGCCCAGTTCCTACTCTGCCTGGCTGCCTTCTTTTGGCTGCACTTGGTAGCAGGACTCTGGGCTGGGGACATTCTAAAGGCAACTCGTAGGACTCTTCAAATTCACAAGTACCTGTGTGGTTTTTAGGTACTTGAGTATCCACCTGGCTCTTGGTCTGTATATTTATCTGCAGTGTTTACACAGAAATTAGGAGGAAAAGTAGGATAAATAGCCTTAATCAAACTTGAATTGCATAAGAAAATTAATTTGTGGTAGTCTGGCTTGTCTTGGAATATATTGAATAGAGAGACACACTGACCTGGCATTTTGTTTATTTTATTTTTCAGCACCGTGTGCACACGATCCTCAATTCAGATTTGGTTATTGTAATGAAGAGAGGGGTTATTTTGGAATATGATAAGCCTGAGGTTCTGCTAGAACAAGAAGACAGTGTCTTTGCTTCTTTTGTACAAGCAGATAAGTAATAAAAATAAATAAAGCATTTTAGAATACAATTTTATTATTTTCTAAAAATGTAAAATACCTGTAAATAAATATTATTTCATAATAAATTGAGCTTTTCCTTTTTTAATAAAATGAGCCATTTTTTCCATCTGAAGCATTAATGAATTATCTGTGTACTTTACTTTTTTTGTATACTCCTATTTTCTTTTTATTTGCTGCCAAAGAATTAGGAAATATAGTTGAAAGAAACTACATGGGTGAACTACAACAGGATACACATCAAACAAACTTAACCAGCATGGAGTTTTTATGTACCTCTCAGCTACCCCCATCATTTATTAACATGTTATTTTTTATGTGTCATAGCCCTACTGTAGATAATGTTCATGACTGATTAAATGCAGAAGGAAAAATTATATACCAAAGGTATCTCTCAAAAGCTTGTATCTCTTTCAATCAAATGACTCTGTAAAGCTTTAATATCTAAATATAAAATCTATAAAACATTTTTCATACTGTGGTTTATTGATAGTGCCTGAGTTCTCCCTTAGATTCTCTTTCAATACTGTCTAGAAATTAATCACAATCTGATTCCATCTTTCTGCCCATTGAATATGATTACACTGATTCCAAGCAGGATGGAGGCACACTCCCTCCCAAACTGTGAAGAAACTGAGAGGAGGCAGGCTGTGATAAAAGTATCAATGTTTAATGTACACTGTTTCCAGACCAGTGCAGATGTACCAATTCATCTGGAAATTATCCCTCCAAGACTGATAAATAAACAGCATTAAACCTTTTACTGCAGCTCAGGGCCACAAGAGCTTGACTCATCATCTCCTAGTTTCACATATTTTACCCGCTGTCGTGCTGTCTCTAGATTTACTATGACCCTTACCAATAAATTCTGTACACTTAAGATAACTTTTAACCACTGAAATTATCCTCATTTAGCTCGACAGCTATTTATCCCTGCCCTGTGCCAGTCATTCCAGGATTTTTTCATTAATAAAGGGTTAGAATGTCAATAACCCAATGCAAGGCTCCAATGAGTTTTTCACTTTTTCTTTTTACAGCAAGTTTGCCTTTACATCCTTTTTTTTTGGTTTTTTACTTCCCCTATTTGAAGACTTTCTAGTGCTTAGGAGAACTCTTTTATCTTTTGGGTTTTTTTCTCTCTTTAGCCTGCTCAATTAGTTTGGAACCTGTTTTTAAAACTTTATTTTCTAGAAAAAGACACCTCAGTGTTCTCATGGGGTATGTGATATTTCTAGCACTGCCAGCAGAGAGCCAGGGAGAATGAACTGTTGTTGCTGCTTGTGTTACCAGCTCCAGAGCAGAGTATTTGCAGCATGTCCCTGCTGTTATTTGGGCAATAATGAAGAGCAGGTAAGTGGCACCAGAAGAGAGTGTAGAATGAACAGTGGTAAAAGTCAGGAGGTAGGATAAGGTTGTGAAGATGAAAGGCATGAACTCTGTCATTGCCTGCTACCCTTTGAGAGAGAAAAAAGGCAGTTGGGAACTTTCTCCTCCTCCAGGGAATTGTTTGCTGGGCAGTGTCCAAGAAAGAATGGCTGCAGAGCTATTGGTGTGTTTTCATCCTGGAATACCAGGCTTCCATTGGGGCTGAGAGGGGAGAAGTGGGAGCAGAAGGGCACAGAGCAGGTTTCTGCTACAGCTTCTGGGCATGCTGTCTCCTGGCTTCCCACTGGTCTATGGCAGGATCTCATCCTGTAAAGGCTTAGGAAAACCACTCTGCATCACACCTCAAACTCAGAGGCTCTGCAGCCATCTGTGGAGATCCTGGCGATTCTAATGGCAAGGGGAGAGATGCAGAGAAGTGAGGTTTCCTGTGCTTTTAATTAAGTGCCTGGGATTTGACTCTGCAATTTGGATTCACTCCTATTCCAGAAGCTTCAGGCAACCTCACCCAGAAGGGAGTGCATGGGAGGAAAGGACACAGCACATTGGTGAGGAGGCTGTACTTTATCTTGCAGTATTAAGGAATTAGAGCTCAAAAGTGCAAGTGCCATACATTTCCATTTTAAATGGGGCTTGTATTCCCAAAGTAGCATTGCAGGAGAGTAGGATGAGTTCATTCATCTCCAACAATTACTCATCTTTTTAATGGTACCACACTGCTGAATCAATGTGTGAACAGGGAGACCCTCAGCTGCCGCTCAGGACATTTCATCTGGTCTTGTTTATTTGGGGCCAGGGCGTTCCTGCCCCTAACTCCAGAGGATTAAGAGTCTCACCAGTGACAGAAGCAGTACCCAAGAACACCATTCTGTGGTGTGAGGCTTGCTGACATTAATAAACCTTGTTGCCACTCGCTAGGCAGCCAGGAGTCACTACTAAACCAGGCTCACAGATGGGTTTGTGTGGCAGTGAGGCATCACTAAGCAAAGGGCTGTACTGCAGTGGCTGTAACACAGTGCAAGCCAAGGCCAGACTTTCAGTTTTCCTGAGAGGTAGGACTTGTCTCAGTCCCAAAGTTGTTAGGGGATAAGCTGCCCATGAAGATGGAACCAGAGGGATTTTTGTTGCTTTGTATAAATGCTTCCCCTATACAAAAAAGTTTAAAAGGTTTGCTCCCTTGTCTTAGTGTGGCCAGGAAGCACAGCATGGCTGCTTCATCAGCCCTTTTCCCATCTCTGCTCATGCCTCACTTTGTGGCTTTGCATAAGCAACTCTGATCTGTTTTCTTCTGCCTACCTACTCATACTGCAAGGTGATTTATGAGGCTTAATTTCTGTCACACTAACACTGTGTAGCCTCTGAAGCTTTACTCAGCTTCTCAAGGCAGAGTAATAACATGGCAACAACTAAATTTTAATTTGACAGTTATCATAAGATCTTGTTTGATAGCCATTAAAATTAGAATAAATTGGTGGGGGGGGGGGAAGTTTTGGAGTGTAAAACCTATTTTGTGGGTGGAAGAACTTACCCCTCGTGATTCAATACTACAGAATGGGGTTGTTCATTCTTGTGAGCCCAATTCTTTTCAGCAGCTCTTAACACAAATATGTTGGCTCACTCAGAAGATCTGTCACTTTTTTCTTTTAAGTATCTGTCACTTGATCCATAAAGACAGCTCTAGAAATTCTTCAGCAGAAGCCACTTGCTTTGCTATCCCATCTCAGCCCCTAAGTGCTCAGAGATGAAGAAGTGGAAAACGACTTTTATTACAGAAGTAGGAACAAGGAAGCATTGTTCTAGAGAGTTCAGGATTCCCAAAGGCAGCGTGATGAGTGTGTTCATAAAGCATCCCTCCCTGGGTGGCTCCTAGCACCAGAAGATGCAGCAATTCACTCTTCCTCTAAAACCCTCTCCCCCGACAGGTTTTTATCCATTCCACGTTTATGGAGGTACCGCCCTCTGGAGGAAAAGGTACAGAATAAAGACCACGGTTAGAAAAGAGGGAAAACGGCACAAAAGTCAGGACTCTCTCTTGAATCCCTATGTCAATATCTGCAAGGGTGTAAAATACTGCCCATGGGTTGCCTGGTGTTGTACAGCCTGTTTATGCTCACTACAAAATGCTGGAAGTAGGACCTGCCATCAGCTACAGAACTACACATCTGACAAGTAAAACTTCAATTTACTTCATCCTTTTGGGTTATGAGTGTTTTTGGAGGGGTTTTTTTTGGTTGGGTTTTTTTTTTTTAATGTTTAGAAAGAAAAATGTGGGTTTTTTTTAAAACCCAAAAGCTTTTTAAAAATTGCATTGTCATATAAACCATGTAGTTAACAAACGAAGTCTAGGTGCAGGTGACACTCACACCAAGGACACAAAAAGAGTCTAGGAAACAGGTCTGGAGAAAGGGGGAACAGCTTTGGCTAAGCTCAGTGGCCTGGCAGCCTCATGCCAGGGCACCTTGCTGCTATTCCAGCTTTATTTATCAAAGCAGCAAGAAAGATGAACCAGACTGGGAAACTGACCCCTCCAAAAGGAATTGATGTGTGGCATTCATATATAAAAAGAAATAGCCTAAAGTAATAGTAAACATTTAATTACAAGATTTATAACAACTGCTTGGAGAGCTCAGAGTGATTACTTCAAACTACTATTCCCAAATCCCTAGGTGGGCTGCTTTAAGTAGCTATAGGTGGTGAAAGTTAATTACAGCCCCAACTGGCTGATTCCCAGACATCAACTGGACAATTGCCTTGCCCAAGAAATCAGTGCCAAGAGCTGTTTACAGTGTCTACCAAAGCACTTTGTGCCAAAACTAAAGGGAAAGTCCACGGACACATGTCATGCAATTAGAAAATAAATCCATTGGTACTAAAGAAAAAGCTTTTATCCAGAATATCCTGGGATGCTGCAGCAAGCCCACAATGTCAGTGTCTAAACTGAAATAGAAACAAAATATTGAAACCAGAAGAAGTAAACACATGAATGAGAATACTGCTGTTTACACAGCAGTGAAGCCACATCAGAATGTTTTTAAATAATGCATCTTGTCAGGAGGATACATCCTCACAGGCATGCCCATGTATATATTTATACCCACAGAGATATATTCCAGTGTCCCAAACAGGTTCTAGCTTCCTGCCTCCCTTTGTTGCTGCTTCTGATTATTTTGATGCCTGTCTGGAAGTTCATGTCACTGGGGGTTAACCCTTTGCAGCCAGATTTTTTTATTTTATTTTATTTTCAACTTTTGCTGCTGTTTGGACCATAAACATTTTCATGAGCAGCTCACATCATTTCATCATTTCATGGTCTCATCTCTGCAGAAAAAAAAAAAAAAAAAAAAAACCGCCCTGTTTACTCTAAATAACTCTGGCGA
>JBBMKD010000216.1:12791752-12835674 GCA_037834095.1 Argya squamiceps | reverse complement strand
CTCTCGAGGAAGGGGATCATCCCCGAGGAGTACGTGCTGACCCGGCTGGCCGAGGATGTGCCGGATCACGCCCGGTACCGCGCGCGGGAGAGGCGGGCGCGCTTCGTGGGCAAGAACGGCGCCTGCAATGTGGCCCATAAGAACATCCGCGAGCAGGGGCGCTTCCTGCAGGACGTCTTCACCACCCTGGTGGACCTCAAGTGGCCGCACACGCTGCTCATCTTCACCATGTCCTTCCTGTGCAGCTGGCTGCTCTTCGGCATGGTCTGGTGGCTCATCGCCTTCGCCCACGGCGACCTGGACCACAGCACCCGGCTGCAGCGGGACCCGGCGGAGGGCGCGGCGGGCTCGGCGGGCGCCTTCGTGCCCTGCGTGACCAGCATCCACTCCTTCACCTCCGCCTTCCTCTTCTCCATCGAGGTGCAGGTGACCATCGGCTTCGGGGGCCGCATGGTGACGGAGGAGTGCCCGGCCGCCATCCTGGTGCTGATCGTGCAGAACATCGTGGGGCTGGTGATCAACGCCATCATGCTGGGCTGCATCTTCATGAAGACGTCGCAGGCCCACCGGCGGGCCGAGACCCTCATCTTCAGCAAGCACGCGGTGATCGCCCTGCGGGAGGGCAGGCTCTGCTTCATGCTGCGTGTGGGCGACCTCCGCAAGAGCATGATCATCAGTGCCACCATCCGCATGCAGGTGGTGAAGAAGACGGCCAGCCTGGAGGGGGAGGTGGTGCCCCTCAACCAGATCGACATCCAGATGGAGAACCCCGTGGGGGGCAACAGCATCTTCCTCGTGTCCCCGCTCATCATCTACCACGTGATCGACAAGAACAGCCCCCTCTACGACATCTCCCCCATGAACCTTCACCACCACGAGGACCTGGAGATCATCGTCATCTTGGAAGGGGTGGTGGAGACCACCGGCATCACCACCCAGGCCAGGACCTCCTACCTGGCGGACGAAATCCTCTGGGGCCAGAGGTTCGTGCCCATCGTGGCCGAGGAAGATGGGCGATACTCGGTGGACTACTCCAAATTCGGCAACACGGTGAAAGTGCCCACCCCCTCGTGCACTGCCAGGCAGCTGGAGGAGGACAAGAGCATTATGGACACCATGCCCCTGTCCCCCAAAGGCACAATTAGGAAGAGGTCTGTCAAGCTAAAGCCCAAGTTTACCATAAGCGAAGAGCCTTCCTGATGCCTTCTCACTGGGAAACTGTTGTAGGGCTGTGTGTCTGAAAGATCTCATGAACTCAAAACACTGAGGTGGCCTCTTACTGTTTTTTTTAAATTCAGGTTGGTAGCACAAGGTATGTTCTGGTGTTATTTATTGTGGGGAAATCTAAAGCTAATTATATTTTTTTAAAGGTGTGAGAGATTTCAAGCAGAACTGGGAGTAGGGAAAATCATGGTCTGCAGCTTTAAATTTGAATTCAGACTATTTAATTGCACGATCATTCTGCGTTGATTCAACTGCAGGTAATGACACATTTTCTCAAAAATTAAGTGTATATTTATCCTCAGAGATTGCAGTTTTTAGGGTCTTGCAGTGTTTGCAAGTCCGTAGTTTCTAACTGGTGGTTTTTTTCCTAACTTGAACAATCAATATAGCAAAATAAAATATTAATAATTAATAAAGTAGGCTGGATTTAAATGATAAAAAAAAGGGTCAGGCAATGACACAAGACCAGATCTGGAAGTGTCTCTATATTATACTGTATGTCTCAAAGAAATTAACTGCTGGATTTGCATCATCCATATTGTGTTGTATGGAGCTACTCCTACCACATGCAGTATGAAATGTATTTGAATATTTACTTTTGTTTATTTTAAAAGCCTTTACACTTCCGAAATAAAACATTCAGGAATACCTTTTTTGCACTGTACATTTCTGAGAGTAAGCAATGCTTTGCCTTTTAAAGGAGTAGCAGATAATATATGGCTGAAATTAATTATAAGTCTGCATTTTTATTTTGAAATGAAGAGAAGCAGCATTCCCTCTCTCCAAGCCACATGACACTAGGATATTCAGTACAAAAATTAACCTCTCCCTTGGGTCACAGTGAATTCTGCTAGATAATCAGGGAATAAAAATAGAATTGCATATTTTTTCATTGAATGAAAGGACAGTGCTGAACGCTGAAAATATATCTGCATGCAGAAGGGAAAACCTTTTACTCCTTTCCCTTTTGTAAAAGAAACCAAGGGGTTTTTGTGCCTAGGGGGAGGGTGTATAAGACAGCGTGGTCACTTCTGGGATGCTGTGTCAAAACCATTACTGCTGCTGAGGAAACAATTCCCTTTCCAATCTCATGCCGACCTCCCTGTGCAGCTGGTGCCTGCCTTGGTTTTTAGCTGAATCCAGGATCTGTCATTTGCCAGCAAACACGAAGGAGCCATGTTCACTCTCTCGGTCCCACAGTGACAACAGGAACAATTCCCCTTCTCCCACTCCTGCAAATCCACTGTGTGGAGATCCTGGTAACAACAGCAGGTTTATTTCTACACAGGGTTATTAGGAAATGGCACCAGTGTTAGCCACCCAGGTAAAAAAACATATAATGTCCATATAAAACCTAAAGAAGCATCACAGAACTGACCCCACACCTGGTTGCACAGGCTGTGCAGAGGCACCAACTTACTTGAAACATCATTATTCAAGGAGGATCTGGTATCAGGTCTTGTGTGTTCTGTAGTTCACAACAAACACCTAAAATTGTTTACGTTGGCAATAATATGGCAAATTTCTGATGCCTTGTCAGTGTAAGTGTATGACCTTTCAACTCATTCAAAAGGGTAAGAAAACTTCCATAATGACTATGGAATATTTTCAGGCATCTGTAATAAAACAATCAGTTTTTGGGTGAAATCAAGTATTGGGTTAAAATGAAAAAAATATTTGTTATGTTTTTGCTGTTTATGTATTTCTTTTTTATGAAGCATTATCAGACTGCCAGTTACAGGAATAAATGCCTGCTCAGTTTCCAGATCCCCAATACACCTATAATATTCTGTGAACAGCTCTGAAAATGTGAAAGGAGTTTCACAACAGAATGACAGTAAAACTGGCATTAGCAAGTAGTCAGCAAAGAGAATTTGGAAAGGCACATTTTATATTTATAATCATACCCCCCCGTTTTTTAAAGTAGGGCATGACTAAATGCCTTACATGATTAAATTTCTTCTGTAAGACTGAGTTGATTTGTCACATTATTTTCTGGCTTTCCCTTTTTTGCTGCCCCTGTTCCATCTCCCTTTGCCTGTCAGAGGGCACTTACAGTTGAGCTCCCTGCATTTCCCAGGCACCTCTCTTCCTTTGAAAGTTCCTTGTTCTTTATCACTTGCCACAAAATCACTGCTCTGCTCTCACAAGAGTCGTACAGAAAATATTACTTGGCTTTCCAGGGACTTGAAATCTTTGGCCTCTCCACAGGTCTCCTCACTGCCTTGTTTCCATGTGTAAGATGCATCTTAAGGTTCTCCCATAAAACTGCTCCAGCTCTGGTTGTATTTTGAAGCTCTGCTCAAGATTTGACCTAAATGTGAAGCAGTTTCAGCAGCAATACCATACAACTATTTTCAGGAGCTGATGCAAGCTTTTTTTTCCTCAGGGAAATCTATGAAGCTGAGAGGTGGAAAATTCTCTTTGTTCCCTGTGAGATGGGAGGGGAAAGATGGGAAGAAACAGCTTCTGTTCACTAGGCTGCTGTCAGGACCATCTTTTATGTCACTTCTTTTTCAAAAATCTGCCTGATTTTTTCTGAAATCTTGCAAAAAAGAGGCATCATAATATTATAAGGAACGCAGGATTTGTGCTGTTAAAATCACCATAGTGAATTATTTGAACCAAAGTGCTGGTGATTTTGAATCTCATGCTTGCTGTGATGTAAAATCCTTCTATTCTTTCACCATTTGAAATATTCAGAAGCATTTTGGGGGCAGAGTGAGGAGGGATGAGCATATTTATTATCCTGCACTAAGGATATTACTTCTTTTTGGGAGTCCTTTCATTTTGTCATTTGTGAAGTATTTGGGAACACAGGTGCCTGAAATTGTCCCTAAAGTTGGCCGTGTGCTGACCACCCCCATTCTCCGTGGGAAGGCTCTGAAGGAGGCGTCAGTGCTGTCATTTGACACAGAAAATCCTCATTCTTAGCAGTGAGCAAACGCTGTGTTTTCCATAGTTGAACTCAGAAGTGAGTGGGTTTTTCAACTTTCTTTCTCAGCCTACACCTGCTTTTTGGTAGGTGGGATCACAGTTTGGATCCTGCTGAGCAGCTGAGGAGAGCTGTGGCTCTCACGTGTCACAGAAAGTGTGTGAGGGAAGCCGGAGGCTGCTCAGGGCTTGCCCTGGCTGAGGTGTGGACATGGATACAACAAGTAGGAAGCCCACTGATGAGTTTTGGCTGTGGCAGAACCAATTGAGTCCATGGAATTAACTTTTGTGTGCTTCAGGAGACAATGACCAGTTTGTACTCACAGGTTCACACTGTTCAGTGCTTTCGAACTGGAGTTTGTGGAGCTGCTTGGATGGAGAGAAGGATCACAGAGCTGGTTAATCAGAAAGGGAGACTGCAGAACACTTACATGCCATGATTTTAAAATATTTCCAGTGACTGCTGATCATCTCAGAGCCACTGAGTATCTCAGTTCATGTTGCATTTCCTAATGAAATCAAAACATATGTATACAAAACTAGATTATAACAAGGCCCAACTTCCTCTCTTTATCCCTCAAAGCACTTAGGTGCAGTGTTAGAGCAGTGTACTTTGGCAGGACATGTCCCTATAAAATAGATCCAAGCCAGAAGTGAACTTAAGAGATGGCATTATAGGGGAAAAGAGGGATACAAAAGAAATGGACTTAAAATCCTAAAGTTACACAGTGTGACAACAATGTCAAGCAGTAATCAACTGTTTTGTTTTGAAGCACCAGCAAAGGTGTGACAATGTTGAGATGAGAGATCAGAGCCCTGAAAAGCAGATATGAGAGGCTGGAATGAGAGTCTTTAACAAGGCCAAGGTCTGCATGCTAGCATAGATTACTAGCAACAGGGTCAATGTCAGAATTCAGGCTGCCCTGTAAAGGGAGACAGCAGGCTGGGCATGATCAGCATTGCTCAATCCAGTGGGTAAATATTGCTGCTTGTTGAGCAAGGTAGGAGTCACAACAGAGCCCTGTTGGAACCAGTGCTAGGAGGACTTGTAGGGGTCTAACCCTTGTGGTTAGTTATGTATTAATAGTTAATAATATCAAACTAACAAGTAATTAACACTTTGAAAACAATTTGTTTCTTCACGTTTTCCTTCCTTTTCCAGTCTTTGTACCTCAGTCCCCCCTGAAGGTAATTATTGTAGGTGTGCTGGCACAGATTGTTTGATCTGGGGCAAAGCACAAGCATGTTTTGGGGAGTAAAATACAAAATTAAAATAAATACTAGAGACGCAAAAACTTGTGTGAAATTTCCAAGCTTGCGCCTTTCAAGTGATTACTTGTACAAAGCATGGAAATATCTGTTCTTAGGAACTGGATATTGATAAACCACCATGGATTTATGCTCCCTCTTCATTTTGAGTAGTCTGAGTGGAAGGAGAAGTGTTTTAGCTCTTCAGAATAGGGTTAATGAGAAGAGGTTAAGGTTCAAAATCACTGCATTTAAGGCTACCTTTTCCCTCTCCCTGTGCTCGATGTCATACTGACACTCCCACTAAAAATGGGCAGGATAAATGCTCTTTGCAGGGCTTGGTCCCATGTGGAGCTCCATTCATCCCAGGCCAGCTGCCCCATTCCAAGGTGGACCTCTCCACCCCTGATCCAAGCATCCTGGAAGGCAGCAGAAAAGCTCCCACCCATTTCAGTGTGTTTTCGGATGCACGGACATCATCTGCCAACCTGCTGGAAGCAGCAGAGAGAGGGATTTCCTCCTCCCTGCAGCCCTTACTGAGGCAGAGGTGCTGCAGGGGATGAGCAGAGCCTTGTGAGGAGGAGTCCTAGGGGAGTGAAGCCCACAGGGACAGGAACACATGCTCAGCATGGCTGGGGACTGCCTGACTGCCTGTAACCAGTGACTCAGTGCACTATTTTTGATTCAGCAAGGGGAGAAAGATACGTGATACAAACCTTCACACCCCGCTAAGGAGAACTATTAAAAGAGCAGAAGACATTCTTGAGAGGCTGCAGATACTGCTCTGTCCTGCTCTGAGCACTGCAGGGTGCCTGCAGAACAAGCTGCATGTTCTTCTGGCTTATGCTCCTGTTTTAATTTACAGCATGACTTTAATGAGTTACCACATGGCAATGACTACTCAGTTTAAACAGAATTTTCAAAAATCAGAACCTGCAGCCCCTCTTTGCCACTTGCCTCTGTTGACTTTTGTGCCTGCCTTACTCAGGAGCTTAAATGCAGATGACACCACCCCGTGAGGTTTCCTAAGCAGCCCCCTCACTGCAGAGCTGAGCAGCATTAAATGGCAATGCCATCAGAACTGCAGGGGGCTAGGGGTTCCTTGTGACAGCAGCCCCACAGAGAAACTTGTCCCCTCTTCCCTCACTGGGAGTGGGGCTGCCATCCTTTTCCTCCTCTGGCTGTTCCTTGTTCATTCTATGAGTTTGCCTTTACTCTCTGCCCAAGAGAGGGGAGGCACAGGATATAAATACCATTATTGTTGTTATATTCACAACGATATTATCCCTGAGTGGAGTTGAAGCACTGAAATTGCCAGTGAGCATCAGTGCCAGCAGCAGGAACCCTTAACTTCAATGAACTTCAACTCCAGCTCCCATTTTAAATCCTGGGCCTTCAAATCCAAGAAAGATTGCCAGGGAGTTCATTAGCACCAGGATTTCCCTCTTAGGGCTGGGCACTATTTGGTTAATGGGGTGGGCAGCTGATTCAAATAGCCTCTGATGGGGCCTTTGCTGCAGTAATGTTGTTTTCCAGCTTCAACATCTCCTGGGAATTTGTTCCTCTGCCTTGTGAGTAAAAATCTTGTTTTATTTCCTTTTCTCAAGCTTGAGAGAATGTGGCCCTCGTGCATATTGTAGAATCCTTTTTGTCAAGGCATTTGACCTTGTTGAGTGTTCATGTCATGGTCTTGCCATGTGCATGAAAGGTGGTTGTAGTGAGGTGGGGGTTGGTCTTTTTCCCAAGTAGCAAGGGACAGGATAAGACCAGATGAGCTCAAGTTATGCCAGGGGCAGTTTATGTTGGATATTAGGGGAAATTTCTTCACTGAAAGGGTGCTCAGGCATTTGAACAGGCTGCCCAGGGGAGTATTCAAAAGCTGTGTGGATGTGTTGCTGACTGACCTGGTTTAGTGTTGGAGTTGGCAGTGCTGGGCTAACAGCTGGACTTGCTGACCTTGAGGTTCTTTTCCAACTTAAACTCTCCTTTGATCATAAGTTCTCACTGTTTCCTGGTGAGTGTATGCTTATAGTAATGGGGACAATAAAGCTGTTGGTTCTGCTTTAGCTTTACAACTTGAGGAATAAAAAATAGGAAGGTGATGTTTCTTTCATGGGATAGGTGGAGAAAAGAAGCAGTGAGGTGAGCAGGAAGGTCAGAGTGACATTTTTACAAATTGTATGGATTTTGGTGGAGCACAATGCCCAGGGAGGAGCTTCTTTGTGTAAAATGATGGCAAATTCTTATCTCAGGTATAAGCAATAAACAAATATTTTTCCAAAGTCAGTATCTGTCTTTAGAAGTGGCTTTGTAGGAAGTAGCTGTTACTTTCTCACAGATTTTCTTCTATCAAATGTTGCCTGGATATTCTACATTTAGAAGCCACCTGCTTTACTAAATGGATGGTTTTGACAGTGAAATTCAATTATTTGGTTTGCAAGGTTGTTCTTTCATGTTTCCTTTTTTATATTACACCAAAGTTGTTATTAATTTAATTGATTCTTTTTCCTGCTTTCTTTGCTCATTAGTGTATGTAGCTTGAAAAGTGTGTCACTTCTGTTGTGCTTTTAAGGAGAAAAATAGAAATTAAATAGGAAAATAGAAAATAATTTTAAAAAATTAGAAAATAACTAAATAATTAATAGGAAAATAGAATTTAAAGTTCCCCAGCATGCCACAGCCCTGTGGCCCATGGTCAGAATTCTTGAATTACTACCACTCAAGGTATTTCAATGGTGTCACAAGTGTTTCTACCCGTGTGTGTAGCTCTGTGTTCACTGAAGCATCCATTTTCTTTTCTAAGTGGACCTAAGTCAAATTTTAAAATTTGCTTCCTCAAAAGTCTCATCTTCAGTAGAAACTCACATCTGAACCTACATTCTTCACTCTATTTTCTTTTTTGCAAGTTATATGGGAGATTAAACTGGACCTATCCTCATCCAGTCCTTATTTTCTACTTTTTGTTCCTCAAATGGGAATAGTCCTTGAAACCAGATAACTCACTCATTTTCTATTCCTTCCACACACCCAGAACTGAAATGTCACATCACAGTAGCCTTTGCAGAAATGCAGTTTTATCTCCAAAGTGGGAATTGCTTCTTGGCTGGATGGACCAGGATTGTTTATTTTCTTTTATCAGAGGGAAGTGAATAAATGTTTTGGCAGCAAAGCCACTCCATAAATGTGTCACATTATGGCTGAGTGGTTTGTGTTTTACTATTAAAACTGTAATTTCTACATTTCACTGATGTCCTGTAACGTTAAATAATTACCTGAAGAGATAGTTGTAAATACAAGACTCTCTGCTACCTCATTCCCATTGTTTGGGCTTGGCCTTGAGCAGGCACAGTGGGAAACCTGTGTGTTCAGAACCCTTCTCTTCATCTCTGGACTGCCAGAGATCCCTTACCTTCAGCTGACTTTCATGTTTAAAAAAAAAAAAAAACCAACAAAACAACAAACCAACACAACTGTTTGGTTTAAAAACTATTAAGATTAACCTGGAGACAACTTCTGGTGGTGATGGATAATATAGATTCTGCCTCTTTCTTCCCATTCCACATTCATGTTGCTGATCCCAAACCTGGAGTTCTGTAGCCAGTAGCTGCTGAATCTTCTCTCTTATCATAGGTTCCAGTGATGTTTGCCTGCTCAGGGGTGATATTATCAAAATGGCCTTTACAGTTTTGTTCTGTTCTTAAACTATAAAGACTTTATGTGACTTTGATTTGCTGTTGTAGATGTAGTTTATTGGCAGCCTTATTAGCTTCTTATACAAAGCAGGCAGGAATTAAGTTAATTGCAATAGTGATGTTCTTATACTGACCTGTTGTAAAGGGAGTTAGTATATCAATAGAAAAATCCGAAATCTCACATTTAAAAGTATTCCCCAATTTACACCAGTCCACAAAAACTTTTAGTGATATTGTTCTCATTAGCCAGTCTCCAGTGATCACTGCTTTTCACATTGGCTCTCAGGGAAACTGCTCCAAAGTGTGCTAAATTCAACAGATGTCATCTTACTGGCTTCAAAAAGTCTGGATGCAGTTCAGAGAATGCCTGGCTGAAATGGTGTGCTGGCACTCACATTTCATTCATTTTCCCGAAACAGTTTAAATAAATGAAAAAATACTGAGCAGCAATTGAGAAGTTTCACTTGATCCTTAGCGAGTTAGAGGTGGAAAGTTTTGTTAGTTTGTTTTCAAAGTTTACTTTGTAGCTGCAGCTCATTCAGTGCCACAGTGGAGTGGAAAATTTTGAAAATTTCCACAATTTTCTGACATACAGAAATACTTGTTTAAAGACATGATCTCCTTTAGGTAAGACTCCAATACCTTTAATAACTTTGTGGGGTCTCATTCCTTTATCCAGCCACACAAAAACAAGCTTGACCATTTGCAAAACTGTAACCAAATTAAAACTTCTCAGAAGCAGCAAATAATTTTAAAATAATACAGTTTGCCTGCAAGAGTGAGTTGATAGGCTTGTCCTAAACATGTTTGTTATCAGGTACAAAATTTAATATGGAAAGCCCAAGATACACAGTCCTGTTGACTGTGGTTTGTGTAGAAATTTCTCATCTCACAGAGACAACAAAAGACTTTGCTAAAACAAGGGAGAAAATCTTCCTTTAAAAAGCTGCTGTAGTAAAATACTCCTGGGACAAGGAGTCCCAGGAGTATTTTAAAATAAGTCCCTGAGCCAAAAGTGATTTATTGCAGAGGAAAGAGAGCAAAAGAATATGTGTGTTGGGGTTTGGGTGCTCTGTACCTGGGCTCAGTGAGACACTGCACTTCCATATGTACATACTAAGTCTGTCACACTGATTTATTAAAAGGGAGAAATGTTGCTCCCTCTTAAAAGGGCTTTTAAAAAGTTTTTTTCCTGGCAGCAGGAATAAGACCAAAGTATGATTCCTATCAACATAATAGCAATTAAGCACTTGACTCCAGCAGGCTGTTTTCAGCCCAGTCACCATCATCCACCAGCTAAAACTTTGTCACTTTGCTGCAGAAAAAGGAGAAGATTTATAGTTTGAGGACAAACCAGTTAAGAAGTTAACCCCAGGCAAAGGTTTGATGCTAACAGTCCTCAAGTATGAAATACAAAATCTATACTGCTTTCCAGCCTCTAGGATTTTACAGCAGGGCAAATATGAAATTACATCTTGTGGTTGAGAGGAAAGAAGGAAAGAGAAATTGTTCCTGTCAGATGTGATCTCATGGAAAGCAAATTGGTGGTGGAATGGCTGGATTAAAGATAACAGAACCTCAATTTGTGCCTTTTATTTTTTCCCCCCAACCACTTTACTTTCAGCATTTCATAGTGGGTAATATAAAATTCCTCACTCACTTGAAATAAAACAATCCAAGGAAAGAAAAAACCCAAGTAAAAATTCGGCCTTTGTTTATACCAGTTCATTGGAGCTTTTTTAGAGACTCTCAATAGCAAAAATAACATGGGCAAGTGAATACATCTTGTGGAGCACTGCCTGGATTAATTTGATAGAAAGCTGCAGCCAGGGTCTCCTGGGCTGAACTGTGCTTGCACAGTGACTCATGAGTTACACCTTCCTGGCCCAAATGACTCTGTACAACTGAAACAAAATTATTGTCCCCTACAAATTGCACCAAATAGTGCTCTGTGCTGCCCTTCCAGTGAGAGCACAACAGAGATTTATTTTACATACCTGAGAACCTTAGAAACGTCTCTCTTTTTTAAAATAGGTTTCCCCAGGCTTTGTATGTTACTTTGAAAACAACTTTATTTTTTGGCAAATATGAAAGCTGTAGTATCATCTGAGGCACAGGATAAAGGTAGAGGCAGTTTGCCTGAGTGGCCCAGTAGCTCTTGTCTGACATTGATTATATCCTCCTCCAATAACCCCTGAATTTTAATCTCTTTAGGTCAGAAACCACTTAGTCTCTGCACACAGAGAAACTATAGAGTATTTCCTACTGCTAAATAAGCAGATAAAGATGTGAAAAGGAGGTCAAACAAATTTGATTATTTATCTCTTGGTATCTATGTATTTGGTTATTTATAAAGGAAGCAAGAGGAATTCAGTCTCAATAAGGAATATGAAAAATAATGTTCTTTTGACAGCTTAAGCACAACTAACCTGTAGTCCTCTGGCTATGAAAATGCATTTATTTATATTAATTTAGTACTCATCCAACTACAAGCCTTCTGTAAAAAATGTACCATGTAATTACAAATTTTATTTTCCCAAGTTTGTGAAGTTCCCAGCTTCTCCTTGCTTGTCCTTCTCATGTCCCTGAAAAGCTATGCCAGCACAATTTAAAAACTTAGGAATTACACAGTACAAGTGGCTTCCCTGCTGCCGGAGGTATAATCTATTTATTTTCCCATAAAGGGTCAGTGTCATCCTATTAAAATATGCTTTCTCAGGAAAACCCTTCACAAACTCCAAGAGCTGTTCTTTCTTTTTTTCTTTTTTTTTTTTTCTTTTTCCTTGTAAGAGTTTTTTAAAACCTTCGAAGATAAGTAGACCATTGCTCAGTGGATAAGGCTCTCTGATTTTCAGTAGGTAGACAGGAATACAGATGCCATGGACACTTTGAAATTCTCAGGTTAGCTCTGTTTTTTAAGCTTTATCTAATCCTCAGGCTAGGTTTACATCTACATTTTTCTTCTGTTTTTATGCTTTGGTTTGCAAGTGCAGTGCTCTGTAGCTGTCTCATAGTGGGACAATCAGATTTGTGTGGGATTACATTTGGTTTTTTCTAGATATTTTAATAAGATAGTTTGTGACAAATCCTGTGAAATCTTATCAGGAGCAGTACTTGTGTTGCTCCTTAGGTCCAGCCCTCTCAAAACTCTGTTTCTGGCCTGTCAGTGCTTGTGAAGCTGGACATGCAGGACAGAGCTGCACTGACCTCCCTCCAGGGCAGACCTGGAGCCAATTTGACTCATGGCAGAGCTAGCACGAGTTTTAAAGGCAGTGTGTCCTCTCTCCAGATGTTTTCAAGTGGACCAAGGAGAAAAGCATAAACACACTGCCCAAAGGACACAGGGTAAGAGAATCACCTTGCCAACTGAGAGGATTTCCTTGCAGTACCCTTGGAATGTGCAGCATCAGCAGTGAGCTGTCTGTGGGGTTGTGAAAACAGAATTAGACTGTCTTTGCAATGCAGTTTTGTCTCCAGCAGCAAGTAAAAGTCTTTATCTTCAGGATCTGCAGAGGATCCTTCTGAGAGCTACTCATCATCTTTTTGCCTAAAGAGCCAATTCAATTCCTCCAAGAAAGAAGGAATGGACTGTGCAAATTGAAGAGCTTTCACAGCAGCTGGCATGTCCATTAAACATTGCACAGCATCCAGCTCTGGTGGGGCTAAAAAAGGAAATCACCAGATTTATAGAAAGTTTTATCAAGTGAAGAGAGCACAGCAAGGTGCTGATTGAGGGTGTCCCCTCTCCCAGACACTGAGCACCATGACCCCCAGAGGAACCCATGCTGGAAAGCCCAGAGCACAGGCAAAAAGAGCAGGGCTGGGGAAGGATGGGCTTCATGATTGCACCCAGTGCAGGTGTTAAATTCCTCTGGAGAAATTCCCAAGATGTGTTTGCTTTTACTGGTTAGGGTGATCCAGTGGCTGTGACTAACAGTGCACAAAAATCTTGCTGTCCTCTATGTGTGCCTGAAGCTGAAAAGCTTTCAGATCCCCCTGGTTCTTTAGCAGAATTGCTTTGTCTTCTCCCACAACACTGCTTTGTGTGCCAGAGGAAAATGTGTACCTCCCTCTCTTGTGGATACTTCAGATAAAAAGTTGTAGTAATAATGGTTTGGGATGAAAGCCCACGAGCTTGTGATTCAAAACAGCTCCTTCCAAATGCTTCTTTTCTGTGCTTCCTTTGAACAATGCTACTTCTTGAGGAGCAGTGAGGGAAAAAGGATACCCTTGTGTGTGGATGCACACTTACCCCAAGGATGGGACAGCCTGCTCAGCTTCTGGGCAGCCTTGAGGAGCTATGTGGGAACTGAGCTGCATTTACACAGTGCAAACACCTGCCTAAAATAAGCTGGGGTTTGCTTTTTTTTCCATGAATGTGAGTCGGTTCTTCACTTTACAAAGGTTTAGATACTGGTCTGTGATAGTACATTAAAGTGTTTTATTGCTTTATTGCTTTAAAACGTGCAATTACAATCTCTTAAGTGAAAAGCTGCTATTATTTAAATAGCCTTTAGTCCAGCAGTGTTGCCAGATATGTGACTGAGAGTCAGCTACAGCCAGGCAGCCTCCAAAGTTTGTTCTCTGTGAATTTGTTTGTGAAAGGGTTATTTAGAGGCATAAGTTTGTCACAGTCTCCATGTTTCACAACTACTGTGTTGCAATATGTTTTTGAGGGGCTTTTATTTGTTTGGGCTTTTGTTTTTAAATTTTAAAAAATGCTCTGTGCACACCTGGTGCCACCCTGTCTTTGTCCCGAGGAGCCCAAGAGACATCTGAAACATTTAGGACACGTCTAGACTGAAAGCTGAGCCGTGATGAAACATGCATGAGCTGGCAGGGCCTGGGTCTGCAGTGCCACGTCAGACACAGATGGCTTAGCAATCTCCAGCCCAACTGCAGCTGCCAAGGAACCAAAGGAAAACTTTTTGCTTTTAAGCAAACGGGAGCAAAGGCGTGTGAGTGTTGCTTTTGGGAGCTGGGGTAAAATCACAGTAATGGAAAGGAGTATTCCAGGGCTGGCTGCAGTCGTGCATCCTTCCTGTTAGCCTCAGAATAAAATCCTCTGCAGGAACAGTTTTCAGTGTAGAAATTGTAGTACAGTCAGAACTGAAATTTAGACACTGGAAGCCACTGGTGTGGTTGATAGTGCTTAATGTGCAGGAAAGCTCAGCCCAAGAGGAAGACAAGCAGCTGTTAATCCAAAGACTGAGCCAACTGAAGTGCTGCTTGGGACCTGTAAATAATAGATAAATTAATAAAGAATATTGTGGTGATACTGTCATTACCTGTAGATCAAACTAAACCTACTTGTAGGATGGATAACTGGCTGGTTATTTTTCTCATCTGAAAACAAAGTAGAAAGTTAAAAGACAGATAGTTCGATTATGAATAGCGTATGTGATTTCTTCAGTTCCTTCATATTTTATAATACTCAGTGAACACATAAATGAATATTTACAGCACTTTCCTCTTGTTAAGAAGTAAAATGCATAGAAAGAGGGGTTTTAGGCTAAGAATGATAAAGCTGTTGTTGCTGAAATTGAGTTGTGACTTTATATGCAGTGAGCAACACGACACTGAACACAAATATTTAAACTAGCGATAAAGGGAAACTGCTCATAAACTTAAAAGTGTACCTGGATGGCAACTCCTTATTCTTTGATCTGAGTTCTCATATTTAACAGGATGATTTTTATGAGTTTTCGTGGCTATTTATTGGTGATCACACATCCCTGGGAGCTTCAGAGACCAAGTGAAGCAGCATCCCTAAGCTGGCTTTAAAAAATGCAATTTTTACCTTTAGAACTCCTGAGGGAAAAAATAACAATTTGCACTTGCCTCCAAAGAAGCTGTTTCTTGAGCAGCCACAGGAGTCACCATGAGCTGATGTCTGTATAGATAATCTTGTTTCCTCCAGAGAAAGTACAGGTGTTGCCTTTTTTGTTTCACTAATATGTAGGATCCCACTCTAGGACTGGTTTCAAGCTGTAAATGTAAACAGCAGCTTTTCATGGTCAGTATCTTGGGGTTTTAAATACTAGCTAATCCTCAGTTGTGGTGTACTGTACTCGGAGATGAAGCCTGGTACAGAGGTATCTACTCAGGAAGAACTTCATTAGCTCAGTGCTCATTTGCACTTTCGGGGTCTCTTTCAAAAGCAAACAGCATAATGTAAGAAATGCCTTCCGTAGAAGGAAAAAAAAAAGCCCTTTTGAAACATGGCAGCTGCTGTTGTTTGGCTTTTGAGGGATCCTTTTCAACATCCTATTTCATTATGCCACCGCTCCGCTTCTTAATTAGCTCCGGAGAGGGCTCAGTAATCCTTGTCTTGAGACTCCCTCTAGTGAGGAAATGGGGCAGCTCTGTGCGCTCGCCAGGTGAGAAATCCGGTGTGCTGTAGCAGATGGCTGGGTCGCTTTTCGCGCTCCTGAAAGCCCTGGCAAGGTCAGCACAGCCTGTGGGACTGGCGTGGGCTCAGGGATGCTCGGGGTGCTGTGCCCTCCTGTCCATGGAAATTCCGTACACGGGACTTGGCTGAGGGCTTCCCCTCCATGGCTGAACTCACCCTCTCCTCCTAGGTGGGCCCTGCATGTATTTGTGAGTTGGGATAGCCTGGAATGAGCACGGTGGAGTTGGGAGGGCTGCCTGTGCCTCCATCCCACTTTCTGCCACGTCCCTGGTGACAGGGAGCACAAAAATGGAAGCCCTCTGCTCAGTGTATTATTAACAGCAATGATAAGATAGTGAGAGAGGGTGTGAAAAGAGGTATTGGAGGGGAAAGTGTGCACTGTATAACCTTCTTTAACACAGAAATGGCTCTGTGGGCAGTTTCTCTGGAGATACCAGCTGTGAGCTATTATGTGTTTAAGGAAATACACGTTTGAGTAAATACAAATTGTTTGCACGGGGACTGAGCAGCAACTGCTGTGCAGTCACTCAGGCTAACAGCTGCTTGGATTGATGGAATAAAGGGGCAAAGAATGGAGAGGTCAGTTCTGGTGTGCTGCTCCATCCCTGCCTTTGTCACTGAAAAATACACCAGGTCTAGAAACTAAGTGATCTCTGAGAAATCACTTTTCCTCACTGATATTGTACTTTACCACACAAGCAAGTAGGCAGGGTGTTATTTAGCACAGGTTTTTTGATAGCATAATTATAAAAACTGTTACTATTGGATATAACCTGATTCTGGCAAGTGTACCTTTTAAGGCATTAGGTAACATTAGGGTAATTGTAGATGGTTTTGATATTTGCTGTCTGTAGATGCATTTAAAAAAACAGGATTCAAATTCATTCCCTCCTTTCTCACTATGTAAAAATAACTCATTTTTAGAAATGTAACTAAACTATAGTCAGTGTTGCTGTTTTCAGATGGAACTCTCATTTCACAGCCTTGGTACAACTGGGACCAACCTCAGGGACAGCTCCTGGCATCTGTTACCTATTTTTGCATAAACCACCAAAGGACAAGCCCTAGTTCAAAGCTTCATTTCTTTACAAAACCCTACCCTACACCATATTTTTCTTAATCCAGACAAATTCATGAGATGGAAAACTCTAATGTGACTGGGCATGGCACCACATTCTGTGGATGTCACGAGACACCTTGCCCTAGCCATTCTCACATCCTGAGGTGGTGAACACGTGACTACAAATGCAAAATCTAGGCACAGAATGCAACCTATAAAAAAATGTTTTACTGAGCTCATACGTGCTTCACCTCCCTTGGGATTTTTGTTCTGAATGTGAACAGGTCAGGGAAGTGTGGGGTGGTGTTATGAGTTTGTCATGCTGTGGCACAGTAGGGTTTTAATTAGTTTGATTTGTATTTTTATGAATACAGAAAATTGAGCATTCGAGTAGCTAATTAGTGAACAGCTACTGCAGGGAGGCAGCTGGTGCCAGGGAAGAACACAAGATCTCTTACATCTTATTTTAAATTCACATCTTTCCAGACAGCAAGCAGTGGAGGGCAAACAGGAAGGACTCTGAAGGAGAAGGCTGCAGGGTGACCTAACTGGGCTGTCACTACCTGAAGGGAGTCTATAAGAAAGATGGAGAGAGACTTTTACAAGGACATGCAGTGACAGGACAAGGGGGAATGGCTTCAAGATAAAGAGGGCAGGATTAGATTAGGGATTAGGTTAGACATTAAATGTTAGGAAGAAATGATTTACTGTGAGGGTGAGGCACTGGCACAGGTTGCCCAGAGATGCTGTGGATTGCCCATCCCTGGCAGTGTTCAAGGCCAGGCTGGATGGGGCTCTGAGCAGCCTGATCTTGGGAAAGGTGTCCCTGTCCACAGCAGGGGGCTTGGAACGAGGTGATCTTTAAGGTCCTTTCCAACCCAGACCACTCTGAGTACAAACCCACTTCCTGCCCACGAACTAAAAATAAAACACTAAACCTCTGTCACTGTGCTGAGTTTCAGTTTAATCCAGTTAAAAACTAATCTATACAAAGTACAGAGCGGGGTATTTTTATTTTTTTTTTTTTTTACATATATTGCACCAGAGATATGAATTTGTACAACATTAACCAAATTTTACCCCTTAATCCTCCTAACAAAATCCCAGCCAAGTACAAAACCGAATCTCTGCATCTTTGTGGTAGAACTGGTGTCTGTAGAAAGTGAGACACGTTTTTGTTGCAATCACCTCCTAAATGAAAAGCAGAATACAGGCAATAAGCACTTGTGCCCGTGATATTCCATCCCTTATTTCTCTGTGGTTTACAGCTTTCTACTTCCCAAGTTACAGCAATTCTTTACAAAACTCTGGGTGTTTCCAAGTAAATGGGATAAGGGGGACAATTGCCAACAGCAGAGTCAGGACCTCACAATCAAATGTGAAAGGTTGCACTGAAACTGAAGCTTGAACTTTACATTACAAAGCCATCCTGACATTTAGTGGCATTTGTCAGGAGGCAGAAGTAGCCTGAAGAAATGATTTGTATGGTAGAAATGCCTTCACAACTCAAGGTTGCAGTCCTTGAATCTCTACAAACATCTGTGGCTGTATCACTTTGTCCCCTGTAAACTTTCATGTGGGATGGGGAAACACACTGAGATTTCCCCTCACCTTTACCATGACATTTGAATGATTCCCTCTTTCCCTCCTCACCCTGTTACCCATTATCAGGCTACAACCCCAAAGCCAGGGCTGTGCCCAGAGAAAGTTCATGTAGCTGTAACTATGTCTGGGCCTCTTTGCAAACAGATGAGGCTGTTGAAAGATATTTTAGTCTCCAGACAAAGACAAAATCAAACTGTTGTTAGACCTCCATAAAAATGACAAACAGTGGAGACATTGGTTTTGCAAACTAGAACTGTCATCTACTTGCATAAAGAATGAAAAGAGAAGTCAAATTGAGTGGTATAAACGAAGGAAATGCAACATGACAACTAATGGGACAAAACAGATAAGGAAACCTAATGTGTTCTGGCACTGCGTTCTGCTGCATTTTGTGGAGAACATGAATATGCCCAGGTCTGATTTCAGCATGGAAGGAATGTGCCTGGCTTCCATCAATCAAAGTTCTTCAGAGTGAGAAATTTCCCAACTGTCAATACAAAATGTTAGCAATTGCCTTCTGGTTTGGTTTTTTTTTTTTTTTTTGAGTTTGCCTAAAATATTGAAGTCTTTTTCTGAAAGGAACATCTTTCTCTAACAGAGGCATGCGTCTGTTTCTTTGCTTGAGCCCCAAAATATCTCTTTTAATGCCACTGTCAGCAGTTGGCCACAGAACAGGAAGGAAATGGAAAGGATGCTAGCAGAGGTGTGTGTATCCCTTCAAGGCCAGCATTATACAATCACGATAGTCCATGTTTAAAAACCAAAACAAACAGAAAAACAACCACAAAAACCGAAGCAAACAAGGAAATCCACACAGGGTTTACACTTTAGGGTAGTTTCAGTTTGAAATGAATGAGAAGCAGGGGCACTGGCACAACTTTTCAGCATTGTAGTAAAACTGACATGAAAATCAATTTACTCTTGTAAAATCTTGTCCTGCAATATTAGGGACCTATCCTGGTTCAATACCAAAATAATACAATCAAGTAGCACCCCTGGCTTAGGACACTTCATAACCTTACACTAACTGCTGAAAGACTCATAGGAGTCAAAGTGAGACCTTTAACAAATCCCAGATTCATGTCTGAGAAGAGCTCTCTGAAAGCACATGGTGCACTTTGAAAAATCTGGTTGTATTGTAGGAGGTAGGATAATCTGCACAGAAAAAGACAGTGAGTCTTGTTCTGTTTTGCACAATATTTCCATCAACATAAAAAGCTTACTTAATAACATGCAAAATTTTGAGATCAGCTGGCATCTGATGAAAGAAATGGGGACAAAAGTACTGTCCCAAGGACCAGTTGAGCTTTCAACTGCTACACAGAATTAATCTCAACAAGGAGGACGGTTCAAATCAATACACAACAAGTACAGTATTCCTTTTGAAGGCTTTCAGTGAAATTCTTAGGTTTCTGTAAACATGAAAAATATTCACTGTTCCACATAGTTCTTTGCTGTGTTTAAATTTTAGAAAGTGCAAATTTTCTGTGATTAAGGAGTTTCATTTTTATTTGGTCTCAAAGAAGAAAAGATTTGGTAATGCTGGAAATAGGCCTGTATCTATGGTCTTTCTTTCCCCATCCTCTGCTTTTCAGCATTTCTGGAAAGAGTTTCTACATCAAACTAGACCTAACTTAACATCAAGGCCTGTTCCCTGTTTCCTCTCTGAGAAGATCCTGATTGATGCCTAAACACAGAATGGCAGCCATCTCTTCCCTCTCTGTGAGAGAAGAGTTCAACAGCTCAGTCCCCTGGCCTTAAAAACCTTTAGTATTAACGGTTTCTTTAATTTCTTCCTCTATTATAGCCTCTACATGTTCCCCTTGTGTTCCTCACTGATGCACTGGAGAGAAAATTAATTTCACTTACAAATCAGATCTGACCGGTATTTCATCTCTAACATTCCCCATGATTTTACAGTCTGAGGGAGAAAGTTCATGTTTCACTCTGATTTCCTGTGTCCCCCCCCACCCCTCCCACCCCTTCCCCACCCCAAATAATAAAGATGCTATAAAGTTGAGGCACAAGTGGTTAAGGGTGAACTTGATCAGTCCTGACAGCTGGTTCCTGGACGTGTCCTGGTGGTAAAGGCTGATCCCCTCCCGCTGGCTGTTGTGGTGCGTCTCCGGCTTTGTGCTCGCCAGCTGTAACACAACAACAGAACCATTGGCAACTTCGCAGTAAAGTGGCCCCAAAGGTGAAAATTCTCTAAATGAAAGTTTCTAGCATAGGGACACTCAAACAAAACCTTCTGTTTTCTGGTTTATAAGTGGAATCAAGAGTTTTCTGTGTGCCTAACAATGAAATTGGATTGACACCCAACAGACTGCACTATTAGTCAGTGTTACCTCTTGCATTACAAGTCATTTCTGCTGTCTGTGAAATATTCCCACATAACACACTGCTCTTTCTGAAATAAATCATGTTTTTATGAGACCTTTCATCCCAATATGGGAAGCTTGAAAAAGAAATAATTAACAACTTGCTACTGTATGTTACTCCTCACTGCATCAGTACTTACAATGTTCTCCCTTGGCCTATGTCTGAGTAATACTAATTTTCACAGTTTGATGAAGATTTCAGAACATGCAGCTCCATCTCTGGATTTTTTTTCATTAAATTACTCCTAGTAGCTTGAGTGGCCTACAGATTTAAATTAGTGTCTACTTGGACATCCTTGATTCAGTGAATGAGTAGTTCTGGCTAATATAATAAATTCTCATGACACCTAATTAAATGACTTTACAGAATGATTTTACATAAAATAGTACATGCAATATGCTACAATATTGCCACTATCAAAAGATGTATCATCTGCAATTACACACAGTGGTTTTACTGAAGGTGAGGGGAATTCAGGCTCTTGGAATGAAGGATCATAAAATGAAGTTACCCACAGGCAGTTTCAAAGCAAATAAAAGGCAGAATTAATTTGGTTCTGAAATCCCATCACTTCCCTTCACAGAACTGAGTGGGCAGAATTTCAGGCACCCAACAAGGTAAGCTGTAATCACTGAACACAGCTCCTGAGGTTTGAAATCCCACTGTTGGCCCTCCAGGAGCAGTTAAGAGCTCCTAGTATGAAAAGGTTGCCTGGATAGATCTGAAGCTTACATTTGAGATCAATGTCAAGAAGTTCTTGAGCTTCACTGATCATGTCAGCACATGAACATGGAAGCCAATAACGCCAGCAATTTCAACCTTTCTAGAGAGCAAGAAAAGGCTAATTTAAGATGGATGGGGCAGCAGAGCCCCTTTAAAGCACAAAAGGAACCTGGGCAATCTGCTCTGGATAAGAAGTACTAATATGTACCTGACTATTTTGCTGCAGTGATGAAATGCAGTGATTTATTATGCCACTGCTTTCTCCTGAGGGTGTTGAAGCAATTGGTCATTCATACTGCCTAAGGCTAACTTCTTGTGTCATGCTGCATCCAGTTGCTGGTAAATTGGCCTCTGAGGATTTTAAATGCTTTGATTTGTCCTGCAGCCTGAGACTGCAATGCAGCCACAGATCATGGGACCTTGTCTTTTTTATGTCCCTGCTCTTCCCTGGATGCTCTAGACCTCAGTACTTTAGACTAATACAACACAATCCCCCTTCTCTGCCCTTTGGATGCCTTATGTTAGGACTCTGGTTTCTTACTATGGACTTAAAAGCAGTGAGATTTCAGGAGTACTTAGAAATACTTCCCTCTGAAAGACAGCTTAGTGAACCTCTCTCCAGATGCCATTAAAGCTGCATTAAGTTAATAGTTTTAACAGAAAATGTGGGGGTAATGACTTTTACATTGCAGATCTTATTTTAAAGTTTGTGTATCTACACAGAAAGACACCTACGGGGTTGGATTTTCAGTTCTCCACCTGGTCCTGCAGGAGGATTTCCTTGCTGTAGTTTCTTTTGTTCCATCTGTTTTACAACCTGGTGAAAAATAAAATTCAACATTTGAAAAACTTGAAACAGCTAAATATGTCAGCTTTCTCTGATGTCACATACATGAATAGACCTAAACCAAATTTTGCAGTTATGTAAGGCCTTTCTTTGTGGTTGTAGTGCTGAGTTGCTTTAATTCAGAACACCAGACTATGTTTTGCTGTGGTAGCATTAGTTTAGAATTCAGCTGGGACTCATATGAGAAATCAAGGTAAACCTCCAGAGCTGGGAATTGTGAAGAGCCATTACATATATAATGACAGAGAAAAGATTACAACAAATAAATGCTGTCCTCACATGTACCTGTTGAAACTCTTGTTTCTGAGCTTGAAGCTGATCGTGCTGCCTCTGTAGCTCTTCCTTCTGTTTCTGAAGTTCTTCTGCCTTCTTTCTAAGTTCATCTTCTTGCTGAGAAATGTGATTTTCAAATTCCTTCAGCTCGTCCTCTGTGAAGAGCTGCTGTTGATCTAGTGTCTAAAAGAAAATACATACAAGTATGAATGTCAGCCAAGAAAGCATGGGTATTTCTTATTACTTTCTTACTGAAATTCTTGCACAGTTCACTAAAAAGCCCTCAGAAGAAAGTAGAGAGACATGACACTGCGTACCCACAATGAAAACTGCAAAATAGTAATTTCTCAGCTATTTCCTCAACAAAGCTCTACTACGGGATTTAGATGTAGGATGAAAATATCCTCTTTCTTCCAGCTGAGCTCTTATCTTCCCTTTGAAGTGATTAATAAACAAAATGTCCATTTCCATTTGAAAAGCACGTGTGAAAAGCTCTTCCCGAATCCCCGGGGTGGCGCCAGACCTTTTCCTTTTGTGGAGTTCACATCTGCATTACATTTGGGCTGCCGCAGCTGAATGCTACATTCAGCTGAGGGGCTTAACGACACACATACCAGAGCAGAGCTGAAAAAAACCAAAGGTCACAGACACGCCGTTTGGTTTCCTGCTCCAAGTGCTGGTAATGGTGCTGTATGTTGTACTTGGAACACATTTGCATTACCTCCCAGCTATCTGGCTCCAAAAATTCCTTTTTCTCTGTAGCTCGCAGGAACTCCTCCAAAGTCACTAGCCGGTCCTTGTTGATGTCAACCTGTTTGAAGCAAAAAATTGAGCTCAATCTAAAGGACAGGTTTTGGAGGAACTAATGTTTTAATTTCATCAATCAAATATAACCGTGTTCAAGTATGTAGAAGCCACATTTTCTGAAAACTTTTCTCGTAAGCTTATGTAGCTTAATGAAAATAGAACTACAAAGTAAATCCTGACATTTTACTTCAAAATTCACTGGCTTCATTGGAAACACTTGTGCTCACAGTCCAAACACTAATAGTGGAATGTATGTTTTTTTTTTTTTTTGACAAAAAGTTTTGTAGCTTTCTGGTAACTACTCTGACTCACAGTTACAAAATTATCTCCACTGTTGGAGGGGGAGATTTTGAAAAACAAAAATCCCACCCAACTGAATTGTGCTGGAATCCTTTAAGGGGAAGGGAGGAAATGCTTCCCTTTATGACTAATAGAGGACCAGCCTTGCTCTGTTCCTCAAGTTTAAGGAATACAGTTGAATACAGAAATATTATGGGTGGAAAACACAGTGGTTCAGAACACCACATTTCTATCTTTCTTATCTCCTGAGCTGAAAACCCATCAGATTCAGTGAAGGTTTTCACTGTCACAGGTGATGGCTTGAGCTCTGAGCCCCCTTTTAAAGGGACAAAGCTGAGCTATATGAAAGAAGACATTGCTCTACTCACTCTTTTCACACCTAAATCTTACCCATTTGCCAAGTGCCAAAGCACATTTAGAGTCTTCCTTGTTTGACACACAACTCACAAGGAATTTCTGTTGAATCTCAGTATCTGCAAACAACCGAGGCTATAGAACAATTCCTCCCCTGGAACTCCTTAAATAAAAACTAGTCAGCAGGCATTACATCAGAATACAGGGACAGGGCTTGAGAATTGTAACTTGGCATGAATCCCAGCACAAGCAGCATTCAGTGCGACAGGCCATCCCTTTCTGAGGCACTTGGACAACGCTTCATGGTAGGAGAACTGTATTTTTTGAACACAGAAGGGAATCAGCCCCCACCTCATTCATCACATGTTCTCTCATTCTCAGCCTTTCTTCTTCCATCTCAACCATGTCATCCTCTTCATTCTTGGGATCATAAACTTTTTCTAACTGAAATTTAAAATTAGTACATGTTAGTTTGAAGAAAAGGCTGCTCATTCAAATGGTAGAGCATGTCTGGAAAAGTGGTGTGAGATGTTCTCTGTGTGTGCAATTTTCCTCTTTCAGCACAGTACTTAGGCAACAAGTGAGCCTTTCTTTCAAAAGAATGAAGTTTTCAGTTAATTCATGTGGTCTGCTACAATTCAGAGCTGTGGATGTTACAGTCAAGTTGACCTCAGTGTGCACAGTCTGATCCTACATTTGATTCAAAGCAGGCAGAGGTTCCACGTGGTTTCTGGAATGGGAGAGAGTGGCTTTTTCACCAGGGCATGCAGCTGACCCCGTAAGCATTCAGGGTATCACAAGACAAATTCTGTGCCAAATTTAATGGTTCATTTCTCTTCTTGCGCAATGTCTTTCTGGAGAGTCCATGCTTATGTGCTTCTACTTGGCTTTCTCAGGCATTGAGCTTCACTTGCCCAGCCACAGGTAATTTTAAGGCCCCAGGCTATTAGTTTTCACACTACAGAACTATAAAATGGTGAGACATTTATCAAAAAAGACTGCACCGTATCTTTACTGTAGTGAAAGATTATGGCAAATTATTGTACTAGAGTTAAATTTTCAGACAACAAGCCAAGGCTTAAAGAAACTAAGAGCCTGTCTACTTTATCAGGTGTACATGTGCTTTAAACTAGCCAGATATAAAATATATGAAATTTCTGTAGCCACTTCCAGAGTGCTGTCCCTGAGCCAAGTCACACAGTTGTGACCCTCTTTCTCATCAGACTTGTTGAGGAACACTGAATGAGCACAGGTGCCCAGCTTCAGAACCTTCATCAGGCTGCACCTAGGGAGAGCAGCTCTACTTTGCAATTTACACAGGTAATACCTATCCTGCAGATTAGTTATAGAACCTCCAGCAAGCCTGGGGGGCAGAGAAATACATGAGCACTACATTTCTGATGTCTGACTCCTATGCTTCAACTACTTTATTTTGCCTGCTGATAGGTTTTACACTTTCATAGAAATATTAAGGATGCATGAAACTTGGCATGAATACTCTGTTTTGTAGTTCAAAACCCCCAAATATACTTGGGAAAAACAGATATTCCTGTAAAACATTTACTGAAAGAAATTCACCTTCTGAATATTTTTTTTTACCTCTTTAGTAAATAGAGCTTCCAATTCTTGCTCATCCAGGAAACCATCATTATTGACATCTACAAAAAGAAGTTTTAAAAATACAAGTTGAGTACAAATAGAAAGTCATACATGTAATAGATGTCCAAGAGATCAGTGTACACATTTAACAAGAAGCTGGTTACATAGTTAGTTTCTTCTGTTTAGGTTTTTATCAGGCATTGGCTGGAGTTTATTATCACTTTTGGTTGGTTGCACAAGTCTGGAGCAATCTCTCTACTTCTTAGATTAACAAACTGAAATAGGTCACCACAGGATTGCGCAGACTGCAACTGCCAAAAAATATTGCTGAGAACAAGTTGTCCCCATTTAACCACTAAATTTGTAATTAGACTCAGGAGCAACAAGATTCTGCAGAAAAACTTTAACTGACAATATGACCCCCCAAAAAATTAAAGAATTACATGAAAATCTATATAAACATGCAGCACTTGAGATAAGTGTAAGATGACTTTTCATGACAAATGCAGAGAGGAAAATACTTGATAATTAATGATCCATCTTTTATCCTACACTGTACTCTGAATACTGTTACACTACCTCTGAAATGGAAAGACAATATCCACTTCAAATTATGACCCAGTGTTTTTGTGTAATTGCTTCAAGTTTTCTATATACTAAGCTCTAAAGCAACAAGTGATTTCAGCTATTTCTGTTTTGGTAGGTTTTACACAAACAAGCTACCAAAAAAATTCAGAAAGCTATCTTTCAAAATCTCTTTCTAGAAAGAAGGGATAAGATTTAGTAACTATAACTAGATCATCATTAAGGTCCCTTTGGACCCAAACCATTCTATGTTTCTGTAATACATGCTTATTATGTATGTTATACACTGAGATAAAAGTTCAAACTCAAACTAGAACACTTTTCTTTATTTAAATCATCATTTTTGGGATTAATCATATTCTGTGTACTGTTCAACCCTTTGCAGCCAGAGCCAGGCAGGATCTACTTAGGGGCACTTTATGGTGAAGCATTTAACAATATCAGAACAAAAGGTTACATGGTGACATCACCACATGTAAAGCAAGGTGTTCATTGAGATGCATCCTCATCTCTGCTACTTCTACCTGTATTATTGTTTCTAGCTGTCCATTCCTCAGAAATCCAGAGGCAGGACTAGAGCTTTTTGTTTTATCAAGGGGATACTGCAACTTCTGAAGAGGCTTGGCCCTTCTATGACCACTCCAAAGATTAGAGGCATCTGGTACTTATCTGCAGAGATTATGAGAAAGCAGGTTTTGCCCCTATACAAATCTCTGAGGATTTATTCCCAGTACATATTGTGCAAGCAAAGTTTTAGATATGGACGGCCCTCTAAGCCCCCCTACTTCCCTAAGGAATCACTGCTGGATTTTGCCTGGATGATTTTAGGTGTAGTTAAACAGAACTCTGAATGTTTTCAAATTTTAAGCTCAATTTAAAACACTGCATGAAATTGACAAAGAGAAACAAGTATTTTCTCCTCTGTACTATTCAGATTGATCCAAGTTGCCTGAGATGTAAGACTTCATCCTTTTTCAAACAAACTTGTCCTCAAGCAGAATGTAACAAAGTCACTTCACTAGTTCATTAGATTAAAACTAAACCTCTTACCGTGCAATTTGAAAAATGTTTTGGGGTCAAATTCATTAGGATCTAGTCCATCTGCTTCTTCCCACACCTCTTTCAGTTGATCTTTGCTTCCCTATAGATTGGTTACAAAGAAAAACTATTCAAAAGACAATTTAGTGTAACTTCCCTGCATTACCTTTGCATTATGGTTTCTCTGAAAGGCTTGCTTTATTTGCTGATTAGTCATGTGGCAAATGGAATCAGTGGCATTTTCTTTCATTCCCTTTTGGTCAGCTCTAATACTTTCATTAGACAGAAAGGCCCAGGGAAAGAGGGAGTGTAAAGGAAATGCATATTCTGTGGAAAGGAGCACCTGTAATAACCAGTCATGGCCACACAGCCCTGTCCAGAAACAACAGCTGAAGGGAGCTGAATTATTTTGCCTTTCCTAGAGCAAATGGTACTGTGATGCAGTTCCATGCAGGCATCCCTACAGTTTTGAATACTGTTCTGGTTTCTTCCTTATGAATTGCAGTGTCTTTGGAAGAATTCTGGCAGCAAATAACACACCTGTACAGGAAGAATGGGAGTTTATACAGTGGGGTCTGTAATGCTCTCAGCACTGTGCCCACTCTCTGCTCCCATGGCAGTAAGAGGAGGGAAATGATGAGAACAAACAAAATACACCCCTCTGTGTATTATCAGCTTGTTCTCTCTGGAAAGGAAAGCTCACACTCAGTAAGTAAGAACAGGCTGTGGCCTTACAGGATGGTGAACTTTTGGGTGATCTCCATGTTTTTTCTTCATCTCCTCAAATTTGGATTCTTCTCTCTTCCTCTTTTCTTCATCCAGTGTTTTTAAATACTCTCTCCTCTCGTGTTCTTTCATCATCTCATATTTCTTAAACTCCTCATGGCGAGTCTTATCATAGTTTTCCAGGTCACTTGTAGCCTAAAAATACAGATGTATGCAGACAGAGGATTATGTAACATAATCTGACATTAAAACACTCTATTGTTCAGATCAGTGGGCAAGGCTGGCTATTTTGCCATTCAAGGCAGACTGGCTGGGGGTTCCTTTCACAGGACAGTGATGCAGAAACATCTCTCCTCCCTTGGTCATTTTCACAGGAGTTAATTTGTAATGGTTCATCTGTTGGACAATTTTTGCAATTACATGGTGCTGTAAGAAGGCTTCAAGGTGTCCTTTCTCATCAGTGAGTAATAAATGAACTCAAGTTAATCAAGTCCTACACTAATTGTACCATTAACTCCTTGATCATTTCAGAATAAGAACATTTGTAGTTTATCTGACAGTTTAATGACAAAAGTGCCTTCATTAATAATGGGACTTAGTTTGCAGCAGCTTAATACAGATTAAATTAAAAAAACCCCATACAATTAAATGGAGAGAATGGGTATGAGACGAGAATTTCTGACAAATTCTCATATAAAGTTGTGTCATTTTCATACAGGCTGAAGTATTAAAGGATATTTTGGCAGTGCTTTTCAAAGTAATATGTTTAGACCTGATACTGTCTCTCCATTATTTACATTTTAATGCTCACATTCAGTGTATGTTTTGAAAAACAATTCCATAGCTAAGACCCCCCTTAAGTATCCATTACACCCTGTCAGTATCTTGGCTGAGAAATGAGAAGACAAAATAAAATATGTAATAAAAAGAACTGCTCTGATAAAGATATGCTTCTCCAAGCCAACCAGAATTTTCCCAGAAGTGACACTCAGTAATGTCCAGAAAAATTATAGTATCTCTATAAAAAATAATTCTACAGAAAATGGAGATAAAATCTTCCAAGGGTAAAAAAATTATGCAGAAATTATCTTGCAAGTTATTTTGAAAGTATAAAACAACTGTTCAAATTCTCATGTCAGACATGCAGTGCTTCCTAAAGTGTATCTGAGACATTTTTCCCCCTGGGAAGTCTCCTTTTCTCTAGCAGTTGAAAAAAGCCATGCCAGGCTTACCTTAACTGTATCCCGTGAATAAACCCCCACACCCGTGACTGATACTGAATCTGCTGGACAGACACTGAATGCCATGCCCAGGAGAAGCAGTTTCTAATATTGCTATCTCAAATTCTGCTCTGCTGTGGTTTTACAGCTTGATGTATACATAATAGATCCCAAAATTCATTTGGCTAGGTTAGAGATGATTATTTACATCATTCTGTGAGACTCCTGTATCATTTAGAAACAGAAACCAGAAAAAAAAACCTTGGGAAAAATGTTCTCTTATCTCACCTGTATTTAATTTCAAGGCTCTCAGAAAGGTGTGTTTTATCCCCAAAGTTGCTTGTACTGGCATATGAATGTTAAATCCTGTTAAGGTGACAGCCCAAAATTTATGGACTCTTTTGGATCATGCACATTGACAACAGTTTTCAAGTGTTCATGGAGACAACTGACTTTTCTCAGAAAATGAAAACTGCATGTCATTTTTAAGATGTGGTATATAGGAAAGGACTTCCCCTTATCAGAGGTAAAAAGCATAATAATTAAAACCCTAACACCCACAGTAGTTTGTATCTGCACTCACTGCTTTGATCAGCATGTCCAAGTCTTTAGGTTCAAAGGTGTCAGGATTCTGATGGTTCAGGTGCTCAAACTGCTTCAGGAGAGCCTGATGGTCTATACCAGTGTCTGGAAGAACAAGGTATACATGTAAAACACTAAAACAAATTTGAAATCCAGAAAAATCAGGAAGTCTTTCATGTGGGAGTTTATGCCTTGTAAGTACCTGAGGTTCCCTGAGGACTGAATAATTTTTTTCATCGTTGGAGGAAACTACAGTAACATTTCTAAAGTTGCTTTTCCTGAAGCAGGTTGCCAAACTTGATGGCAATTTGCACTACATTCCTTCTGATGGGTCAGTGCTGCACTGTACACAATCATTTTACATGCACAAATTACAGCTTCTGTTTCAGCAAGACAAAGTAGGATCAATTTGAGCTTTACAAACTAAAAAAAATATTTTATTCTGTTCTATATAAATAGTTGAAATTGTGCTCTACCAAAGCTAACAACTTGCATATTTTTCCTGAACTGGGAGAAATCTAACTCTTGTACTGCCTTGGACATTTTGCAAATGACACAAATCTGACCAAAGGTTTATGTACAATGTGGTGTCAAATTGTATCAAATCAAATAAGCAGATATTCAAACTTCATTTGTGGAAAAAAGAGAAGTGCAAGAGAGTGGAGAGGCAGGTCATGTGTCTAAAAACTGGAAACATTTTCTGCTCCTTGTGATAGGAGTGATACCCACCAATATCAACACACAGTGCACAAACATCACATTTCTACCACAGCTTCTCTAGCTGTTATCATGGTCTCTGAACATGATGCTACATAATAACATTCTCTTAAGAAGTGTATGCTTTGATATTTCAAGTACAACAGTTGTGACAAGCTTTTACTAGATGGCTTAGCAAAGAATATTTTATTTGTTTAAGAAAAAATTGGAAAACACATTTTTGAACATACTGTTCTTTCACAAACTATCTGCTTTACAATCAATGCTGTGTTTGTATTAACACAAAACAGCAAACACTGGCCAGGGCAGATTTCAGCCATCATTCCTCCCTGGTGAGATCATAATTTCTGTTTAAATATATGTGTCTTTGTCTGTGTTTGAAACATTTTTAGAAGAGTAATAATAGACTTGAGAAAAAACAACAAACAGTAAAAAAAACCAACCCCCAAACCCATTTTTCTCCATCTCTTACATTTAGGGGAAAAAATTTATTCTATTTGACACTATTTACTTGCCACATTACTGTATGATCTGAGACCAACTCCCAGCATTCTTCTGGCCTGTACTGATCACTCAAGTAGGATCTTGGTGAAAATGTGTAAAAACACATCTGGGTGAGGACTGAATACATGCTGAATATAATCTCAGATCTAGTTTTCTGGGGTCTTTTAAACCTGATCCAGCTGAGAGGAAAGAAAAGAGGAGGGGGGTTTGTGTGCCATTTTTTTCTTTTTGTAGATCAGACAGAAGACTAAGATACTAAGTGGTGTTATAGGGAAAAGAGTAAATAAAAGGAAGTCAAACCACTCTGCCTGCTGCTGCTATAGAATTCCCCCTGTGCATCTTCCAAGATGTTGTCCAGGTGCGTAGATGCAGCTGTATTTTATAGGTAATCTAGCCACACTCCTATATGATGTGAAGCACTCATGGGCAAAGGTGACTATAAACTTTGCAATATGTTTTTAAATTTTAGTACTTATCTGAATATTCTGAACTGCAATAATCTGTTCCCAAATGTTAGATCTCACATTTACACAGTAAGATCTGAGGTGTTGGGGGGAATTATTTTTCTAAAGCACACTCTGTTAATTACTACTGATTTATGAATGCAGAGAGGGGTAAAGTCATCAGTCCATTAAACTTCAAAATACCTAAAACAACTGTGTACACACCCAGGTATCTTTAGCTGTTGTCACCTAGCTGTAAATGTCACCATGATGTCACTGGACTGCTTGTCTGCAACAGGAACAACATCCCCATGAACATTTATTTGCATGTGCACACTTCTTCATCTATTTGCCACATCTAAATTAGCTTAGCCTGCAAGACAGATCCTTATTCTAGGAGTACTTTATTTGATGCTTTATGTATTCAATTTCTTGGGATTCCCCTGGAAAATTTGCAAACACCTTTATAATAGTAAAATACTGACAAAAAAATTCATTTTCTAACCCCTAAATGAATATGAAATAGTGTGTCGTGGTTTTTTTCCTTAAACACAGTCCTACTATTTTACTGGTTCTTTGTGAGTGATCTATGAACTGATGCATTACAAAAATAAGAGGCTGAAAATAAGAGGTAGAAGTATCTGAAAAAGCTACTGACAGAACTAAGTTCAGTTATTTATAGAACAGAGATGGCTTTTTCTTGTCCCCAGTTTCCTATAAAGACAGGTCTTTAATGGCTCCAGGCCAGTTCAGAAAGAACACTCACTCTCAGTTTAGTCATTATTGGTGACAACAAACAATGCACAACTGCTGGACTTTGACATTTCTCTAACACAATTCCATCTGTTAACTCACCTAGATAAATTCTGTATTCTTACCTTGAACAGAATCCATTTTAGCTTTAATTAACATTCTTAATCTTGCTACCTCTTGTCTTTTTAATTCATCCAGCCGTGTTCTCACGTGGTGGCTTACTAAATCAAGCTCTCTGCTTAGCTTTCCACTCTGTCAAAAAACAAAGAAGTTGTGCATAAACACTGGAAGAAAGAAGCCTTTAGGATTCCCACTAGACATAAGCTGCAAGACAAGAATAATGGCAGTCTCTGGCAATACTGTAGCCCACACTGTAAGAATCTCAACAATTTTTTGAAGAGCAGATTCAAAACTTTTATGCCTATGGTTATGGAAGCAGAGAATAATCCTAAAAGCTTTCAGAAAAGAGAATTTCTAAGTATCTTGCTCCTCTAGCAAGACCATAACCTCGAAGAAGTAATGCCTAATAATGTTTGTGACAAATTTCTTGATCCAATATTCTCAACTGAGTTCAAAAGAACTGTGGGAAGCACACAAGGTGCCTCATGCACTCAAGGAGGGCTCTTAGGCTTGAGGAAAGGCACAAGGCAGCAGCAGACACTGATGTGTATTGCCAGAACCTGCAAATGGAGAGGAATCTCCAAGGGTGACACTAGATGCAGCACAGAAGGAAAAGATGCCACAAGCTGCCAACAGCACCATGAGGGATTAAAGGAAACACAAAAGGCAGATCTCCTCTTTTAAGATTGTCACTTTAGACTGTTTCCTACTCATCCCTTCCTAAATTTCTAGCCCCTGAGGGGGCAATGCACAACAGCCACCACCTAGAGCCAGGAGCTAAAGGAAGAAAGAACACAACATACATGGCTCGTGATTATGGATTTAATTAACCTCAATTAAACTCTTTTTTTTTTTAACCTACCTTTATTTCCTCTATGTCAGCAGTCTGGAGTTTCTCCCTGAAATGCTTATCAGTTTCCAAGACATCTATTACTTGCCTGAGATATTCATCATAATAAAGTCCTGTATCCTTCAAAAAAAAAAAAAAAGGGAAATTGAGGAAAGACTATACTGACAAATAATTAGTTAATTAGTTTTGTTTAAATACAGTTATTAAACTGGCACTCTAATCTTAGCAACAAAGGCTCTATGCTGTCTTACATATCTTTGTGTTTTCAGATTTGCATCATTGCCCTACAGCAATTTATGATCCATTTGTTTTAGCAACTGACAATGGAGAGGATGAAAGTTATTAGGAATCCTTGTAATACACAAACATCTGTCACCTTCATATAGTGTGTAGCTTTTTTAAAACAGTGCAATTCATTTGTTACTGCTCTGTTTGAAACACTGAACTGGAACCAGAGAGTGGAATTTCCTAAGGCACCACCCAGTCACTTGAAGGAAGTCTCTGTGGAACAGTATGCTCCTTCTGTTGTAGGCTGGGAATTCCTTCCATGTGCCACCTCACCTTTAGCAGCTCATTGAAAAAAAATAAAGGGCAAATTTAAACAGAACCTCCTCACAGTAGATGGCACACACACTGGCAATACTGGGGAATATTAGTTTGTTATATCCAGGTCACTAACAATTAGGATAAACAATCAGATCAGTTTCTTTATACTTACTGGGTTTTCTACCTTCTCTCCCTCTACGTGGCCTTCTGCTTTGACTTTTGTCTTGTCTATGTCTATGGGTACAGCCTCCAAGGCCATGAGGAGACATGTCATCAGCAAAAGACACTGTTGGGGCAGGGCAGGTAACCTCTTCATCTGAAATGAGACCAGGTCACACAAATTAACATACATCATGTTATCCTACTGTACTGAGGAAAATATTTGTACATTTCTACACAGATACCTGTAATAAGCCACTTTCCTCACAATGTCCTGTTCTCAAGGAATACAAAAACTCAAATACAGCCTTAATTTTTAAAGGCCATCCTTAGGCCTTTAAACAGATTTCCTCAGATTGCCTTCCACTTCTGTGCCAAAGCTAAGTTGTAAATGGTGAGAGGTTTGTAACATGCTGAGGTATTATCAGTAACAGATGGGAACACCTATTTAGGATGTTCAAGTCTCACACAACTAATACTGATATTCCTACTTGGATCATGCCTTCACTGAATTTATTGGCAAACTCCTGAAGATCATTAGGCACACTGAATCAGATCTTAGTGTAGTAATGCCAGTGGATTTTATGTTTCAACACTGAAATACTTTGCCTAATTTGGAGTCGAGATCCCCTCCAAAATTTATTTGCAGGAAGAATATTTTACAATCCATGTTATATCCATACTTCAGGTGGATAGAGATTCCTGAAAAATGACAGGAATTCACACTACCTGAAGTTGTTGCTGAGGCCAGGGCTTTATTAAGCTGGTTTTCCCCAGCCTTTCTTTAGTGTCTTAGGTGGAGCTAACTCACACATAATTTGATCAGCACTGAGCACTTTGACTTCTTGACTTTTGTCTTCTTCCCCTCTATCAAACTTGGTTGAAAATAGTTCATTCAGAAGCTGGTAAGATGGAATAATTAGATAGAGTGAGTACAGGGAATCCAGCTAAAGAAAGTAATGATGGTAATCCAGCATCTGACAGCAAAGTCAGGCTCTTGAGACAATCTGGCCAGTTCAGACTGTGACACTCCACTGTCTGGGTATTCTATAAGAAGTTTGAGCAAATTCCTGTATTATATTGGAAATATAAATCACCTCCTAGAAAGTGAAAATTGCCAGTCAGAGACTGTCTAAAATTAGCTTAGATATGTCAAAGAAAAAGACATCATATTGAAGTAATGTGCAGTCAAATAAATTGAAAGTGTACCTGCTACAAGGAGAATTTCTGTACAAGTGCTTCAGCAAGTCATGCAAGGATTTCTGTCAAAAGTACTTATGTCCACCACCACCACCAAATCTCTTTTTGGGAGGAGGGGTGAGAGGACAAACTAATTATGGTGTCAGTGCCAGTTTTCCTGACTACATGATCTGGCACTTGACAGGGCTGCATTGCTTTTGCTTGGGTTAAGCTGCCCTTTACTATGGCAATAAATGTTGATAGTGGTAAATACTTAATATTAAGCATTGTTGTCACCCTTTATTCCCCCTTATTCAACTGCTAGGAAAACAAAAGCACTCTCAAAAAAAAAAAAGCATTCAAGATGTGTAGAGATATTATTTCTTTTGTTGGGGATGAGGAAATAGGCAATAGCTGGGGATGAAAGTATATCCACCTATCCATCTATTTTTTATATGTCAAAGACTCAAGAATTACAAGGATTTTCTAAAACTGTTTTTTCTTAACCACATCTTCAGCTAAAGGAGACAAAAGGATTATGCTCTGCAAATACCTGATACTTGCATTTTTACAAATAACTAATATCTGATCATTACCAGATGGGATAGCAGGAGCTCTTGTTGCTGCCACATTGAGCATTTGAAATTGGATGCCAGCACTGCAGTCAGATTCACAAGTCTGACTGGCCCTGCCCAGGTTATGCCCTTAAAACAAGCAAACAAACACACAAAAAAACCAGACCCAGACTGACTTGCTGGAACTGGTAAGTTAATTTCTCTACCTCTACACAAACTGTTGGCTTGCAGGAACTTACAAAGCTGATGAGTGATAATTAATTATTCACTACTGCTTTTAAAAATGCCCAAGTTCCACTATGTTGGGTGTTTTTTTATTACAAAATATTGTTGTATAAATGCTGTTCCTAGGTTTGTAATTTCAACAGCATTTAGTCACCGAGATGATGACAATAACTAACAAATACTAGGTCTTCAAGTCTCCTAATCTTGATGTAGATGCCAAGACTCAGAGTAGTTCTCAGTACTACAGCTAAAACAAAAACCCACTTTGCTGAAGTTCTTGCAGAGTATTCATGGGGCTCTCTAGTAATTTTTAAGTGAAAGGACATAAGCACGCTTGAAGTCTAGGAAATGAATGTGAAACAAAACTAACAAACTCCAAAATACTTATCAAGTATATAATAATTGCATATATATGCTCTCAGCATTTTGCAAAACATTTTTAAAAGGTTATGTATGTTTGAAGTACTCATTTTTAAACAGTGTAGCCTTCTGATAACACTAAAAATCTGGAACCTGATAGATGGGTGTCTTTCCAACCATAATATTTTCATATATACAAAATTATAGTAATAAAAGTAATTTATTATTATTATTATACACTGCTCTAGTTATGCAAGGTGTGTAAACAGTGTTTTAGAAAAGCATTATGTGCCTATGAAATGAGCATGCTCAAGGCCAACAGGTGATGGCAGAGAAGCACAGAAAGCCACAAACTCAGGTGCTTCCCACAGGTCTGGCACTGACTCATCCTTTGCCTACAGCAAGTGCTAAAGCCAACACTCTCAACAATGACATCTGGTCTTTGATCCATTTTAAAGACATCTCTTAAAGCTCCTGACCTACAGCTTCTAATAACATGAACAATTGTGGAGACAAGGATTGCCAGTTTAGGTTGAAGACTAGATTTTTATGAACACTTGGATTTTTCAGACTTTTTCCTTGCTCTTGAGGAAGACTGATACCTAAAATGTTTGTGCTCAGCTGAAACAACTAAGAAATAAATAAGTAACCCTGTGGGTCTGCCAAACCCCATAAGGAGGGAGCACTAATGACCTCCAGATTTGGGATGGGCAACTGGAGCTGTATCATCCTCAACTACCTCTGCAGCAGTCAGCAGAATTGATTTATCAAAAGACCTAATCAAACTAAGTGCCGCTGGCTCTGCTGACATTCTGTGGAATTTCTGCTCATGGGCAATGGGGTTTTATTTTAACCTTTGTAATTACTTGCTGTCATACATAATGGGAAACACTGGATAGTATCACAGGATGTTCTTCACATCTATTTGATGTAACAGGCTGCCCAGAAGACTCCATCAGGAAGTTTTGCTTCAGGTTGTGCAGTGGGTGTTTTTATTGTAGCTTTTTTGATAAAACAAGCTAAAAACTTCACACATACTGGGAAGAATTAAAAGCAGAGGAATCCAAAATGGGTAAGTAAACAATATCTCTATCATCACAGCTGACTTTGCAGACAACTGTGCCTAACACAGCATTTCCCACAGTATTCTGAGGAACTCAACTGTGATGTAACAAGTAAATTGGAAACACATTTATTAGAATAAAAACCAATTACCCAGTGAAGACAGAGTTACTGTATTTAGGTATCTACTAGTCCAAGACCATTCTCACCAACATTTCCTTAAGAAAAGCAGGTGACTAAGACATGAGTCAACCTTTAGAGTGTGCCAGTCACACCTGAGTCACTGAGCACCTTCTACTCTGACGTGTATTAGGAGAGAGAAACCAGACCCATTGCAAAACCTGACACTAATCACCTGCCAGAAAAACTCAGCACAATTCTCAAGTTCAGCAGCTGTAGGGAAGAGTGAGAAAAGGCTGGATGAGAAGACAAGTGTGATTCCCCCTTGTGTTCCACCAAGTGAGTTCATTCCACTCTCAGCCTGCCACCAGCTGCTTTTAAGAGTTCTGGACTTCTGAAAACCCATTCCTGGATGCCCATACCTTCCCAGGCATTTAGAGTGCATCCATGTGTCTGACCCAGGAATGTGGCTTTCTTCTGCACCAGAGCCATGAAGAGAGCAATCACAGAGGGTGCTGCAGAAGAGGAGCAGTGTCAGTTTGCTCACTGCCATCAGCAGTACACAATGCACAGCACACGTCCTCCTGCCCTGCCATATGGCATATAATTATTATTACTACTTTTCTTACTTCTATAAGCTTTAATAGAAATATAAACTGTTATGGATTTGCCCAGCTGACTACTTTCTCAAAGACAGACAGAAAGAGTTAATGTTACAATTGTCATCTGGAAATTAAATGATTTTAGTCAAAGACAAGTAGCCCATCTAGATGTAAAGGTAGTACAAACTGTAATCTGCTGGTATCAGAAATCAATCTCTACAAGAGGGATAAACAAATATTCCCACTTGCAGTACACAAAGAGAACTAATCATAAAAGTAGTGCTCTAGAACTGACAAATGCTGTAGTTTATAAACAAAGCCAATACCCTAAACTTTCAGTGAAAAGGAAAAATAACTTCTCCAAGTATTTCAAAAAACAGAGTGAGAGCCAAAACGATGAGACAGTCAGCAGAAAACAGTCACCAATGTACTTGCATGAACAGAAAAAGAAACTGGAAAAGAAAAGCTGCAGGCTGCCTGCCAGCGATCGTGATAATTTGTTAATCACAAATTCCTATCAACGTCAGTGAAACAGGATTGAGCACCTGAATTATAAAGAGCTACAGGCTTTGAGAGGTAACTACAAAATGCTGCTTGTAAAGTTTGTTCTAGCAACAGTAACACAAGCTGCTAAACACCCATTTTCTACAGCTGCCAGGTGTTACAATACATCCCCCAAAATTACTTTTCACTGATGCAGCATCCATTGCCCAGGAAACAGCATCATGCAGGTACTGACATCCCCATCCCCTTCCCAGCAAAGCACAAGTGTTTTTAAAGAGGAAACACCCAATGTGAAGGTCTCTAAAACTGAGACAGGCAAAACAATATAGTGATATCAAGATGCAGTGTTTGCACATGTAGAAGCTCAGTGGATGGTTATGATGCAAGACAGCACAACCCTGTAAATGTCACACTGCACATTTGCCAAACCCATGATGGGCAATGAAAACATAAATCTGGACTCACATAATACACAAATAAACCCACCTATTCACAAATTTCACATGTGCCTGCTCTATCAGATATGGAAGTAATTAAACCTGTGTGAGACACAGTGCAGATGTGCAGGGTAACAGTCATGTCCTCTACAGTCATGATTGTAATGTGACTTCCTATTTTTATGCTGTACACTGGAGAAATGAAAATCTTCACAGGCAGTGCTGAATTAAAAAAAAAAAAAAGCCAGGAAATAGATAAAATATATCTACTGATTTTTATTTTTCTAAGAATATTCCACCCTCAGTACTAAAATGAGATGCAAAGTATTCCCTCATCAGTCTGCTCCAGTCATCTAGCACCCTCAATCTGTTCTCACCTCTCTGAAACAGCAATATACCTGTCCATGTATCACAGTTTAAACAGGAAATGTTTCATTCCATGTGCTTTTTCCAGTTCTTTAAAATTTCTTTGCAAATCTATAAATTGATCCCCTTACAGAACCCTAAAAAAACTACATTAAATGTTTGAAATTAGGCAGAAACAGATTGTTCTTCTGCCATACTCTGCTAGGAAACACCAGTGTTAGTTCCCCCCAGTTTTTTCAGGAGCACTTGCTGCACAGACACCCTAAGCCATCATACCTTAAGCAAGGTATGAATCAATAGTTAATGCATTTTCTTCACACTCTTTGTCCAATGAGGTTAATCTGGCATAAGCACAGCTGACATGTGGCAGCAATTTTGAGAAGCAAGTGGAAAAACCTGTTTGCACTCACTCTGTTAAGCTACAAACCTCTGGTTTTGGTGAGGGTGTCTCTTCACCTGGTCACCAGTCTCCTAGACAGGGTTTGCTCCTTGAAGACACCAGCAGGAAATGACATGCAAAGGGAAATGGTTACAAGCTGCAATTGTTAACGTTCAAAACTCAAAAACACCTGCACCCTTCCCTTCCCAAATGAAAACTGATCCTTTCAGAACTTAATGTGCAAGCTATTAACTATTATAAGCCAGCTATTATTGCTATATAATTATACATACAAAGTTTCATTATCCTTCAAGAGTTTTTCTTTTCTCCTCTGTCAGTGCTGTTGACTAACCCCATGATTCAGATGCTGCTTTTTTTTCCTGGCCAATATCCGACAGGTTTCACATTGGTCACACTGTCCTAATCTTCTGTTAGACCACATCCCACCCAGTTCTCTGCACCAGGAGACCTTCCTTATTTTTTCAAGAGGCATTCTAATCTTGCATGGAAATAGTTCTTTATTAAACAGTATTATTTAGGCACATAAAGGCAGCAGAATCCTTTTTTCCCATCCTGTTTACTTGACTTAAATTCTTGTGACTTGTATTTGTTATATTTTCACTACACTCAAGCTGCTTAATTCTCTTTACAACTAAAAGCTGGCTGATGGAACAGCTGCTTTTTTCAGCTTCCCAGAAAACACAGCATGCCTCGACTGTGCCTAGCACAGCATTTGCTGAAAGAACCTCCTTTTAAAAAAGGCACTTTGGCTGTTTTATTAAATGAGTCACCCAACAGTAACACAAACTATGAATGCTCGAGTGGGAAAGAGCAATTTTATGCTCAAACCACACAGAGTACAGGAGAATATCACGAAACTACACAACTATGTCCAGAGAGAAAGATGGCACAGAAGCAAATTGTATGGCTGGTCCTACACGTGCTTAGCTCTGTCCTGAGTGAAGTCTGAAAACTTTTCTTCTTGTTGCAATGTTAATGATTCATCATTTAAAACTCTGTGTGCACATACACAAATGCATATATATTTTATAATATTACCTGCCTCCAAGGAATTTCCCTACCCTTGCTTCAAAAAATTAGATAGCACTGTCTACAAAGCTACCTTACTAGCTGAAGAATGTTGAAATATTAGCCTTGCTTTTCAAAGCAACTTGCTTGGTTTTATTAATTCTTTCCAACAAGGTTGCCTCAGAAAAAGATTTATGAAGCCAATAGTCAAGCAAAAACTCGTACTGAATTCAATGTATATTTGATAAAAATCTTATCAACTTTCAAAAGGAAATTAAGAAAAAAAAATACTGCCATAACTATAGCTTCCTGCACTCTAATTTCAGTTCCCACACAGAACATAACGCAACAGTACACTTGGAGTCATAAATTCAGTTTTCATAAATGGGAATGGCAATTCTGGCAGTGCTGATGTAAAAAGCAACCTCAAATGGGTTACTACATGCAAACAATGAATTAGCTCTAACTCAAATCAAAAAGTATTTCAATTATTCTACCAATATGCATTTTGCTCTAGTCAACAAGTGATGATGGCAAAGTAAGTCCTGAATGCCCCAGGAGTCCAAGGTACCTTTTTCCCCCTTTGAAAAAAAATACAAAATAGTTATCCAGAATAAATCTAGATCTAATGATGTGGAACCAGATTTAAAAATACTTAGACACTTAAAGAGAGCTGCTTAAGGAGATTTATGTTCACAGTTTGCTAATTCCCATTGATTTCTACTTGCTTAGAAACAAAAACACGCATCAACATCCCATTCTAGTTTTACAAAGACTAGCAGGAGAAATGCAGTCATGAAAAGGATCTACACTTCTCTTGAATTACCTATGAAGAAGAATAATATTTACAATTGAATATGACTGAAATGGTTCTAATGAAATGCAGTTTCTCTTGCTCTTCCAACTGTCAAATCACACACATAAGGAAGAGCAAAAACTACTGAAAGTAACGTGACTTTTGACTCTGATTTCATTTGGTCTGGCATTAGCACCTGGTCATGACTTTATCTACACAGAAGCACACCCCCTATCAAAAAGGCTTTTGTCTGCCACATATCTGACAGGAACTTCAGAGGAATCTTTTCTGCTTACTGAGCAATCAGTACTGAGAGCACAATAGCTCACTAGATCAAATACCTCCACACAGGAGTTCAAATCATAGGAAGCCCTGATAGCGGCTGCAAACTTCACAGTAAATGATTTTATCTTCTTATGTAAAGTGCATGTGTTTAGTCAGCACAGCTCTAAAACTACTGCATCAATATTTCCACACCTCTGACATTTAAGTCAATATATTTTACATTTTTTATTACCTCAGAGAACTACGGCTCTCCACTTTCATGGCTGCAATTTCAGTTATGTGTGTATAATGAGGGGGGGCAGTTTTTGACAGAAAATCTTTAATTTGGCTTACATGAACAGAAAGCTTACGTGAGCAGCACTACCATTACTGCACAGCTAAGGTATGAAAACTTTGCCTTAGTACTATTAAAAAATAATTATTGTTGTTGCTCAGTTTTATTTGCCCACTGGGGTTTTCTGAATATAATTTCAGACACCAAGTAACAGTATCTCAGGCAGTGTTATAACAAACTTACATCAGATGCCTTTGCGTCCAATTGCTAATGTAAGTTTTAAGCAGACCCAACAGGAAATATTAATTTATAATTTTATTTTCCCCTTTTCTCTGTTTATGTTAAATGCCTTGGTTACAAGTGAATGAGATTCACATTGCTCTACATCAGCACAATTTGTTTAAACCTATGTTATATTTTTTTATATATAATTATCTTTCTTATTTTGAAACAAACACTGCTACCACTCTAGAGATTACAGAAGCAAGTAAGAGGGAGAATAGATGATGAAAGTTAGGAGGAAATGTGTGTAACCAGGTTAGTAATCTGTGGCTCATGGTGGACACAGCACTGTGGCTGTACAAGATCATTGTGCAGTAAATGACAATAAGAAACGTAACAGGATCTTAAGTGCTCACAGAAACGTGGGCTTCCCCCATAAACTTTCTGTGAGTTTTTAGCAGAGGTCCATAAAGGTTACAACAAAACCTGGTTTCAAAGTCTTTGAATGTCTCCTATCCAATCTCTACAGTAGGAATCTTCCCTGTGCTGCTCTATTTGGTCGAGAGAGACACTCAATCCAGAGTTCAGAGTAGAGGTGCACCAATATCAACTCAGCTACAGGACTTGTCTTGACACTGAGAGAAAACAAAATGACAAAAAACCCCAAAACAAAACAAGTATCCACACTGAACTTGATGCCAAGAGTGCACAGACACTTCACTGTTGATACTGTGATGGTCTCGTGCTGAAACTACTGAATGTTATCTTTCCATAGCGAATACTTGTAACTCAAACAATGAAGGCTTTTTTCTCCTACAGTCTTACTAAACAGTGCTGCCAAATGCAAACTCTTTTGAAAGCCTTAGCCATGTTTATTTTAGCAGAAAACGTTACCTCTCTACCTTTTCCACTTTTGGAATTATCTCTGAGTGCAGCAGCCAGCCTGGCACTGGAGTACTTTCCCGAGCTCCTCCAGGGGTACTGGAGTAACAGCACAGGTAAGATGTGGTCAGCTCTGGGGACCCCAGCACAGGAAGGACAGCAACCTGCTGGAGTCAATCCAGAGGAGGCCACCAAGCTGATCAGAGGATGGAGCACCTCTCCCAAAAGGAAAGGCTGAGAGCGTTGGGATTGTTCAGCTTGGGAAAGAGAAAGCTTCAGGGTGACCTAACTGCAGCTTTTCACTACCTGAAGGGAGCCTCCACGAAAGATGAAGAGAAACTATTTAAAAGAGCATGTCGTGACAGGACAAGGGGGAATGGCTTCAAACTGAAAGAGAGTAGGTTTAGATTAGATATTAGGAAAGAATTCTTTACTGTGGTGAGGCACTGGAGCAGGCTGCCCAGAGAAGCAGTGCATGCCCCATCCCTGGCAGTGTTCCAGGCCAGGTTGGATGGGGCTCTGAGCAGCCTGGTCTAGCGGAAGGTGTCCCTGCTCAAGGCACGGGGTTGGAACAAGATGATCTTTAAGGTCCCTTCCAACCCAAACCGTTCCTTGACTCTACGGCAGTAATGGTGAAGATCTGCGCCCTTTCTAGTGGAACCCGTCGAGTCTCCTGCCCAAGTTTCCCCTGCGGTCGTGCAATTACGAGCCACTCAACATTTCTGCCGCCGCCGCCGCTGCCAGCTCTGCCTTCATTGCTGCTGGCGCTCTACAGCTCCCGCCACCTCCCGCACAGCCGCGGGCCTGCCGGGGGGACGGAGGGACGAACGGAGCGGCCACGGGCGCACGGACACACACACACACACACCTGGAGCCGCCTTCCCGGCGGGCGCCAGGGCGCTCCGGGAAAACTTCAGCTGCG
>JBBMKD010000216.1:12774263-12791363 GCA_037834095.1 Argya squamiceps | reverse complement strand
CAGCGATTGGGCGGCGCGGGTCCCGCATCCCCGTGACGTACAAGCAGCCGAGCGGGGAACGTGGCGGCCCCGTGGGGCGGGGCACGCGCGCGCCGCTGGCGTCACCGGCGGGGCGGGGGGCGGGACGCGGCGTGAAGGAGGCCGACGGGAGCGGGCTGTGCTTTGGGCTCGGTACCCCGTGCCTCGAGTGACAGCTCGCTCCTTGTCCCCCGCAGCTGCCCCGTGTCCGCTCGTGAGCTGCCGTGTGGAAATATGAAAATGTATTCCCCAAGACTGCACCTTCTTTTTCCTAATCGTTTTCACTCATTTGAGCCTTAGCCGTGTTCAGACCTGGTTTTCCCTTCCCCTCAGAGGACAAAAGTCTTGACATCCGTGCAGATGTAACAGTTTAGGAAATCATATTTTCGACCTTCGCATATGTTGATGCTTGGTGTAAGTTTGGGGTTTGATTTGTGGATTTCCATTCCCACCTGGTTTCAAGGTGTGGTACCTGGTGGGTTTTTGGCTGTTATTTTCTGCGTGCTTTAAGCATTTATTCAGCACTGAAAAGGCTCAGAAAATACAAGTTATTTTTAGTGGATAGGTAAATACTAGCTGTATTTGCAAGCAAATGCACTGCACTTCCTATAAAAGAGTGATTTCTGGAAACAGCATAAATTCTGGTTGTAACCTCTTGCAATGTCTCAATCCTGTAAGCCTACACTCCTATTTAAAGAGATGTACTGACGTGTACAAATAATTGAAAAGCTTTTATCACTCTGCATTTCTGTTATTCTGATTTACAAGATAAGTAGGTGCAAGTTAAGGTTTGGTTTGTTTTTTTAAGAAACTATTGCAATAGTTTATACAAAACAGAGATAAAAATATATTATTGAGGCATTTGCTCAGCCTAGGGAAGAAACTCAAAACTGCTACGGAGTTGAAGGTTAATTATAATGAGGGCAGAGTGGTGGTTGAAACTGTAGCTTCTGGGTTATGCAGGTGAAAATAAAATGGGGATGTAAACTGTCTATGGTGACATCTGTGGCTACAAAGCTGTTAAAGTAATAGCCCTGACACCACTTGGAGCTTTCCCTTTCTCTTGTAGAGATACTGCTCCAGATTAGAAAATCGTTTTCCTACACTACAGTTCACTTTAGAATCAGAGTTTTGTGGTGGCTTAGCATCCTTTTCTAATTTGTGCCCAGATGTGGAAGAAGGGGAGGCTGATGGGGGCTGAGGGCCCCTCTCCTGGGGCTCACTCTCCTGCTGCTTGCAAGGAAGGCAGTCCCTTGGGCACAGGGACTGTCCCCCACCTCCCCTCAGGAGCCTCCTCATCCCGTGGGGTCCCCTCAACAAGATTACAGCAACAACATGCCAAGTCTTGTATCAAGAACAAAGCTGCTTTTCTGGCCTCCTTGTTTACCCATTCCTGCTTTGTAGGAAAAACCAGAGGCTCCTGTACTGGAGCCTTCCCACAAGTTTCCAGGAAGAACCTGCCCTTCTCAAACTGCCAGAAGGTGGCTTGGAGGCACGAGGAGGACGAGGTGACATCATCTGCGAGCACAAGCTGTGGTGGGACCAACATGAGCCTTGCCTGGAGGAGGGGAGTGTCCCTGTGGGACAAGGGAAAAGCAGTGACAGCCATTTACTGTGACTTTGGCAAGGCCTGTGACACAGCCCCCCATGGTATCCAAGTGGGTTAGGACAGGAGAATGGGACTCCTGTGCATTGTGCCTTGTGTTCAGCAGGACAAATCCTTCATTAGTATTCTGTCCTCTGTTGGGTATTGATTTCTCGCTGTTCATGCTAATTAGTCATATTTTTTGTCTTTTTAGTATCTTTTTCCTCCATTAGGGGCTTTCCAACACACATCTACTGAGTCCTTGTTATTTTTTCTTTATGCTCTGATTTCTACAAAACATCTGTGTAGTCTATAAATCCTATTCTGGTCCCAGCACTGAGCCTGGCAGAGTTCAAGAAGTGTTTGGACAATGCTCTCAGGCACACAGTGTGACTCCTGGGGATGGTGCTGGACAGGGCCAGGAATTGGACTCCATGATCCTTGTGGGTCCCCTCCAACTGAGCTTATTTTGTGATTCTGTGATTGTATCCAATTTCAACAGTCCTTCACTCTCTCCCAGAGCTTGTTCAATGAAGAGTATCAGGGTCATGTGCTGGCTAAAAGTGATTTAAGACTAGCACGCTGCTCATAATTAATATACTGATTATGACTGATTGAAACAATTAATTAAAAATTAATTAGAAAATTCATGTCATTTTCAACAAACACACATGGCCACTGCAGTGCAGGTGTGCAAAGGGTTGGTGTGGTGCACGTGTTCATGGCCAGTGCAGCATGTCCAGGCAGAGGGTGGGTGCAGTGAGTATCAGGGCAGCTGTGAGTTGGTTTTCCTGGAGCTGCAGCTGTTTTCCAGCCAGCTGTCTCCTCTGAAATGGCTGGGATTGTTCAGCCTGGAGAAGAGAAGGCTCCACAGAGATCTTAGAGCACCTCCCAGTACCTGAAGGGCCTACAGAAAAGCTGGAAAGGGACTTTCACAAGTGCAGGTAGTCACAGGACAAGGGATATTGGTTTTAAACTGGAGGAGGGTCAATTTGGATTTGAAAGAATGTGAAAAGGTTTTTTTATTCTGTGATTTTGGGGCTTTAGAAACAAATAGGTAATGGCTGAAAGATACCGATTTCTGTTTTCTTCTCACAGGCCTCATGCTGTTGTCAAGGCTGATGCTTGGAGTGGAGATTTCCATCACAGCTTTGACTGTTGCAGGGTTGTTTTGACCCTCTCCCAATCACAAGCTGATAAGTACCACAGACTAGTTAGTTGTGCTACTTATTTTTCTCTCTCCAAATACTTATGTGCTTATTTCATGTCAGGCTGGAAACTCCTTTAACTGAAGGGTGGAAAACCTCTGTGTAGGTGCATCCTCAGCTTTCTGGGGCTGTCTCAATGACCCCTCTGATGATGGCAATTCTTAAACTATGCTAAGGCACATGGAAAATCAGGAGGTGATTGGTGATGGTCAGACCTGCCTTCACCAGAGCAAATCATGCCTGAAAATTTCCCTTTAAAAACGTAGAAGGAAATGTGTTCAGAGAAACAGGCATGATGTTCCCTCCAAAATACTTACAGGTTAGAACTGAGCTGGGACCTGTAATATATTTAGAAGTAAAGAATAAAGCTCAGGGAGAACTGTTCTGAAGATGTAGAAAAGTATTAATGCTGTTACAGGACACAAGAATAATTTCAGATTGAGGCGACATGAAAAAGTCACAAAAAGAAGGCAGAAGAGGAATGATACCTTGTGTAAGAAGGTGGTAAGACACCTAAGTTGTTACAATCAATTTTGGTACTTTAAATTGAAGAGAGGGTGCATTGAAAATGAGATAGTAATAAACAGCAAGAAAAACAGGAAGTGAAAGGTAGGTTCCTGTGGTTGCAGCAGGAAGTGTACCACAGCAATTTTTTGGCTTCTCATTTCCAATAATGGCAATATCTTTTAGAAGTAGAACAAAAAGGTTTGTGGTAACAGACATAGAGTGCATGTATATCACACAAATCTCACATTCAACAAGAAATAATGTGAAGATCTCATTAAAGGAGAATGTAGCACTTGATTCCTGATTCAGTTTTTCTTTGATTTCTCATGCAAATCAGTATTTTATTACTTTTTTTTCCAACTTTTCTGCAGTTTATAAATGCCCCTCTCATCACCAAGCAGATAAGTAGCATCTGAATTTTTGGCAGAGGCTGAGTATCCACCAGATATTTATGAGATCATGGTAGTAATTTTTAAAAATGTCTGTCTTTGAAAATTATACCAGCTTCTTTCTTGTCATATCTATATGCATGTGATTATCCCCCAGTTACTGATGGGCAAAAAGGGGCAGTCAGCATGGGGGGCTTATTCTTGTGATGTTTAGGGGTTTGGGAAAGTTTATTTACTTTATAAATAAAAAGTTTATTTTTTATAAACCTTGGACTAATGGCAGGGGAAATCAGCAGTGGTATTTCCTAGGAATTTATACCCTGCATCTGTGCTTCAATGTCATAAAATTCCCAAATGGGGGCAGAAAATTATGTGAGAAAGTTTGCTGATGACTTAGAATTAAGGAATTACTTAAAGGAACAACACGGAAAGAAAACCTTTTGCTTCCTCTCTGCAGAGCATCTCGTGATATTCAGTAGCTGGGTGGTAAACAGTAAATGATGTATCAGTAATGTAAACTGTCTTGCCTTGAAGAAAAGGCAGCCTTGACTTCTTTAATCCATTTCTCTTTTTGCTCAGATTGTTGATGTGTAATAAGAGGTTCTGTGGTATTGTTAGTGCAATGCTTAGTGGAGATCAAAATAGCAAGTGCTAGGAATAATGGAATTGCCAGGAAAATAATAGAATGTCATGAAAGGAATTGTTACATTGCAGCATAAATCCATTGTACATCAGTATGGTAAGTAGGACATGCAGGTCTATTCCCATGAAGGAAGTAGAAATGGTCACTATTTTTCATAACAGAAAAAAGCAATGGAATCCTGTGGCAGATTCAATGCTGAACACTGGTGCCCATCTATCCTTGGTATTGCATGCTGAAATTTCTCAACTCTTCTTACCTCTTCTGCTCTGTGAAGAGTTATCCCCCTTTTGGGCTGGATTGCAAATCAGAGTTAAAGTATAAACTATTTAACTGCTTTGTGGGGAAAGATGAGGTGGAATCTGATTTATCTTTAAGAGATTTAAGAGATTAAAGTTCATGGTGCACTTTTCCCTTTCCTCTGTGTGTTGTGAAAGGTACAGTTCTGCTCTTTAAGCACTGTGGTTGAAAACTTCTGTTGCCTTGTGTTGTCATGAATTGTACAAGCCAAAAATCTGCCTTTCCCTTTAGGTTTTTAAACATGCACCCTCTGTAAAATAAGAAAATGGAAGATTTAAACCAGGATTCATGGCCTTTCATTTTTCTGCACCACAGAACTGTTTGAGGAGAAGTGGCTCTCACTCCCCAGTCCCCTCCCTGCCTGAGTCATTTTCCCCTGCTGGGCTTCCATGGGGAATGTACTGAAGACTGCATCTTTGAGTCAGAGAGCAGCAAGAGTATTTTGGTCTGGAAACCATTTCCCCAGCCTTTCTAGACTCTTCCCCAGTGTGGAGCACCCTGTTGTCCACTGTCTCATCCCATTGTGCTGAAATGAAACATGCGTGTTTGTGGACATCTGTAGACCAGCACTGACAATACTGACAGTTTTGGAAATTGCAAACAAAGCACCCAAAACATATCCGTGTGCTCATTGGAACAATGAGTTATAGACTCGATGTGTTTTTGTTTCTCACACAGAAAAAAAGGGCAATATTTAGTAAAAAGTATTGTTGGTGTCCCTGTTGGACCCTAACATTATCTTATTCCTGAAAAACTTGCTGAGGAAATTTGAATGTTACAAGAATGGGAGGATATGGTTGCAAGCTCTGCTCCATCCTGTGTTGTTTTGGACCCTGGCCATCAGGAAACATTTTGTCTATCTCAGAGATGAAACACTTTCTCTTCAGAAGTAATACTATGAGCAAGATGTGTAAATAATCTGTGGCAAGCAGCGACTTTGTTACAGAAAGGGACATCATCCCAACTTTTCCTTTCTTTGATGAAATTTTAAAGAGATTTCTACAAATGATGTGCCAGAGGGGAATTTGCAAGGTTTGCATTGACCTACATAAACCCTAGTTGAACATAAAAGCAGATTAAAAGTTATTTCACCCTGCTTCTATCACCCTTTGTACTTTATCAACCACTGATCTTTATTCTTTGTGAATTCATATATGTTTAATGCAGCATTGCAAATATTTTTCCTCTCGTCCTAAAGCATTCATAAAAAAATAAGGCTGGGTGAGAATATTAAAGAGCATTGTTTGTAATTTTCCTGCCTCTGCACAGCTGTGTGTCTAGAAACTGGAAACACAGGCTTCTCCATGCTGCAGAAGAATGGAAATAAATCATAATGCAAGCTCTTTCAAAAGAAATTATGTATCCTGGACTATCTCGGATCAGGATAACATTTTGTTGCATTGCTTGGGTTTTATTTCAAAAGAGGCACTCTATATATAGACACTCACTCTTGTGTCTTAACTAGTTAATGAATGCATCTAGTTACTAGATGCTGAATGTGTCTAATTTGGATGAAAAGTTATGTGGTTGACCTGATGAACTCATGCCATGGGTCAGTGGAGGGGAAGCAGGGGAAGGACAGTTTGAAGCAACGGGAAGAGAAAACCTTGTGGAGGAAGAAAAGCAAGACTGCCACATTATCCTGCAGCTAATACTCTCAAGAATATGTTTTTGCAGAAGCAGGAATGAAATACTAAATTACAGGAAAAGTGATACCTTTGAAATAATTTTGGAAGCCCAGCATCAAATCAATTGTGCAACTAATGACCATCACATTATAATTATTCAGATACTGTTTTTTAAAGGCAGTTTTAATGTGAAATATTTTATGGTGGTTAGTGTTCATGCTTCTTCTGTGAAATAGGGAAATATTAAGCCAAGCATTCCACAGATTGTGAAGCAGAGAAGTTCTTCCAGATTGTGGAACAGCAGCCACCTTGGAGATAAAAAACCAGTAAAATTTCAAACCTGTTGATACAACTTAGAAGTGAAAAAATTGCCCTGTGAACCAACACTTAAGAACTTCCTAGAACTGGTTAGCTACTTTCTGCCTACTTCTCCGGTGTTGACATGGGATTAAAGGTAGCTAATGCTGCCTTTCTTTATGGTATTTGCTGCAGTTGCTGCAGTGTTTACAGTGGAATGTAGTGGAGATAGAAATGTCTGAGGGACAGACTGAATTATGAAATAGATCAGGACAACAACACTTCTGATGTTTGCTGATGTTATCTCCTGGCCACAGTCCCACATGCTTCCATATTTTATATCCTCCTCCAATAAAAGTGTAATAAATGAAGTAAAAGCTTTTATCAGGCTATCTGGAAGTGCTCTCCAACTGTTCCCTGTTGTAAAAGTGTTATCAGACTCTTTCTATGAGCCTCAGGCTGCAGGTGTATAATTGCATTTTAGAAATAGGGCAGGCTCAGTTGTCTCATTACGAGGGAACTGGAAAGCCTGTCTCACAACAGTCCCTTTTCATCTCTCCATCTAAGCCTCTTCCCAAAACTTCTTGTCCAAAGAAACACAGGGACACCCTGGAAGTCCTCCTGGAGAGTCATCCTCCCCCAGCCTACCCAACAAATCATGGGGTCTCCATGTTGAATGGATTGCTTTGCTTGCACAGATGGAAACAAATACTGCTTCCCATGTTATTTTTAAATTGATACCATTTTCTGAGATTTTTAAGGAACTTCACCCACTGAAATGACTGCAAAAAAATTTCTTAGATACAGTCTTAAGGTTTTGTCATCTGGTCAAGGCAAAACTCCTTTCACATTAACGACTGCAAGCACTGGGTCCCTCATAGGACTCAAATTTGAGGCAAGAACTGATGTCTTGCAGCAAAATATTCTGATTTGTGTACCACTAGGAGAGTAGTAGACAGCAGTCAAGTTATTTAACGGTTTCAAGAGTTTTCAAACCAAGTGAAGACATAGGTGTTAGGTTCTTTTAAATCCTCCCTTACTACAGCAGTCTGAAACATTCATTGCTGGTGCTCAATAATCACAGAGGGATATCCAGTTTAAACATGGGTTAAAAAAAAGAAAAAGCTTTCAATGCCAGCTTTACCTCTGTCATCACATCTGTCTGCCTTTTGCCATTAGGCAGGCAGTGTATTTATCTTTGAACTCTTGTGTTTGCAAAGGTGCCAGTCATGCTCTATTAGTCCTCTCTAATCTCCATGTGTGCACTTAGCTGAGAGCATAACACGATATTTGTTCTTTAATTTTGAATTTGTGGTTTCTAATGAGTTCCAGGGTCTTAGTCTGTTTTCACCCTAAACACCTTGGGCTGGGTCACTGAAACTGATGGTGACATAATCTATCAGGCTTATTTGAGTTTCCTTAACCTATATGCTTATTCAAGAAAGGGAATGAAGGGCAGCAGTGGAATAATGTTATTCCCTAACTCCAAAAGGTTAGTGAATTCTCTGAATTTTGATATCTGAAAAGAAATTAAAACATTTTTATTTCTAAATTAATTTAGCATTAAAAAGGACTTTCTGAAAATAATCTCATAATTATGGTAGAGCCTGTGGTGAGCTGGATACTCCAGTTCTGGTCTTAAATACATCCCACCATTTGGCCTGATTTTCAGTGGCTGAAAATACTCCAGGGCTTGCTGAAAATCCTCTTTATTTAGGGAGGTAGAATCTTAACAATTGCATTGTGATACACACTGTCACAGAAACTGACAGTCCCTTCCTTCCTTCCTTCCTTCCTTCCTTCCTTCCTTCCTTCCTTCCTTCCTTCCTTCCTTCCTTCCTTCCTTCCTTCCTCCCTCCCTCCCTCCCTCCCTCCCTCCCTCCCTCCCATGTTTTAGTCATCCCTGAGATCAACCCTGATAATTTCAGTGCAAATAGAACATGAGTAAAGCTTAATTTCCACCAAAATCAGATTAAAGAAGGATTCTTTAAATGCTTTCAGTATAAGCTCTCTACAGCTGTCAGGCTATCTGTCCTTTTCCTTAGAAAATTGTGCAGTGGCTGCAGAGCTCATGAAACTGTGATGTTAGGAAAAATAAGGACGTAGAAGTGGTATAATTGAGAATAGGATTTTTAGTCTGATTATTCCAAATTGTAAGATTTGTGATAGCAATCAATTTATTAAAAAAAAAAAAAAAGTCTGTTTCCAATCTCTACTTTCCCCCTTTAGTGAAAGCTGTGTGCATCCTCAAAAATATCCAGAGAATCCTCTAAAAGGCTGGGAATGTTTCATATCTTTTCAAGGCTGAAAAAAGTATACTTCTATCTGTCCTTAGAACAAGCTGTTAAAGTATCTCTCAACCTAAGATAGAGGTCAGGGATGATCAGTGTATTCTCTGCTGCTTCAGGAAAATGTAGTTAATCTTTATTCAAGTTTTAAATCTCACAAAGACTACCAGGTTTTAGAAAAATTATGGCATTTCTGACTTAAACCTTGTGGATTTTTAAAGGTTTTTAAAATTACATGGGAGGTGGGCACTTTATATAATAACCTAATGACCAGGAGTTGGATTTGTTTTTAATAATGAAAGACTAAGGAAGACAGGATGCCCTTGCTAACAGAGAATGAATAAATAGCTGGAGGATGTAACTTTTCATTAGTGTGGTATTTTAATATGTAGCTTCCACAGGTTAAGTATTCAGCCAGGTACCCTTGGGGGTGCCAAAACACTGCAAGTGTATCCATCCACTGGTTTCAGTGGAATAAGGCAAAGATAGTTGTGTTCTTTGTATGCTATTCTTTCAGTGAAAAAAGAGCATGACTTCCATTGATTTAAACACAAAACCAAGATCGTGCTTGATGATGTGATTCCTGACTTGGATAATGAATTTCTGCTCTCCCAAAGACTCTGCAGTATTCCAGTAGAAGTAACATTTGCAGGTGACATATACACAATTTTTTTTTTCTGAGTGGCCTGGTATTTAGTTAAAACAAGGTAGCTAAAACTGATTTGATTTGTAGGTTTTTAAGATATATTAGACCACTCTACACTTTCACCACATACACACACACAGAATCTTAGATACTTGCTTCACTGTGGCAAATTAGGTATCATAGGATCACAGAATGGTTTGGGTTGGAATGGACCTTAAAGATCATCTAATTCCAGCCCCCTGCCATGGACATGGACCTTCCAGTAGACCAGGCTGCTCAGAGCTCTATCCCACCTGGCCTTAAATATTTCCAGGGATGGGACATCCACAGCTGCTCTGGTCACCTGTGCCAGTGCCTCACCACAGTAAAGAATTTTTTCCTAATAGCTAATCTAAACCTACTCTCTTTCAGCTTGAAGTTTGAAGGTTTTAGTTTGAATGTATGGTATCATAGGCAGAATTAGCCAGTGCTAATTAGCTTATCCATATCCTCTTCCACATCTTTCAGCTACTCTTCAGTATATATCTCAAGCAAAGGGCCATTACTATTTAAGGCTTAAAACTGCATTTATGTTTGGAAAATAAGTAATTTTCTTAACAGCAATATTTCCAAATGCTTCAGCCCTTCCTGTGTCCTTAGGACAAGGGCTGTATTTCTCCAGGGTCTGATGTGTCACTGCTTCATTGCAGGAGGATGACTGTGGACCCAAGAAGGTGATCTGACAGGTGATTTCTCTGGCACCCGAGAAGACCAGAAGGGACATTCCCGATGTGCTCTCCACACCCACACTTGGGTGTACCAGCTCAATCCAGATGGAGTTCCTGCTGCATTTGGTGGAATTGTTCTGCTGGATGGTATATACACAAAGATGGGGTTTGTAACAAGGCCAGAACTGTGTGGTGAGTCCATCAGCTGTTCCCCCCTTGAAGTTTCTCAGTGAGCTGTGCACACATGACCACATACTGCTTTTTTCCCTCCCACGCACACAAACTCTGTGGTAAGTTGCTCAGTGAGTTGTGACATGTATTAATGCTGTTGGCCTCTGATGCTGTTGGGTTCCTTTTTTGGGGGCTGACCACAGCAATCCTATCTGAAGGGTTTTCCACCAAACTCAAAGATAATTTTCATTAAAGCTCTCTCCAGTTTAGTCCCTGAAGCATGGGTGTCTTTGTACTCATGAATGCAAGCAGCAAAGGAAAGCAATAAATCCCTTTGGATAATGTGTCAGCGCTCTACTGTTACGTAACTGTCATCCCTAAGTAGAGGATGCCTATTTACCAACCAAAGAATATTGGCAAGGATTTAAGGCATTTAAAAATAATTCTGCTGCTTCCAGAATTTGGATCATTGACCCTTAACCTGAAAACTGGTTTTACAAATGTTTTCCTGGGAATACATTGTGTACTTAACTTCCCCTAGGGAAACTACAAAAAACTGTATACCAAAATACAAGGACTAAGGGCCAAAGCCATGACAGATTTAGATTTGGACAGGGATATGAAAACACCTCAGTGAATGTCCTTGATAGGATAATTTCATTTTACCAAGACTACAAGTGAAAGCATGACATAAGGAATTGTTCAATTCTTTTTTAATAGTAGAATATTTCCATGGGCTTGCAATGCTTAAAGAACTGTGAAGTTTTGTTACTGAGGAACATAGGGTAGCTACAAGAAGCTTCATGCAATTAGCTTATACCAGATTTCTTTGGAAGGGCTTGGATCTTTTATGGAGCTACAGGAATATGGGCAGCTGGGAGAAGACCTTATAACTCCTTTCTTAACCTGTGGAAGTCTCTCTCCTGTGTAGGACTGGTACTGCTGGTTTGTTTGAACTTCTTGATATGGGATAATCCAAGTGAGTACTCCACGTTCAGTTTTATCATCCTCTGCCTTTGGATGTCTGATTAAGCATGACTGGTTGTGCCTGGGATCTTAAATAGTAGCAGGCTTCCCAATTACCTCAATTATCTTTGCCCCAGGAATGATTGCTATTTCCAGGCACGCATCCTGTTGCCCACAGTTTCTCACACAGGTTTTTCTGGCACCATTCTTAGACTAACAGCCCTTACACAGCACACTACAGACTAAAAACTATCCCACAGTACCTCCTGAGTACACTGCAGCACTGACATGCTTTTTGCATGCATTTGCTAACTTTTCTGCTTCCATTCTATTTTAGGAATATTCAGGAACTTCATTTTATTTAAGATTTATTTAAAATTACAGCAGTTGTGCATATTGCTTAGAACACATTCTATCCAAAAAGCATTTCTTATAGTTTCTTTTCTGAGTAAATAAACCATCTGCAAAAGGGAGTTTATAAAAAAAAAAAACAACAAAAAATCTATCACAAACTCTTTACAATAAAACAAGTAGTGATGTGTGTAAAATTATTTCTGTTCAGGTCCCTGTTCTAGTAGCTCTTCTGGACATAACTTACCTGCAAAACTATGGGTAAATATGAAAAATATATTATTAATTTCAAATGTATGCCCTGTTATGTCATTTTGTAGAGAATGTTGCCTAAACCATATGAGACATACCTAAGTTTCTGTGCCAAGATCTGTAACATTTTGGCTTGTAATGCCTAAATTCCCATTTCCTGAAGCGAGACCTGGGTCCTAAGAAATTAACCCAAGGGAACATTTTCCTTCCACTTGAAACCACCAGGAGTTGTTTTTGTGGTTTTTACTTTAGAGCAGAATTTTCTTCTTATATTTAGCCCTTAAATATGTAACTCATATGTAAAGCCAGCTGAAATGATTGTTTATATTTTGAGAGGCATATGCAGACTTTAGACACGGTGCAAACACATGCAAGCTGTTGCATGACAGTGAAACAACAAAAACGAAACCACAGCCTAATTTTTCTTCCAGTCATTGCTAAAACTGATATCCCCTTTCTCCCTGAGAGAAATCCATAGTGAAGTATTAATAGGAACATGCTGTTGTCTAAACATCTTCAGAAGTAAGCAACAGCCTTTTAAGCTTGAATAAGCACTGAAAACAAAAATAAAAGTGAGTATTAATCATAGAGTTCAAAATTACCAAGAAAAGGCATTGCAAGCCTAAGCTACGAAATGAGAGTGAATTTTCAGGTGTCATTTTTGAAGTAATACAATCTGCTGGTTTCTTTCAGAGTAAAACAGAACCTGTCTCCCTCTGCTGGCTCGCAGAGAAAAGAAAAGTTTATAGATACGGAAACCTGGCTCCAATTTTGATACAAATTACCAGTTGTTCCAAAATTAGCTCTTAAAACTCCTTGCCTTTAAATATATAGAGGTCACCTTGAGGCTATCAGTGTCTTGATTAGCTGAGAATTGGCAGGTTTTTTTAGTGTTTACTCTGTTTAGGCTTAGTTTCTCAGTATATTTAACATGATTTCTTTAAGTAAATATAGTAAGATAACAAGATAAATATAAATGTAACAAGATAAAAGCAGTTTTGTCTTTGATTCAAACACCACTGAATCCAGCAGCCATGCTAAGAGCAGCCTCATACTGGAATTGTAGATGTAGTTGCATGATTTTAGTTTCCTGCACAGTCTGAGTTGGTCTACTTTCAAATCCAAGCTTTGTGTTGCAGTCCACACGCCAACAAATGAAATCCCGGGAATTTCCACACTGCACAAAGTGGGTGTGGGGGTTTTACCATGTTCTGGTACATGGCCTGGATTCTGTGAAGAGGCTTGTGTCCTTGGTAGGATAGGCTCTGTCTTCCTATTGTCACAGGAAGCACATTTGTCCTTTAATAATCCCTGTGCTCCTACTAACAATTTGTCATTTACAAAAAGGATACTCTAACAATAGACATGAAGTTTATTCCTTCCAGTTAGTTAAAGGCAAGCAGCGATTCCAGTAGCTCAAGGCATTCACCTGTTAAATTGGGGGGAAACATAAATGCATTTTATGCTTAGAAGAAAATTAAGAAAATTTTGGCTTTAAACTGATTGTTTGTAGTTATTCCTTTTTTTGTTTTTGTTTTGATGGTGGGTGTTTGGTTTTTTTAGTTTTGTATGTTTTGGTTTTGTTTTGTTTTTTACTTCCCATGTGTTATAGTCCCCACAACACATTTGTTCAGCTTTGTTACGTGTCGGATTCCTTTTGATCTAGGTATACTTCAGGCTTCCTTGTATTCTAGATATTGTTTAAAAAAGCATCTACCAGTGACAGTTTGTCATATTTCCAGTTAATACCAGTGTCAATATTGTTAGTTACACAAGCTGATTTGGTCTTTGCATATGCTGTCTGTCAGTTCTTTTGGGATGTTTGACTATCAGCATAGCAAGCACAGCACTTGCTCTCTCCAAATATTTGACTGAATTCTCTCATTTATTCCGTCTGTGATACGCAATTTAAATTTTCTTTAAAATGTTATTTAATAAATGGTAGGGTTTTTTACAAGACATAGTTTTATCAAGCGAAAATATCATAATTTCTATCATAGTTTTTATCTCCTGAAAACTGTCAGGGGAACTATGGCATTTGATGTGTGTATGACAGACAAGACACACGGGAACAAGGCAGTGAGGCTGCTGAGACACAGACCTTGTGCATTGTTTTTACATGGGCACATTAATAACTTCCTGTATGAGAAATACTTTAAAGCTGGCGTCATTCCTGCAGGTGGGAATGGGTAACTTGTAATCATCCATTCCTAAGCAAGTCTGCAGGCTATGCCTCTGTTCCCTTCTTGACTCAGCTCTCCAGGAAACAGTGTCACTTTGCCTGGAAGCTGAGCTTCCAAGGCCAGCCAATTGTCTTTCTTGAAGAAGAGCTGCTGTGGCTGCCCAGCTATGGAGAGGCTACGTGGCATCTGACATACAAATGCTGTTTCTAAAACTGGGTGGTATCACTTCCAGAGTGCACCTGAAAATTGGTACTTGGGTAATGTGGATGTAGCTGAGAAACAATGAAAGCAGAGGCAAAAGTGCTTGTGTTGGAGTTGTTCCTCAGTGCAAAGTGCTGGCCTGTATCACAAATAGTGTGGCCAGCAGGACTGAGGCAGTGATTGTCTCCCTGGAGTCATCACTGGTGAGATGGCACCTTGAATCCTGTGTCCAGTTCTGAGCCCCTCAATGCAGGAAAGACATTGAGGTGCTGCAGCTAGTCCAGAGAAGGGCAACGACGTTGGTGAAGGGTCTGAGGAACAGCTAAGGGAGTGGGGGTGTTTAACCTGGAGAAAAGGAAGCTCAGGGGAGACCTATTTCTCTCTACAATGCTGAAAGGAGGTTGTAGCCAGGTGAGGGTGGGTCTCTTCTCTCAGTGACAGGACAAGAGGAAATGGCCTCAAGTTGTGCCAGGGTTCAGGCTGGATATCAGGAATAATTTCTTCACTGAAAGTGTTGTCAAACACTGGAAGAGTGCCCAGGGACGTGGTGGAATCACCATCCCTGGAGGTGTTAAAGAAATGACTGGGCACGGCACTGATTGCCAGGGTCTAGTTGACAGCATGGTGTTCGGTCAAAGGTTGGGCTCAGTGATCTTGGAGGTATTTTCCAACCTTAATGATTCTGTGACTGTGAAAGCAAAGGAAGGAATAGCACCCTCAGTTTGTATTCAGTGTGATAATATCAAATCAGCACCTGTTTAACATGAAGTATCTTCAGAATACCTTTCAAAAATGAGATAGGGCTAAAAAGGATGGGCTTAAATTATTTTTTTAAAATGTGGAATAGCAAGAAAAATTTTTGACAAGAAGGAAATAATTTCCAAGTAAAAGCACAGATAGTTCTTACAGTTATAGTGACACTGACAGGCAGGCTTGGTAATAGTCTAAAATTCTTCACTAATCCACAGAATGAACCAAATCATCTTTCCTCTCTTAAGTAGTAAGATTCATGTTTGACCTGCTGACATATAATATATAATAACACAATGGAGGTTGGTCAATCAAATAGCTGTGATCACGGAATCATAGAATGGCTAGGGTTGAAAAGGACCTTAGAGATATCTCATTCCAACAGGATCTTGTTGGAAATGTTGGGTGTGGCAACTGCCTTTTATTCAGACTAAGCAGGTTAATGCTCCTTTACTTAGCAAAGGATGAAACATTGGCAAATGGTTATCCCAGGACTAAACCCTATGGCCAGTGAGTCATCGGTGCAACTGGGAGCAGTTTAATGTGACCTGTACGTGAAGGGGAAAGCAGCACGAACACCATGGCACTGGTTTGCAGCAGGATCCCAGAAAGACACTGGTCCCCTCTAAAGCATCATTGATGTGGGTCACTGATTGCCCCAAGTACAGAGCTCTCCTGGCCAGGATCACCACAGGAGCTCAGCAGAGGAGGTGGCCAGGAGACACCACTGCCAGGACAAAAAATCTAAAATACAATCTGAAAGGAAGGTGTATTTGAACAGACCATCTGGAAAGAAACCTTGAACTTTCTTTTTTTGAGTAGATTTCTTGTACTGATGCTCCACTCTGTGTTCAAAATTGGAGCAGGATTTGCTTATGAATTGTCAAAACTGGAATGGCATTAGAAAGGATTAATTTCTACTCCTAATAACTGTCAGCCTGAAAAATTCCTGATGGCTTAGATCACAAGGGTAGTAAGAACTCTGGTAATTTTTTTTAATCTATGTAATTAAAGTCATGTCTGTGATGATTCTCCAGGAATATATTTTGTGTCAGTCTTCCAACTCCCCATTTTGCTCATGTTGAAGTCACCTGCAAGGGCTTTCATTGACCTTAAAGGTGTCAAGTCAAGATCTAGCCAGTAGAAAATGCTTAGATGATAAAATGATGGTTATGTATATCCACAGTAAAAATGTGACTGCCAGCAATGTATTCCTGACTAATTTTTGATAATTCATTTGTATTGTCACTTCTAAACTGATGCGTCTGCTTTTCATGTGTCTTCTATGCTTCATTAAGTGTTTTGTATTTTTTGGAATTTCAGTGTGCTAGAAGTGCAGAATAAAGTATCAACAGGCATAAACTGAATTCTTCGCTTATTTTAAGTAAATCCCTGAGTGGATGGAATATAAAGTTATTCTCTCTGGAATTCTTTTATATCTCCATTAAAAATAATACTGCTACGTTTACATGTCCATGACAACTTTTAATTTGATCTTATGAAAGGCCCATTGTCTAAACTTTGTATGAAATCCCACATGCAATACTTTCGGGCATATCCAAAGCATTTCGTTCTTTTGAAGCTATTGTGAAGGTCAAACCAAAATATTTGGTCTTTCTGAAACGCGTTGGTATGTCAGGAAGGTTGGAGTTGACAACAGGGATCTGCCCTTGCCGGCTAAGTTAGTTCTGAAGTTAGTTAAGCAAAATTCTGTGTAGTGGAACCTGTTGTTCCAAACCACCGGGGTGGTCCTCTGGCAAGCGGTGTTCATCCCGCAGCCCAGCCCCGTGTGCTGGGGGCTCCCCGGCTCCTCCAGCGTCACTGCTCGGCCCCGTCCCCGCCGCGTCCCGGCCCTTCCCCCGCTGCCGGCGGCTGAGGAAGTCCATTGTGTCCGCGGCGCGGCTCCAGCCCCCCCGACGGACGTTTCTGGTGCGTTGGGCAAGTTCCCAGTCATGCCGAGCATTCTTGGGAAGATCGGGCGATAAGGGGAGGAAATGACGGAGAGTCACCCCA
>JBBMKD010000216.1:12723149-12773664 GCA_037834095.1 Argya squamiceps | reverse complement strand
AGCGCTGGAGCGGCGCCGCTCGGGGCGCGGAGCCGTCCGGAGGTGCTGCCCGCGCTCCGCAGGTGCGGTTTGGACCCGGGGGTGAAGTCTACGGGGCGGCGGGGAGCTGTCACCGGCACGGAGCGGGGAGCTCGGGAGGTGCCCGGCGTAGGGGGCACCTTGGCGGTCGCAGCACAGCCACCAGGTTTACGTTTCCTTTTTGTTCATCCCCTTGTTGGCTTTGGAGTGGGCTCGCTCGCCCCGGGTTGGTGCGTTGCTGTGCTTCCAGAGAAGTTGGATGTTTACAAAGCTGATCCCTAAACAGCTCTGCTGTTTCCTCCGGGAGCTTTGCCGGTGTTTCTGGTGGTACATGGAAGTTTGTGACTGCCTTGCTGTTCTTGGCTCGATCTTTATTATTCTCTATCAACACAATAAAAAAGGTGTTCCTGCACCTTTGTTAGCACAAGTAACCTCCCACTTCAGCTATGCTGTTGTTGGGGTGACGATGTGGTAGCAAGATGCAGTCAAAAGAGAAGTGTTTGGAAGAATAGGAGATTCTGGTGGTCCTTCTACTCATTGTATTACTTTTTACAAGCCTGATACTAGAGCATAGCACAGTTAAACTGATTTGGGGTAGGGCAGAGATGCAGAGGTTTTAACTAAAAATTGTGTGTTTAATGCAGATCTCTTCCCCAAAGGGAACTGAAAATTTAAGAAAAAATGTCTGATGTTTGTACAAGATGTTGTGCAATACTTGCTTTGAATATAAGCTGTGTTCAGGAGTAGTAGTGATGGATGATTTATGAAGAATCCAAAGGGGAAGCAGAAATGGGGCAGGGGAAATGAAATCAGACAGACAAGAGTATTTTTTTATATGGCTTTGTTGGTTTTGAAGGGAGTTGTGTTCTTCATTCCCCCAACACTGAGAGTGGGCCTGGAAAAAACTTTATTTGTCTGGGAGGAAGAGAAGTTGCTTAAATTGGCTTCACTTAGCACGTTTGTGGGAGAGGGAGAAAGGGATTATAATTCCCACCAAGTGCTGTTTGTTTTCTGGGGTTGTGTTTTGTTCTTTTGTAAAAGCAAGTTGGAGCAGAACTGGTAAGAATAAGGGGACAGTAAAAGAAAGTTGCATAGAAGATAAAGGCAGAGGGAGAGAGTACAGGCAGAAAGGACAAATGAAGTAAATGACCTTTTGGGGAGGGGACCACAAACCAGACAAGTAATAGGTTATTTAGAGTCTCATCTTCTTAAATGGTGTGCTGTATGTCTCTTAGAGATGCTTGTTTATGAAAAACACGAAGGAGATCTCAGGAAATATTTAAAATTTTGATTGATTTAATAAAATAGATTTGTATTAATTACAGTGCAATAGTAATACTGATTTATATACTGAAGTTCCTCTTACCTGTGGGTTATTGCTGTCATCCCTGAGAACTCAAACATAAAGGTTCATCAGGACATATAATCATTGTATTGAAATTGATGATTTAGTTGTTTTTATCTGATTTGAGTAGCTCTCTGTGTACTAACAAAGAAAATGGAATGTCTTAAATGGAAAATTATGCACTTCAAAACAGCAAGTAAAAAAAAAAAACCTTTTCAGATTTTGTGTTCCTTTGTTTCTTACTTCTCAAACTAAATTGAAACTGGTGATATTTCTTACTCAGTGCTGCTGTTGTATTTGCTGGCTAGCTGGAGACACTTGGATTAAAATGTTGTTTAAGAAATAAAAATGCTGAGGTGATGTTTTGGAAGGCTTTTTTTTTGTTGTCTTAGCCTTTGATGTGGGATCAAAACCAGACTGTATGGGGTTATTTAGAAAAATGAATGCTAGATTTGAACTTTATTAGAGTAGGATTGCATGTTGTTTGTCTTTCAAACTCTTGAAGAACCTTAAGGTGGCCTTATGGGAGCTTTGAAAATTGCAGTTCAGTAGCACCAGTCTAAGTCCAGTGTAAGTCCAACACTGACATGACTAAAATCCATAAAATACAGCGTCAGCCTTAAAGACATTCAAGTAAAGATCTTATATTATTTTTTTTTTTCATAGAAGTATTGCCTTTCAATGTCTGCAATCAGTGCAGAAATTATTTGGTGTTTATTTGTTTTTAGGATGATACAACAAGCTTAAAAATGAGAGAGTATTACACAAATGTAAGTTGTTTGCTTTATGGATGTGTAACTGTGTAAACATATCGTTCTATTTTAAGTAGAAGATGTGGATGTGTAATTAATTACCAGAAGCAGGGTTCAGTCTTTATCAACAGTGGTCAATAAAATCAGTCATCTAATACAGCATCATCCAGCCCCTTTGTAGGTGAGGAGGTTGGTGTGATGTAAGTTTTTGAGAAGAATGATGAAGTTGTTTCCAGGCTGGACTGGAAAGGGAAGGAGGAAATGTTTCAGTAATGATAAACCTCACTTAAGCTATAAAAATTTTAGAATGAAATGCTTTCGTCAAAGCTCACATAAAAAAAGTTATGAGAATTATTACTTCAATCTATAACTTTGTAGAAATGCAGCCTGAAAATATTTCCTTAGATTAAACTGTCCAAATGATGGTCACTTCAGAGGGAAGAAATGGAAGTAAGAGGGAGAAGGTATTGTCTGCATGTTTCATGTAACTTGTAATTTGAAGTTACAAACAAAACACCACTTACAAAAACCCAACAACAACTTGTAGTGTGTGAGGACCTTGTGGTGTTTGTGCTAAGGGAATGTCACTGGATCAGATCTGGAGGTTGTTTAGTGCATCATGACCCAGAGGAAATATAATTGAGCTTGTAGGCTTCAGTGTTGTAGTTGATGTTTGTAGGGGACTGATCAAGAACAGGTCATCAATAACTGATCTGATCTTCTGCTTGGGTTGTAGTCACAGCAGAGTGTGGTGACAGTGCTGTTACAAGGTGAGGGCTGGAAGTTTACCCGAGTTCAGCATCCATCTGAACAAATTCCTGATGAAAAAATCCATCAAGAATCTTAACCTTAGAGAAGTTACCTCAGGATTCAGGAAGTACTTGAGTGCCAAATTAGTGGAGACTAGAAGGGTATTTTGGGGAAGTGTTTGTGTTGGTTTAGCTTTTTCCTATTTGCATTTCCAAAGCCACCTTTAGAGACAAGATAAGAATGAGATGAACCTTTGGTCTGAGTGCAGCCACCCTGTTCAGTCTTCTGTATATTGTAAAAAAACCAAACCCCGTAATGGTTGAATCAATATGTGTAATAATCATTTAGTATTTTCTAATGGATAAGGCATGGAGGTACACGTGAACGGTGCATTGGTTCTGTCAATTAGTAATCAGCAATTCTGCTCCATCTCCTATGAATATGAGGTGTGTGACTAAGAAGCATCTGCTGGTTATAACTGAAACTGTGCAAGTTTCCTGCCTGAGGGGAAACTCAGCTGCTGAAGCAAGTGGTGGAAATAATTTGGCTACTGCAGCAGAATTGCATTAGGTTAGGCTGGTAGGGTGGTACTAATACAGTGATAGAGAGTTCAGTCTGGGCCAGAGCTGAGGTGTCAGTGTTTCCTCTCCATGCATGTTTTTGATGATGTTTTGTTGAAGGTGTCTGTTGTGCACTGCTGCACAGGGAGCAAATAGGATCTCTGTGGGGGAGGGTTGTTTTCATCTCCCTGTGTTAACAGCCTCTGTACCTTGCATCGTGAGTTTCCTGTGTTTTGGTGTGTTTTCAATGTTTTGAGGCATTAGGAGGATGTCTGCAGGGCTTACTTCGGGCATATAATTTAGGAAAAATTGGGATTTTAACATGGTCCTCTGACTATGCTGCAGAATATTATAGAACTATATAGAAGGTGTGTGGGCATCTCTGTTGTGGTAATTAAAGCAGACAGCACAGATGTTTCTTTCCTCTCTCTCTGTTCTACCTACACTGGACACTTTCTATGGCTTTGATAAAATCGGATATGTAGTTTAAAATGTTGTCTGTCTTCTGTTTAGTTCCACTGGGATTGGGATTAATGGAAGTACAAATTTAGCTACATGCTCCAGGTAATTTGTCATTCTCTACCGGGGTCAGGCCCCACACTGCATGAATAACTAAGGTCCCTTCCAGTCTTAATTGTTCCATGAAAGTGATATTCCAGAATAAAATTACTTTGCAAGTCAGGAGTTACTGCACCAATTATTCAGCTGGGGAATCAAAATATTTGGGATAGTGACCTCACTTAAAGAATAGGAAAAAGCCTTCCCTTAAGCCAGCAGCTGATGTTGATTCTGTGTGAAAGTTTGCATTGCATGAGTGTTTTCAAGTAGCCTTGGAAAAGCAGGATTGGTGGAGGGATTGTGCACGTCAGGGTGACGTGGAGAAAAGCACAGCTTAAGAGGTGTCTGTAGAGCAAGGGAACCAGTACAAAGTTTTTAAAAGCAAACTTTTGAAGCAGGAGGAGTGGAATTGAAAGCATTATTCTGTAAGGGAAACATTGCAACAGAACTAGAATTCCTAGCCTTTGTCAAACAATGCGGGTAATGAGCTTGGCTGTAAGGCATGGAAAAAACTATCTTGGCCAAGTGCATCGGAATGAAACAGCCTGGGATGCCATCAGTTTCATTCTTGCTCTTTTCTGGTACCTGCATCCAGAAAGTGCTGGGCAGGAACAGAATAGGAGGATGCTGTTAGGAAGCTGAGAACAGGATAGGAGGAAATACAGGGATGCAAAGTTTGGTGAGTAGTTCTACAGCTGATGAAACAGATGCCAGGCTTCCTGTTGATTTGTGTCTTCTGCTGGTTGGCTCTAAGGACTTCTTGCCATGATTCAATCATTTATCAAGTTTATCCTGGTGATAAATTTGCAGCATCCAGTTACATGAGCTCATCCTAGGGTTTTCTTCTGGCTGTGACACCCAATGTTCTTGGCAGGGTCAAGGTTTTTGTTTCATGAAACTTACATGGAATTCAATTATCTTTATGACCCTCATCTCGTAACAGACCTTAATGGAGCAGTGATTAGGTTCAAAACATGAGGGGAGGAGTATAATAGCAGAAATATGCAGAGTAAGCTTGCAAACCTGCTGTACCAAATCTGCATGTACCCACATCTACTGATGGAAGGGCTTGCAGTGGCCAGTAGTGAAAACCATTGCAGAGAAGAGTGTGGCCATGAAAAACACATGAGCTATAGGTGTCTGTGGCTGCCCTCACTGAGATCTGGCTGGAACGTCATGACAGGTGCATCCATGCTTTGTCTCTCTTGAAACATTGATCAAAACCTGAAGATTCAAGTTTAACAGCAGCTACAAAGTGTGCCATATCTACTAAAGATCCTCTGCACAGTGTCCTGGGTGAAAATTGACTTCAGTAGTTCATAAATTTTTATAAGCACTGAAACAGCTGAGGTTGGATTTTTCTAGGGATTTGTTGCTGATGTTGAAAGACCTTAAAAGCTGAGACTTCCTGTTCTAATGCTAGAAACATCCTATTCTTGCCTAGCCCTTGAGATCAAAGGTTTTGTGATGAAATTGTACTTTCTAGACGTAAATGAAATTTCAAAATCAAAGTTAGGAGATGTGGTTCCTGCTTTGGTATTTATGATCTGAGTGATTTGAGCAAAACAAGTGAAATCAGTGTTAGTTCAGGGTTTGTGCCCAATTAAAAATTGCACCTGTATTTGAGCTAGTGTAATTGTCTTTGAAGGTGCTGTAGATATGAGCTGAAATAAAATGGATTCAATTTTCTGGTTAACTGTGTTAATCCCATTTGTAAGGAGGCACTTGCTAATTTTGCTAAAATGACTGGATTAAAGAAGCTACTAAGTTTTTAATGGAAAAATAGTGTGATAGAGCTGTATAACTTTAACACTGACCTTTCAGAACTGTTTGTTATTGAGAAAACCTCCAGTATAAACCTAACATTATTTAAAAAGAATAACAGCCTTACTTCAAGAAGTCACATCATGAGCATGTGCTCCGTTTTTTCTCAGTTTGTAGCAATCTGAATGCAGCTGGCAGAGAGGGCTTCTGAACATCAAAGTTCTTGTGGCTTTTTTCTTTCTTTTTTTTGCTAAGGAGTTTTCCTGCTGTGGCAAATGTCTGGCTATGAATTCCTTTGCAGATGATTAGTATTTTCCACAGTATATTACTGCTGTCGTATTTTGCTAAGTTTTCCCTTGTTTCCCATAAAACTGCTACTGTCTCTGGTATGCAGGCAAGATTTGTTAATTTGTAAGTTAGCTATGATTCAATGTGAGGCAAATGCTTCAAGTACTTTTATTTTTGTTTTCTTCAATGGCAAAATAACCTCAAAGTTACTTGGAAAATTGCACTTGTTTTGAGGAAGCGCTGGCTGCTGTCTGCCAGGGCCTTACTTTATAAGGAATGCAGGAAATGGCCTGACTTGTTATCATTGCTTCTGTATTTAGTGCTTGGACTCCAGGGAATTCATGTGCACTGATTTCTGATAGCTATGAAGTACTTCTTGTAAAGAAATTACAAAATAATGTGTTCTGTGCTTGCGTAGAACAAATTATAAATAGGGTATTACGAGCCTTGGGTGGTTTTGAAAAGAAAGCTGTGCAACTCATCTGAAGTAGAGGAGAATGTTAACATGTACATGAGCAGATGGTGAGATTACCTCTGCTTAAGGTAAAACGATTTATGTCTGATGGAGTCATCCCTTGCTTATTAAGATAGGAAGCTAATTCACATGTTGGGCGTCTTTGTCCTGGTAGGGGTGTAATGTCTCCTATTGGTTCCCCGAAGCTTCTTACCAGAAAACTATAAATTCCTTAGTGGAAAGAAAATTCTGCCTGCTTCCATTTTATGTATTTGCTAGACTAGTGCATATCTATTTTTTTTAAATGTAAGTCTCTCTAAGTGAAAATCTGGTTTAGAATTAATTTCCATTCCATGTAAAGGCTTTGATCCAAAGGAGATGGTCAGGCATCTTGCAGTTTCCTGGTTCTTGTTTATTAGTAAGTTTCCTTGCTGTTTTTTTTTAAGAGTATTTTACTCTGAAATAATGAATGTGCAATACACAAAATTATATAACAATACACAGGTACTTGAGTGATCAAATTAACTTTAGGCTCTAAATACATTTATGTAAAATTGTTACCAAGGAAGTGTTGCTCTCGCAGCAACTCTGCTGGATGGAAGCCAAAGAGGTCTGCAGATTCTTGTCTGATCACAGCTGGTTGAGAAAGGAAATACTGCTTCAAGTTAGTGAAATCTGACTGCAGGAGACATTATCCTTGGTCAGGGCTGTAGATAAATTGTGTGATTGAGGTTTTGGACCCACTTTTAAAGGAAGCTGGTGAGGTTCTGCTAGAGCAGTGGAAATGTGGTGACTTCACCCAAATATGAATGTGTCTGTTTAATTTCAAAATTAGGGGACGAGTAATACCACTTCTGAATTTCTGTTATAATCTCTTCAATTGCTTCTGGCTTTCCTTGAAAAATAAACAAAATGTTTCTCACATTCTTTGAGTGCTTGGCAAGAGGAGTGCTCTTGAAGGTGAACAGATTGACAGCTGAAAACTGGTTATTACTGTTACTTAAAATAGTGTGCAGTAGTTTAGATGAGAGCAATCCTAGCTCTGTGGGGATCACTTCTGGGTCTTCAATGACCTCCAGTTGTTGCAAACTTCTGGTGAGTTCCTATAGCTTGGTCAGTAATGGTTCAGGATTCCAGGATTTGAAGTGAAACTTATATTTCTGAGTGTTTGAGGAGTTCCCTGCTGATAGATGATCTTAATGGAATTTGCCCTTCTCTTTGTAAATGTTGGAGAAGTTTAAATTGTGCTCCCTCTCTGCCTTTGAACTTAGACAGCTGCAAAGTGAGAGGTTCAAAGTGAAGCTAAAGTTATGTTAAGAAGTTAACTGATGCTGCATGGTTAGCATTTAAAAGAAGGTCTATCAGTATTTTAATCATGCTTATGCCTAGGGAGCTTTTCTTCTGATGTGTTATATGAATTTACTGCTTAGAACTGGCATATGGGGTAAAGTTGCACCAAATCTATTGCAATTTACTCAGATTTTTTATATCAGTTTTTTTAATGTCAAACTCTCTGAAAAAAACCTGCAGTGTGCCTATAAAATTTGACGGACATTTATACACTGACTTTAGAAGTTTCCCAAGGACAGGACTTAAATACAGCAATCATGTGTATGTATGCTGTTGAGGCTGTCTTGCAAAGAACAAGGCTAAAATTCAATTTTTCAGATAACCAGTAACAATAACCTCCTCTCTTGAATGCTAGAAGCCACTGGATTTGTCAGTGCAAGTGTGCTGTCATAAAGTGGCTGAAATACAGCACTGTAATGTGAAATTGTGCAATAAACAAGCAGTTATTGAGTGACTGGGATTCTCTGGAAGTTGTGAATGAAGGTGCTGTGGTAGCTGTGTACCATGTTTCTGAGAGCTGAGGAATGTGTGTTTATCTGCAGTTGTGACTTCCTCGAACAGTGGCTCTCCTTGTGAACAGGAGACTCCTTAGTGATATGGAGATCAAGGCCATTGATTTCAGCAGAAAAATAAGACTTTTTTTTCCTTTAAGAGCTGGCTGTTGTTATATATAAACACTTGGAAGACCATATATTTTCATTTTTTATCTCCTTAAGAAAAAATCACTTGTAATTGTCAAGCAGCACATGAATGGATTGATAATCTTGCAGGTTGTAGCCCAAGGAGTTCTGAATAGTCTCAGAAAGCATGGTTTTATTTTACTTTTTGGAATAAAGTTCAGGAAAAAGCCCTGCTGCTCTTTAGAATCCTTAGGCAACAGCAGGACTCTGAAAACTGCAAACTGCACTTACCTCAGGCTGCTGCTTCTTGGAAAAGCCAAGTAGGAATTCTTGAGAAGACTTCATAAGTTCTTGCATGTAAAAATCTGGCATAGCAGTTTTAACCAGCTGTAAGGTAATGAAGAGATTAAGGGCAGCTTAGCTTTCTAGACAGTCTGAGAAGGTGGTGTCAAGTATATGAGACTTCTCATTAGGGTATTATCTGTGGCTGGTAGGTTTAGACCATCTGCAAAATATTCAGTACGTCTTCAGGAGAAGTTTTAGTCTGATTGTCCTGCTAACAGGAGTGTAGTAAATAATTGAAGACCACATTTGTGCCATTAATGGGACCAGAGACCTGCATTGTCTGTAAAGCAGCCCTGCAGAATAATTGTTTTTTTTTTTTTTAAATTGATTCCCTGATTGTGTTCTACACTGAGCTCTGGAGGTAGGGTAGGCAGCAGACAGGGCAAGATGTCTTCCTAATGGCAATGTTTATGGCTTTAATGGGTGACAAACTCTGCAGCTTCAAATACTGTACAGAAGAGGATCTGGTGTCTGGTTTTTTTTTCTGTAGACTTTGTCTGTGTTGAATATTTACATAATTATCCTGTGGAATGGATTCATACCTGTAATTTCCAAAGCTCCTCCTTAAGACTTTATGCCCCAGGACCTGACTTGTGTGGTTTTCAGGGTTTTATAATTTTGTTAGTCTGTCACAGTTTCAGTCTTTCTGAAGCCACCCTTTTTTGTTTAAATCTTGTCGTGGTAACTGTAACATAATTTCTTATTTAATTTTGCTTTGTGAAGGGTTTCACTTGGATTTGTCCTCAGACTGAGCTGAAATGTATAGAACCTCTTATAAGGATGTCTGTCCTTCACACTATAAGCCATTGAAATGAAGTAGATAAAACAAAAGCTTGGCCAGACTTAAAGAATTTAAAGAATCTGTTATAAATTTGTTAAGAATCTTGCTGTCTGTGTGGGCAGTCCAGAGAACTACAAGTCACTTTGTTTGAAGCACATCTTACTGATTTGGTTCAAGGAGGGCAAAAAAAAAATCCCTATCTAAAATCCAAACCCTTCTAATGGGTGTGAATTGAAAGAGAACATAAAGAATTTTGAGTTCTCTGCCCTATTTGCTGCAGAGAATTCTTAATTTGTTGGTTGTTGCATGACTTAAACTCAGAGTGATTTGCATCTATAAGGCTCATCTAGTTCGGTGAAACTGTGTTTTAATGAGGATTGCTGATTATGTAACCCTCCTAGCAGAAACTCATTATTCCTGATTTTTATCTTGCTGCTTGGTGTGCATGCTGGCTATTGCTGGAAGACATCTTATCTCCTGGGCTTGGCTCTGACCCAGCTGTGTGCACAAAGCTGGAGAATAAAGTAGAAGTAGTGCTGAAAAATAACACAGTTCTTGTGGTAATCTCTTGCAAGATTATTTTAATAAAGAGTCTGCAGAGGTATTGTGATGAATATGGAAAGTTGTATCATAGTCCTAAGCACAAGACTGGAATTGGAGAAATGTAAAATACCATTTTCTTGGTGGTTGCCTTAAGCAAAAGTGACCTTTTGTAGTTTCTTCCCTTACCTAGTAGTGAATGACACTTCCTGTAAAGGGCTGTTAAAGAGATTAGTCAATGAGCAGCTGTACTTAAATAGCTTATTTTGCTTCTCCAAGAAATATCATTTCATAACCATTATTTTTCTTGTTAAGAGGGTAAAGTACAATATTGTCCAGAGGAAGAGAGGTCCTTCAGTGTCATTATGACCGTTATAATCATGGTACAGCAGTTTGAAAGGTCTGGTTTTGTAATCTAGTGAAGTAAGGTGGAAGTCCTCTTGATAATGGGCTTTATCAATGCTGTATTTGTTTAGTATTTAGAATGACTTCTACTCCCAAGATTGCACCTGTGTAATTGCTCAAGTCTGAAAACCGCTACACACCTGAGGGTGGCTCTTGTGTGTCTTGGGTCTAGCAGTGCAAAAAGAAACCAAGTGCTTCTAGCACCAGTAAGCAGAGGAAGAAAAATAAATGGGTCTTGCATAATTCAAAGACTGTACATTTATTCGTGTGGCTTCTTTTTAAGTTTGACACTCCCTCCCCCCCAAGAAACAAAAAATTGGCCTGTTCAAAATTTTACATCCTGCGTTTCTGAAGGACATGTGCGACTTTGTCTGGTGGTGTGTGACTTAGTAGTTGTCCTGGTATGATTTGTTGCTTGCGTTTCTAATGTTTCATTTCCTTTCCAGGTCTGCTGAATCCGCTCTGAAGCCAAGGGTGGACAGCCAGTGCAAGGGAAGTGTTGCTGCTTTACATGGACATCTGCTCCTGCGGCATGGCCCAGATATCCAGCAGCAATGGATTCCAGCAGCGCTCCTCACCTTCTCTGTCAGCCCCGAGGTCAAAAGATGTGGACAAAGAGGAGGCACTGCAGATGGAAGCTGAGGCGTTAGCCAAGATGCAGAAAGAAAGAGGTGTAGCTGGTAATAAACAAACCTTTCATTCCTTAAGCAGCCCCAGACAAATAGCACAGACTCATAACAAGCAGGACCATGATCTCATGGTGTTTCCAGAGTCTGATGCCAAGAGCATGGAAGATAAACTAAGCACCATTGACATAGAGAAGCTTACTCGTGCTGAACTAGAGAAACTGCTGCTGGATGACAATTTTGAATCTAGTAAAGTACCTACATTACCAGCAAGTCCTATTTTGAGCCCATCCGTGTCTTCACAATTTTACCTCGGGCCCACGGGTCAGAGGAGGCAGTGGACACCTGGAATACCAGCACCTGTGACATGCACTTTACCTCCTATTTACACCTCAGCTTCTTACACAAAACAGACTGGTGTGTTTCAGAATGGATTCCATCCAAGTATGTCGTCCTATCCCTCTAGAGAGCCTGTTTATCTTGGACTTCCAAGACAGTCACAATACATTTCATACCCACTGGCAGCTACCACACCCTTCCATCCACACGGAGGCCTACCTTTGTACCCTCCAGTACTCACACCAGAAATGGCAAAAGTATTTGACAAAATTGCAAGCACTTCGGAATTCCTGAGGAATGGGAAGTCGAGCACGGACCTGGAAATGACTTCCATAAAGTCTGCAGTGTCCAGCCTGCCAGCCTCAGAGAGCTGTGGGGATGTCAGTAAATTCGACTGGCTGGATTTGGATCCTCTGAGCAAACCAAAAGTGGACACTGTGGAGACTTTAAACAAGGCAGAGGAGGATGGGGAGAGGGTTTCCAGTATGACTGCTGAAGACCCATGGGAGGCTGTTCTGTTAGAAGAAAAGCTGTTACTAACTTGTCATCTGGAAAGGAAGGTTAATGGGAAATCTTCTGGAGCGACAGTCACGAGGAGTCAGTCCTTAAACATGAGAACAACTCAGCTGGCAAAGTTACAGGGCCAAACATCACAGGTATGTAAATCAGTATCTTTAAATTGCAGTATAACAGTAAAGATTAACAACAATACTTAAAGACACTTTAAGGTCTGTTATTTACTTTATAGGTATTACTTGGCTTGAGCAGTGTCCAAATAATGTGATGTTATGGCATGTGTATTTGTGCTGTTCAGAAAATTGAACATTACTACTGAATTATCTCTCAAAATACCTCTGCCCTTGTGTAATCCTTCCACATTTACTGAGGAAATTGTTGTTTTTCAACTCAACACTCCAGTAAGAAATAGAAATAATACTCAACACAATTAAGTGTCTAAATAATTGATAAATATTTCAATTTTATGAGCACTTCACGTGATATGGTGAAATAAAAAGGTGGTGAGCTAAGCACTGAAAGCTTTATCTTGCCTTTTACAAGACCGCAATAATTCTCTTTTGTAGGTGCAAAGCTTTCCTTCTGTGTAGGAATGCTAGACAGAGCTTTTGGTTATACTGTGCTGGGTGGTGGAGTGGCTGTTGGGTCAGAAACACTGTACTTCTGTTCTAGAAGAAGGCAAAACATCTCGGTGTGATGCTACTTTTATCAGGCAGGGCAGAAAGATGTGTGGGAGATTCTTCTCTAGGATCACTTCAAGAAAACATTCAAGGCCAAACTCTGAACAGGGGCTTTATTTATGGCACTGATATCTTTGAACATGCAGTTTGTGTCAAAACCAAACTATGCAGCAGGTCATCAATACTGTCAGACTCTCATCTGCTTAATTACACCCCATTAGGGCATCCTACTTTTTCCCATGTCCAGGAAAAGACTGTGGGTTATTTAACTTTCCCTATATTTTTAATTCTTTCAGTGATAATTCCACCACAAAAAAAAAAAAAAAAAGACATTGTGTTTTAAAATATTAGTCAGTTCACTAGAAAGTGGGTAGAATACTTCTGGGTTTTGGGTTTGTTTTTTTTGGTGGAGTACAAAGAAAGAGAAGTGGAGGAGTTTTCAGTGGAAAAGCCAGCACACTGGCAAGTGTGATAATGGCCAAAAAAATTGTATTTGTAGAAACTGGTTAGAGAATGGGAAGTAAATGATTTTTTTGTTTTGGAGACTTTGGTTTACAGCTGTTTTAAATCTTAGGTGTTGTCTTTCTAGGTGTTTTTAATAGGGACATGCCATAAAAACCCAACTGTTATCACTCAAGGATATTTTCCAAGTAATTCCTTAATTCTTCCCTCCCCACCCCCAGACTGGAGGAGGTTTGTTTTGGTTTTTTTTTTCTCAGAAATAGGAATGTTCACTAGACTGTGGCCTAAAAGGCTGTCTAAATTTCCACTGAAGTGAAATTTTTGGCCTCTCATTTGAAGGATTTCCTGTTTTTTCTGGGTTAGGTGTCAGTATTCTGGCAAAAGTTCAATAGAAGGCCAGTGGAGAATGAATAAAAAACCACCCCGAAACCCAAAGAATCCATTTATCTCTGGTTTTGTGCCATATGTACAGATCTTGGGTCTGACTTAATTTTATTTTTCCCCACTTGCTGTTGAGCTGTGATACATTAGCTCTGTTATTTCCTAGTATTTGGAGAGGCATGTAAATTTGGGCTCTACAGCAGTTTGCTTCTCAGTTTGCTCTGTCATCTGGTGATGTGTTTGTCAGTTTTTCAGTGCTGGTTGGTTGGCTGTAATTAACTCCTGACTAATAACTGGGCTGCATTGGATCAGTGCTTCTCAGGTGGCGTCTGTAGGAAGTAATGTTTCACTGCTGCTGATTGAAATCTGGCTTTATACATTCCACGTTTTTTTCCAAGACTGTAGGATTTCCAAGGGTCTTTCCTGTTCATAAGGTCCAGCCTCCTGCTATTTGCATGTCATGTATTGACTACTGGTTCATAAATGAGGTTCAAGCTCTGCCTTCACATGTGGTCTTTCCTTCCTGCCACTTTTGATTTAAAGGCTGTTCCAGCTCCTCCTCATCAGTCATCTGGTTTTCAGCAGAGCACATTTGTAACTAGCTGTTAGCAAATGTTCTTCTTTCAGGATGGAACAGCAGGTACTTAAGATGAAAGAACCATTTTGATATTTACCTCAGTATGCTACAAGAGATGGTGACTTTCTGTCAGCTTTCATTGCAAGCTCTGTGTGAGAACTCTTTTCTTTTTTATTTTTTTGGAGATGACTTCTGAGAATTTTAGCTCTCTGTGTGAGAGCACAGTGTGCCACGTGCCTTGTGTGCATGAGTAAACCCTCACTACAGACAGGGCCATCCTGCTTGGAGCTCTTTTATTGCATTTGCTTTATTTGTGATAGAACATCAGAATTGACAGAACATCAATTCTGTAGTCAATTAATTTTTATTAAGTCACCATCTTTGTCAAACAAGTTCTTAATTTATAGCAGACTTCTGCAGTGAATGCCCAATGGAAGGTTTGAGATTTACTTTCTACTTGTGCTCCTCGAGAGTTGTTTTGGCATCACACTCCAGTTCTAGCCTGTATGATGAAGGTAGATGGTACAAGACTGTAAGTTGGCAGGGTTGTTTCTGCTGAGTTATTAAAGAAGAAAATAAATAGATTTAAAGATGAGTCTCTCAATTGGATATATAACTTGGATAGTCTCTCTTTTGTCTATCATGTGCTTCTACTATATTTTCTAGTTTAAATAATTTTCTACTCAGTATAACAGGAAGCTGAGTTGTGTAGCCTCTACTTTTGGCAGTTATCTTGTCTTTTACCCGATTTACCCCAGGTTTACATGTTCTTCAAAGTATATTTTTAAGTCTTGCATCTTAACAAGTCTGGATCATTCCCCCAAACCCTTCCTAAAAAACTCAGTCTCGCTGTCCTTTAAACAAAAATATTAGTATTTTGATTCAATCAAAATATATATTTTGATTTTATCAAAACTTATTACTATTTGTATGTTTAATCCCTGAATCAATAGATTGCTTTGTTTTGATGAAGCATCTATTTGTATCTATTCTTATTTTTGCCTATTTAATGTATATATTTGTATTTGAAGTAGCTGTACATTTAGTATTCCCCTTTAAATGCTTCAGTGTTTGTCACTCATTTCTGAAAGCAGAGACAAAAAGCATCATTTTGTCCTCTTTTATGTGTTATTTTCTCTTGCTTTCCACAGAGCTGCTGAGTCTTGTGGTTTTGTATACTCGTGGACTTTTATTTAGCTTGACTTTTGTTAATTTATTGGGGTTTGGGTTTGTTTGCCATTGTTCAGATTAATTGTATTTACAGACCACTTCTATTTTTGCAGCCTGTGCTGACATGAACTATTTATCTCGTTTGGCCTGAAGTCCTTTCTTTCAAGTTATTTCCTGTTTGACTGATAGCTTTTGCACCTCCTAGACTGGCCCAAGTGGAAGTTAAAGAAATTAGAATTCTACTTGTTGCTCAAAACCCATCTGAGTCCAGTGGGTTTAAATAGAATTCCTAGTTTGTCAGAGTTTGTTGTCCTGAAATTATTTTCCCAAAAGTAATCAAAAATTAATATTGAAGTTTAGCTAAAAATAAGGTGTTTGGTATTCTTAATTTTCCACCAGGAGGTCTTTTCCATCATTACATATTTGTAATAACATCAGGTTTCTCTCTTTAGCCAAATGTGATCCTGAGGTGAACCATGGATAACCAAATCTTTTCTTTATTTGCTCATTAGATTAGAATTTATTATTTGCCCTGGCTAAGCTTGCATGTATTGACATGCCTTGTTGGTTCCCTAAACTTTGAATTTAACAATAGAACAACCTGCTAATTTTTCTGTAAGGAATTCACAAGTGTCACATTATGGCATGAAGTGGTGTTTCATCACTGGTGTGACTTTATTTGAAGTAGACCCCCTGTTTAGTGCTTTTTTCCTATGGTTGCACAGTGCTTTGTGTATTTACTTGTGGTATTCCTTGAAGAGTTTTTGTATTGAATTTAACATTTGTAGAGGCAGCTTCTTGATTTGCAGTGGCTGAGTTTTGTGTTGAGTGCCAACCAGCAGGTGATTAACCTTCATCAGAGGTGTTGGCTTTTCCCTGGGTATGTTCCCTGCCTGTTTCCCTGTGATTTTTGATGATGTTGTTGTTGTGCAATTGCTTAGAGAGTGTGTTTACTAGATACAGTTGCACAGGTTAGCAGGTCTTGTGAGGTTGCCCAGTATTTTTATGTGATAGAACTTGTCTGAGATGTTACAATAGAAAAACCTATTTAAATTTAAGGTATTATGCATGCTCCTGCAGCTCATTTCAAGTTTTGTGGCTTTAAAGCTTCCTGCCCTAGTTGTCTCCTGTGGTATGGCTAATCCCCAATTACACAGAATTTGTTCTTTTGACTGATCAGTGTTCATGCAACCAATATTTTAGCTGAAATAATTAGGTTTAAATGCAATTCAAGTGGCAATTACAGGTTGTATCTCTTCCAAGTTTATGCTGTACTGCTTAAACAAGTTAATTTGATGGGAAAAAAGTGCTTAAAGGAAAAGACCTGACTGTATGTGGCTCTCTCAGATTTGACCCCTTTTCTGAGAGTCTAATTTAACTATATTGTCTGATATGCTCTAATGAAATCAACTGACCACTTTGGCTAATAATAAATAACCCACATACTAGTTAAGTAGTTAATCACTGCCTCAAATATGAATAAATTGTGGTGATTTTCAGAAAAACTATAGTGCAGTCAGCTTTGTTCCTGACCTTGTGGTTGGATTAAAGGTTTCTATAAGCATTGTAAAAACTTTGGATGAAAAATGTAACTGGTCATGTAATGCCAGGGAAGACCTGGCAGGACCTTCATGAATCCTTTAGGCTAGTGGTGGTTTTTAGGCTATGGACAACTGAGTTCCACTGGTTATTCCAGCTTTTTTCTGCTTTTTGCTCACTCCAGCATTTGTATGGATGTATTGTGAATTGGATCAGAAAACGCATACAGATTTAAAACCTTTTGAAGTTTTTTTAAATTTATAAGATTTTGCTGTTAGAAACTGCAGCTCTCTTTTAGCAGTTATTGTTTTGGATTGGATACTTTAAAGATTGTGGGGTTTGGGAGGTGATGGGAGCATTTGGCATGAGGGATTAAAACAGTGGTAAATTGATTCCATGGGGTAAGTTGTAAATTTCATGTTCAGAATGCTATTTCCTTTCAGTGTTCAACTTGTATTTTCCTGCTTTGTAGAAAGAGATAATCATGGGCACCAGTGATATGTAGTGGTTCTTTCTGGAACTGCACTGAATTTGAAATTGCAGAACTGGAGGAAAAATATGTTTTTCTTTCATCTGTGGTTCAGCTGAATTCAGCCAAATCCAAATGCAGCAGGTCACTGGTGAGAGCTCAGGAACTGCTTGCAACTTAATATTAACTGATAATGATGCTGGCAAATAAATGACCTGCTGTCAAGGAGTCACTGCTCCAGTGAATCTCTACTTGTCAAGTTAGTGATATATGGTTTTCTCCATGTAGAAATAAATGTAAAACTAATACTTGAAAATCTGTCACCTGCATGTGGCTTGCTGGCTTTAGGAATATGTTTGCAGCTGTTTAAATGCTGTGTTATCTTTGAGTTGCAGAAAGACAATGGGACCACTGGCACGCTGACAGAAAACGTGCTTCTCCAAGCAGTTGAAGGGCAGAATCAAGAACTGTCAGCTTTTTCTGAAGCAGTTACGAAGTAAGAAATGACTGAATATGAATTAACTTTCAGAAGAGGAAAAAAAAATGCTAGATGATTCATTTTCAGTTAGCTTGAGGGGAACAGTCCTGTTATTTTGTTTGATGGGACAAATTTCAGTCTGTATCCTTTTTCCTTTTTTTATCTCAGTTTTTCCTGGTTTTGTCCTGGTTTGTTTATTTTTTTCAAGAACGCAACAGATCTTCAGTTAAGATCTTCAGTACTAAGATTATTGTATTATCATATGTCCTTTTTCTTATTTTGATCCTGTGATTTTCACTTTTCCTTGTTTTTATAAAACCTTTTTATCCTCAAAGTATTTTTTCTGTATCTCATTGGTTTTGTATTACAATTTCTATTGAAAAAATTTGAAGGGGTTTTTTTTCTTCTTTGCTGAAGCACCTCACAAAATCTATCACTCAGTGGATTTCCAGCCTTCAAATGCTTTTATTTTTGTTGCTTCCACAACTGGAATTCTGTTACATAAAGCCTTTAAACTTGTCTCTGCTTAGATCAGATAGTGAAGTTCCTTAAAGATCCTGTTGGGGTTTTTGTTCTTACAACCACAATTTAATGAGAGATTATCTTTTTGTTTTCTTCTTAGAGAAGACAAACTAGTTTTGCCTTTTTTCCTTTTAAGATCAAAATTCAAGAAATAATGGAGGAAATAGAGATCTTTGAATCTCAATGATAGCATCTATTTTTTTAAAGTAGAAATGTTTATGAAATGAAAAGGAAACTCCACAAAAACAATGAAAATTCATATATATGGGAAACATACTGATGAACAACATTCGGACAAAGCTCATGTAGGATAGGCTTGTTGTAACACTTTCTGGTTAAATCTAATTGTTACCCTTTCTTTCAAGACTCAGTGTTTAAAATACTGATGGACTTTTGACTGGACAACTCTTGCTGGAGGATCTTGGTATTGTCCAGAATCAAGATGATTAAATAAATGATCCTTATAGAGGAGTTCTGTTCTTAATCTCCTATAGCACTATTTTAATATTGGCAGAAGTTTAGGGTTAAATTATTATATTCATATTAAATAGCAGAAGGTAAAAAGCAGCTTTCCAAGTATGGTTTATTCACTTGTAGGTAAACCTTCAATACTGCTTGTGTCCTAAATAAAAACCTTTACCTCAATTAAGGCCTCTTCCTCAACTTCCATGGCTTGGATTAGGTACCTTCTGCAGAGTATCTAAATTCAGATTAGACTTCTAAAATTGAAATGTGAAGAGTTTTATTGTGGTTTTTTTTTTTTTCTAAACTAACTTTTAGAAAATACTGTGGATTGCCTTGTTAAGAACTGTTTTAGAGCTCAGCTTCTGCAGAAGCTGGATATGTCCTGTAAGAATTGACCTATTAAATATTTTAAGCTATGTGGAAAACCTGCCTAATTATATGCTAGGATTATATGTTAACTATTATTTGTATAATTATTGTGGGCAATGTTCTGTTGAGGGTAGAAAAATTAAATGGTGCTTTGCACATGCAATTTAGGTAGAGAGCCAAAGGTAGTCTTTACTGTTCTGCCTTGTGGTTATTACCATGTTATTTTGCTTTAGTCTTGGGCTTCTCCACTGCAGTTTTTCATAAACCTTCTCTTCTTCCAGACTGAGGACCAAGTTTCCTTACACTGATCAGCAAACAAACCCAGGTTTTGTGCTGAGTCCAATCATGCTGCAGAGAAATATCAGTGGGGAGAGTGCCAGTATCAAGGTTTCAATAGAAATCGAGGAATTCCAGCAGCCAGTGACTTTCACATGCGATGGTATGTTCCTGCTTCTTCAGTTGGAGTCTGCTTGTTAAAGACTCTGCACTCAGCCCAGGACAATGCCTTTCAGTTTTTGTCATCCCTGGGTCTCAGGGGCATGAGTTGTTTGTGGGAAGTGTGGAAAAGCCTAGCTCTGGGTCAGCATCTCCATCAGAAAATATTTAGAAATTGACAAACTGAAATATTGACTATAAAAAAAGAAAGTACAGCAAACCAGAAGCACTATTCTGTCTATAGCTAGATAGAATAAAACAGTTTTTCAAGACTTTTTACTTTATAGTTATTGAGAGGTTAATGACACCGGGACAGAGATTTTCAATGTTTAATTTTTCATTTCAACACTCTAACATATTTTAAAGTGATTTTTTTAGGCTATCTAAAAATTCAGGCAAACTGCTGCTGGCAAACAGGAGCAAACACTAAAGCTATCTATTACTTGACTTCAGTACATGCTTATGAACACAAACACTAAAATGATACTGTTGGATGTGCCACAACTGGCTGTCCCAGTTTTGTGGGTAACCAGGAATATTGGTTTGGGGTGGACCTTTGAGGTTTGCCTGGTTGTACCACATAAATTCATATTCTCTCTGCAGTCTTGACTGCATGTTGGTTGTATTTGTAACTGCATGCTGTCAACTTCTGGCAGTTGTGGGTGGTAAAATAACTGGTAATAAATGTTTTTGCCTCTATACTTCTGTAATCTCGTGTCACTTGTGAGGGTTATCATTTGGGTCTCAACTTCTAACAGTGCAGATGCTTCAGAGCTGGTTTTTCTCAAAAGATCTGGATTTGTCAGATGAACTTGCTGCTCTGTTGGAAAAACAAGCTCTCAGTGCATCAGTGTTTCCATTCTGTATTAATTTACTGTGCTTTACATTTATTCTGTGGTGATTTAAAAATCTTTTGTTAAGAAATGAGATGGATTTTAAATATGGCCTAGGAAGAGTTTCTGCACTTAATCCTTGAGATTACTCTTTTCTAATATTACGAGCTTAATCCTGTCCTACAGAAGGCTTTGATAGGGTAACAAAAATGTTAGAGCTTCAACCCTTTATTTCTAGTATTTTTTTATAAATAGCTTGGTATGTGTTTTGCATTTTAACCCCACATATTTTCTTCTTTACACTTTTTACTCCTTTCCTTTTTTCTGTCACTGAAACTAATCACAGTTAAACTACTTGTCTCCCATAGCTGGGGAAAGGTGGGTATGTGACTAGTAATGGGGGTATTTAAAGTTATTCTCTACCTTTAATTCCTTTTCTTCTGGGTCAAATTGTTGTTGCATACCCCAGCATCCTGATGCTAGAGCTGCTTTACTTCAGTGTGACTTTCAGTCTTGCTCAGAAGGAACTGCAGCCTGTCAGTGCTCTGACAGCTCAGTTTGTAGAAAGGGCTCAGGAGGGAAATGGATGAATTTTGGAGCTTATTTGGATTCATTTTGCATTCATTTATTAGACTTTGCATGGAAGTTTGCTCTGTCTGAGCAAACACTGTGTGTCAGCAAGGAATTAATGTCATTGAATAAGATGTAGGGCAGGGAAAAGGTGGTAACATCTTGGCTGGGCTTTGCAGGGCTGGCAGACCTTTGGCAGTGCAGCCTGTGACTACAGGCCAGGAACTAACCCTGCATGAACTATCCCTGCATCTTTTTTCTTTATCAACTACCAGATGTATTCTCTGCTGAAGGTAGCACAGGGCAATAATAAGTTAAACAGTCTTAATGACTTAAAGTGTTTCTGAATTCATACTTCCTATCATTCCTTGTTGAATTTCACAAGGTCATTCTTCATATGCAATCAGCTACCTCTGTGCTTGTAATAATTAATCATTTGTTAATGAGGTGAAGCACATGTGTTGTCTTGTGGAAAATATTGTTGTGGCATTACCTCTCTAACATATCTCTCATAGTAGCAATATTTCTTTCTTTTTTTAAAAAAAAGGGAAAATCAGGGAGGTCCCTGGAGGGGGAAAAGCCCCCATTCTGAAGGTACTGGCAAAATATAAAATTGCTTTTATACACCTTTTTTTTTTCTTCAGAATTTTAAGGCACTTAGTGATATTCTTCACAAATGATTTAAAGGAAATCATCAGAAGCTAGGTAGGGAGGGCTAGAGAGTATTTTGTATTTAAACATCTTGTGTCATTCAAATACATCTGTATTTTTAGTCAGTGGCAGCTGGTGGCTCTGGAGCAATGGATTTTGGTGTTGACTGAGTTTTTTTTTTTGCTCTGTAGTTGCTGGATAGAACAAAGACTATTTTCCAGAAAACATTTGGAGCCTGATACAAAATTACTGGTAGCTAAGAGTTGCATTTTGCAAAGGCTTGGTGGTGTTAACTGAGATCTGCTCTGTGCTAAGTGGAAACTTCCCTGAGCAAGTGGAAAGAAAAAAGAGAAAAGACTTTCAGTAGGATTTGCCTCAGCTGCAGCTGGTATTCAGTCCCTCAAAAGCAGAACAAATAGAGGAGTTCCATCTCTAACTCTTTAGATAGTGTTTTTTAAACTTCAAGTGCCTCTGGGATCACTCACCTATTTGAAATCCTTGCTAAATAGGGCAAATTTATAATTAAAAAAAGAAAAAAAGGCAGTGCCCTGTCATACAGACTGTATTTTTACTTCTGGTTAAGTGACCACACTGTATCCTAATTTATAAAGATTTTTTGGGGCTTTTTATAATGGCAGGCAAGTTTTATGAGATACCTTTCTTGGTGAGAGAAAAGTGAAGTTCTCAAACATCTGGGTGACAATAGAAGGATGGAAATCTTCTCTACAAGTATAAAAATCAATTTCATTAAATAATGAAATTTCTGAGTGAAAAATAGTTAATATCACTTGCTCCAAATTTGTATTTAACTTTTGGATGTCATTTCTTTAAACAGTGAGTTCCCCTGTTGAGCTTATAATAATGCAGGCACTTTGCTGGGTGCATGATGACTTGAATGAAGTGGACATTGGCAGCTATATCCTGAAAGTCTGTGGACAAGAGGAAGTTTTACAGAAGTAAGCAAACTCTTTTCCATTAATACCTAATTTCGTGCTTTTTCATGACACAGTTACTGGAAAGTGTATCTCTAGTGATTAAATGTGGGAAAGAAACCTTTAAAATGTAAGGGAGTCACCATTTGCACAAAGATCAGAAGTTTTTGGAATTCCCCTGAGATGGAGCAAAGCAAGTTGTCATCAACTCTGTTCTAATGCAGATGCATGTTCCTAGAGCATTTCTGTAGACAGATGTTGTAGTTTTTGAGCACCCTTCAAATCTCAGAATCTGAAAAAAAAAAATCAGCTGTTTTCAAATAAACTCAGGGAGTTGTGGTTTGCAGTTGTTTGTTTCTTGGTTTGATTTTTGGTTTGGTTTTTTTTTGTTGTTGTTGTTGCAATTTTTTTTCAAAGCTAATGGCTTACAAAACCCCATTAGTTTTCTGGGTTAGAACATTTGGTTTCAGTGTTAACCACTGTGGTTATGAGTTTTAGCACAAGTACAGATATCTGCAATAGTGTATAAAAACTTGTGCAGAAGCAAAAACCAGATCAAGGATGGCGTGGAGGTCAATTCACCCTTTCCTAACTTCATGGCAACAGGTTGCCTGGGATATTTTGTGTGGGTCTTTGGGGAAGCAGTGGTTTGGCTGTGGCTGTAGCTGGCTTTGTTCCACAGCAAGCACTGCATCGGGAGCCACGAGTACATCCAGAGCTGCCGGAAGTGGGACACGGACATCAGCCTGCAGCTGCTGACCCGCAGCGGGATGTGCAGCGACCTGGCACGGACTGTGAGTACATCTCATCTGCAGGAGGGCACTGCTGGGCCCAGGGTGGGACCTCCTGGTGTGACTGGCAAATTAGCATGTCTGCCTGCTGCTGGAAATGCTGATCCTACCAGGAAGTGAAATGCATAGCTGAATTTTCACGAGGCAAATTACATAAATATGGATAATGTCCCTTACTAGAACCTAGTATTTTATACCTGGAAAAAGTGTGCAAGCAGCTGGACTAAACTTGAGGCTTGAAAAAGAAGGAACAAATTTCAGAGTTAAATTAAAGGTGGGAACAGTTTTTTGAGTTTAATTAAATATGCATCAGACCATCAAAGAGGGAGGAAGGAGTATTTGGTGTCTGCATAGTTGGGCACTTGATGGCTGTTACTTCCCTCTGTCCCCATGTGTGCACATTTCACAGGCTATTAAATGGTTATTTCTTTTCCCCTTTGAAGAGATCACCTTACATCTTTCCCCTTCAACACCCTGGCTGTTTGTAATTAATCTTCTAAAACAGTATGCATATTACAGACAGGTGAGAACTGGACTTAGTGCCTAATATTTTGTTGCAGGAAGATGATGACAGGACACCTGTACATCTAACCAAACACCTCTACAAAGTGGAGAAGCCTTTCAGAGAACCTATCATAAGGTAATGTTTTGTGGTTATTTTAATAATCAAGTGATGATCACTGCTAAATTCCTCACCAAGGTTGTGTTCTGTTCTGTTCTTGTACTTGTGTTCAATAACTATGATTTCTTGCAGGTCTTCCATTGAAGAGCTTCTTGAGCTGTATCACAAGCAAGTTACCATAGCCCTTAAGAATGAGGTAAGGTCATTGTAGATTATTGCTGAACCAAAAGTAGGATGACCAGATTCACTGATAAGGTAGCTGGGAAAAAGCTACCTTTTGCAGGTTTTCTCAGGGAAACTGAGAATCTGAACAAGCTGTCAAATGTGAAATTACCATCATGAGTATTTAGAGTTCTGTTTTTCTTCCTGGCTTTTCCTGCAAACCAGTTATTACGTGATCATCACAACTAGAAATGTATCTTCCAAGTCCTGGGGTACAAAAACTCTGTCTCAAACATGCTGGAAGAGGTTAATTCAGGAGAATAGGGAAGAGGTCTGAATTCTGACTGTGGCAGTTGTTGGACAGCCATGAAGGGTGTATTTACTAACAGATAAAAATCTGCATAATAGAGATACAGTAAGTTGTGTACAATGGGAGTTAGAACTGAAGCATGGTTGGAAGATAAAAGTAAATTCTACACAAAGCATAATAATGTCTTATTCTGTGTTATGCAGTTAATTCAAAATACCCTGTCAAAAAATTCTCTTTCCGTGTATGGCAGGTAGCTTAAAGCAGCTTGAATGTTGAATAGTTTGGAGTAATAACCCATCTGCAAAAGCTTATGGATATAACCTGCTTTGCTCATTGAGAAGCTGCTTTTAACTGCTGATAGTAATGTAACTTGGAGTCTTAAATGCTTAAACATTAGATACTGTGTTTCTTAACCAGTTTCTCTAAGAGCAGTCTTGAAATGAATTACTTAATTGCAATACTTTTCATTTCCACTGTGCTTGTTTGCCTCTCCAGAAATGCAGATCTGAACAAACTACTGTCTGCTATTGCTATACTCCCTTAAAATTGTTTAATTCCCTTCATGGTGATTCACCACGTTCTCAGGGTTAGTTTTGAACACAACATTTTTGTAGAGGAGTGGGCTGTTAATGCTCCCTGACATGGTGGTGGTTTTGTTGCTTTGCTCTTGCAGCTGCTTCAGCTTCTTTGTTTAGCTGTGATTTCACAGGCTGAGATGAGGAATGCAAAACTTCTCCATTCAGACTTGTGTTCTACCCTTTGTAGTCTTCTTGAGGTTGGGAGATGTAGTTTGTAGGTGGTGATGATTAGGTCCAAATAGCAGCAGTTCTGCATTTGAATTTATTTTACTTCATGAAGTGAATTCCTGTACATATTCAGTAGCTGAAGCTTGCTAATCCAAGTGGGTAATCCATAAATAATTTGTATGTAGGCTTTGATTTCACATTGTTGAATGCTTTGAAAGTTACCAGTTGTCTTTTTATTGAAATTTGAGAGCCTGTGAGGAAAATAGCAGTGGGAATTTCTCTTTCCATGTCACAAAGAGGCTGTTACCTTCAATTTGTTAGCTTTGGAAGAATGGCTTAAATATTTACCGTGTCTTCTGACTTCTGTGGTTATTTTCTTACCAGAACAGTTAATTGTTGCCAGGTAACTCTCAATTTAAAAACTTTATGCTTTAAATAGCTTCTTTGCTATCCATTTGTAGAAAGGCCACAAGAATATGTCTGGGAAGAGTGGTGGTTGGGAATCAATTTATGTCTTAGTGAGAGAATATTGCAATAAATTCCTCTTATTTAGTTGTAAATGCTCAGAAGATGTTGTGAAAGAAACCTATACATTAGGCCTTTAAAAAGTAAACCATTATTTGAAGCAAATATCCTATTTTTCTACATGTGTTCTTTAAAATTGGGGAAAAATTTTCCTTACATTAAAAAACAAATCCCAGGAAACCTAGGATAATTCATTTTTCACTCAAGTGGCTTTTCTTTTGTTGGAAGAGTAGAAGGAAGAGAATAATAGGAGCAGCTCAGCTTTGTCCTAAGTAGGCTACAAAAGTATATTAAAGTGAAGTAAAAAAGATTAGTTCCATCATGGAAGCAATACTGTAGTGTAAGTAGTAGAAGTGTCAGCGTAATTTAAACCTGTATCTATATGGGCTGAAGTTGTAAATCAGCTTCTTTAGCATTGCTTCCTCACATTTATTGAATTTTCTTCTTTGAGCTGCACTTTCTTTTTTGGCCATGAGGGAAAGTGAGCTTAGTATCTCATTAGAAAGTAATTGTTTGCCAACACTGTAATAGAAAAATGGTTGGGAATCTCCTAATGTTTCCTGGCACCCCGTTCTAGGATCTGTACTACTTGTGTTTTTGGCATTCATAAGGAAGTTCTCAATATTGAGATTTTTCTTTATTCCAATTGTTACACCACAGTTGAATGTAATGGAGATATGCATCTCATAGTGACGTTTTCTTGGCAATTTGTTAAAAAAAATTAAGGCAATACTGGGTTTCACAATTGTGATCAGATCAATCTGTTCTCTCATACATTCCTTATTAGAACCAGCATAAAGCAGTAGATCATGTAATTAAGACTGTCAGAAAAATCTGTTCTACATTGGATTGTGTAGAGACTCCTGCAATAACGGAATCAGTGAAGAGGCTCAGGAGGGCTGTTAATCTCCCAAGGATCAAAAATGCTGAGGTAAACCTTCACTCTGTAAATTGCATGTTTTAACTGATAAATATTATTTCACAGTCTTTAATAGCTGGCAATAGCAGCCATAGTTCAGTCAGGGTTATGCTGGGATATTTTGTTGGATTTTATTTATTTATTTATTTTGCTTCGCATCTTCCACTTATTTTGACATCTCTCTGCTGTTAATGCATTAATGGCTTGCTTTGGGAATATTTTTCTTTTCTAAATAGTGACTGTTTAAAAACTAGTTTTGAAGTACTGTTTTCTGGTTCTGTAACTAAAAACTTGTGTCACTGGAGATGCCACTAAATCTGACTGAGGGGAACTGACAGGAGCTCATGCTGTCTAAAATTAATGCAGTTATGCTTTAAAGGAGGAATTGACATCATGTATTTTCCCAGTGGTGTTTGTGCCTAGCAATAGCATCTTAAAACTCTTAACTGTTCATGCTTCTGCATTCCTGAGCATAAGAATAAACCCAAAATCTCTCAAATAGCACAGAATTTGATGATGCAACTGCCTTAAAATGAATGGTTCACTTGAGCAGGACGGTCTCAAGTCATGTTGTCAAAAACAGTCATTAAGTGGAGAAGTGTGCAAATAAAAAAGGTGAATAATCTTACAGTGCTATTTCTGTTGTCCTGCTGCCTTACTAGAGTGGCAATTCACGTGATGCTCAGTTTGCTTTTGGCTTCATCAGTTCAGTGATGTATTTGTAATACTGAGCAGAAGACAGATAAATATAGTTGTCACACGAACTAAAATTCTTACAGGGAAGTGCAGAAGACATGAGGACAACATAGTGAAATACAGCATATAAATATTTTTTCAGTGTTTGCTTTTTGATAGGAGAAAGCTGTAGAAATAATTAGATTATAGTGTACAAATAGCTCCCAAAAATAATGTTGCTCCAGTAGAATTTGAAAAAGTTGGGATTTTATTAATAAAACCCTACAATTATTTTATGATGGACATTGGCTTACACAGTAATGTGTACAAAGGCATGTAGGACTGCTTTCAGAAACAAAATTGCTATAAATATTAGAGACTGTTGCATTGTAATCCTTTCTAAGGTACTGTTTGATTTTATTTTTTAAAAAGTAATTCTTTGTGGTTGGAAGAAGTGACCAGTTTTTTTTGTAAGAATGTGACATTTTTTGATACTCAAACTTCAAGTTGAAGATGCTCAATTAATACATGAAAAGTGTAAGGAGAGCTTTCATTCTTCTGCAGCACTTGTGACAAACTTCGTAGGGAGTTAAAAATTCACTGAGGTTTGATTTTAAACCACAAGCTTAGTTTTCATTAAAAAATTTAGTTTTATCAAGACTTGAATTTGGCATGAAACCCTTCCTGATTAGAAGGGAGTAAATTCCCATGATTTGTTTCTCACCTCTTGGTTTCAACAGTGTTTTTGTTGAGACTAGACACTGCTGTGATGTTGCATCATGTTGAGACTTCCATTTTAGCAGACCAAGAAGCAAACAAAGATAATACAAAGTATCAGTCCTTACTGTTCCTTTTCTCAGTTGTTTAATATTTTTTTTTATTCAGTAAATTTATACCTCTGCCAACAAAAGGTACCTTACCAAATGCCACAAGCAAAAAAAAAGCTGTTTAAAGCTGTTCAGATTTAAATTACTGGGCAATAAGCTAATGACCTCTGCTTTCATCCATAACAGCCCTGAGCAAGTTTTATCTCTACCTAGAGAAATTATTATTATCCTGAGCAATATTCCATTGTACTGTGTCTTTGTGGACTTCATAAAGAATGTCAGAACAGGTGACTTGACAAAAAATGAGCTTTTGAATTTGGTGAATAGGTGCTGCATCGTATGGAAATTGTGATGCTGTTAGTTAACTCGTGAGGACCTTTGAGTGAAAAAATGTTACATAAACTTAAATATGAGCCTAATTCAGATACTTCATTATTTCTGTATAAGGTACTTAATAGCTGTGGAAAATTAATATGGATTTTCAGTATGGAAATTTCCTCTGACTTTAAATTTCCTCTGGTTGTGTAGGTATCCTTAAAATGTGGTGATGACAATAGCAAGAGCCCCTCTGGTGAGTCAAGTTCTTCAATTTTTATTTAAAACTTGTTTTGAGGTGGCTAATTTAGGAAGAAATGCATAAATAAAATAAATTATCGTTTAGGTTCACTGCAGCCTGAAAACCCTCTAAAAGTGAGTCTAGACCAGTTAACAAGGGCAGTTGAGGCCCTTCTGCAACTCCACACAAATTCCTGTAGCAGTTCAGCAGCAATTTCTCCAGAAGAGAGTAAGAGCACCAAGGAAGCTTGGACTGCCACAGAACATCTCCAATTCACAATATTTGCTGCTCATGGAATTTCTTCTGGTTGGGTGTCAAAGTAAGTGACTTACTTCTTGTAAAATTCCTCCTTTTATAGATTCTTTAAAATGTTTTTATGGTTTTTTTTTATGTTTGACTGTTTTTTTTCCTTGTCCAGTTATGAAAAATACTACTTGATTTGTTCTCTGACCCATAATGGAAAAGATCTGTTCAAACCTGTTCAGTCCAAGAAGGTTGGCACATACAAGAACTTCTTCTACTTGATTAAATGGGATGAACTGTAAGTGACTTCAGCCTGTTAAAACTCAATAAAATGTTTTGTTTTAGCTAGCTGCTGAATACAGTCATGCAAGCAACTCTTGGTTCTACTTCCATTTCAAGCATCCAAAGAACAATTTACTGATCATAATCAGAAATATTTTTCCAAATGGTATTTCAGTGCTCATTTTAAAAGGGGGAATGGACAGGCTGGACAGGTGCCCTTTGCTAATGTGTTTGTAGCATACAATTAGAGGGAGTTGGGAAGGCCATAACATTCCTTGCAATGGGAATGGCTTGTGCTGCTTTAAGAGGGATTAAAGAATAAAGCTTGCTTGTATGTACTGCTCAATTTATGTAAATGGAGAGGAAAAGCAACTCACTTTTACTAACATGAATGTTGAATCAGTTTTTGTTCCAAGTATAGAGGGTAGAAAGGAAGAAGGAAGAGCATGCAGAGAAAAGATAGGCAGATAATGGCAGGTGGTATCTGATAACTGAAAGGGGAGCATTTTTCATTATCTGTGCACAGCTTAATCTCTGCCACTTGAGTTATCAGGCAGCCTGTCATAGCTGAGGCATCATGTGAGCTCTGTGATGCCCCATATCTAATCTCCTGACTGTTTTTAAAGGTCAGAGATAGACCCTAAGGAATACCCTGAAAGTTAGTGGTGAACAAATTATTTCAGACCAGCAATGAGAGTTTCTAGAACACCTCCCTTCAGAGAGTACTCCAACTACCTTTTTTTTCTGGTGATGCATGGGATTAATTGTCAGATCTTTTGCTGGCAATTACTAGTGTATTAAAGTGAAAGGTCTGCTAGATTGCTTAAAAGCTGCTGACAACAGTGTAGTGCTTCATGGTGCAATTGTCATGTTTTACAGAGAAATCAAACTGAAAGAACATTTTTAGGCAGTAAAAGCAGTGTAAACAAAGGTGGAAGCTTGAATAACTCAGTGAGGTGCATACTCCTCAGCTGCTGCTTTTTAGGTTTTGTACCATTTAGAATTTAACTTTCAGTAGTTCTTAATAGATTGTTTCATTTGGTTGGGAAACTATTGTCAGCTGACCCTTTCAATCTGAAAAATTAGGAGGTGGCTAACATGGAATTCTGTGTGCCCTCCCTAGTGAGTGGAGTGGGAAAACTGGTTATGCTGGGCAGGTCAACTCTGTGCAAGGGATGTGATTTAATAGACAGAGATTAAAAAGGGTTGCTCCAAATCTGACTGCAGTGCAGACGTGCAGTTTAGCAGGTTTTACAAACTATTGGTGTGGGAGATGAAGGGAGTGAAATATGATTGCATGGATATTTAACACTTGTTCTTCAATGTTAATTGACTTTTTGAAAGCAAGAGGCATAAATGGATTATATGGATAAGCCTGTAGCTTACTAACTGCTGCCTTTTTTCTAATTGACTTATTTTAATACTTTTATTTTGTAGAATAATTTTTCCCATCCAGATTTCACAGTTGCCTTTGGAATCACTCTTATGTCTGACTTTGTTTGGAATCCTAAATCAAAGTAGTGGGAGTTCCCCTGACTCAAATAGGCAGAGAAAGGGCCCAGAAATTTTGGGTCAGGTTTCTCTACCTCTTTTTGATTTTAGGCGGTAAGTATCCAAAACATGGGTAAGACTATCAATATAATTTGCTCTGTGTGAAGCTTCCTCCACACCCATAACTGTAGAAATTGCCTCTCTGATATTGAATATAGTAAGCCATGATAAAGGTAAGAATTGTAAATTATACTGATACAGGAAAAATACGTTTAATTAAATAGAGGACAAAATGTGGTCCTGTATTGTAGGGTTGCCATCTAACTGGCTGAAAAAACTTTACTGCTGGAGGAAGTTGAATATTGTTTGGATGATTATATCCTAGAATATTCTAAAATTATTCCTTTTGATTCAGAGCTGGATTTATTTTAAACAATTAAAATACAGGGATAATTAACAAGTGTGTTAAACTTGTGGCATATTTCTGGTTTGAACTGGCTTTGCTTCAAATACAGCTTCTGGATGCCATTACATGTTTTTCACTAAGAATGAAAAGCCTGCTGTAACTTTCCTAAGCTGAGTGTTTCTGGATTGGTTCAAGTTGCTTTGTGCTTCCAGCTTTGATTACCAAGTGCATTCCAAAATGCTTATCACTTGGGCAGCTACTCAGTGAGACATTAACCAGTAGGCTTGAACCACAGGTGCCCAAATTAGACTTCATATTGCAGAACCATTGCAAAACAGCTTCTGCATTTATGCTTAAGGTTTCCTATTTGTGTGTGCTGCTGACTCCTAGGTCTGACTGGAAATTTAAATTGTCAAGCAAGGCATGAGAAAGGCAGCCAATCTTTCCTGGACAGTTACTGCTGTGTGTTGCTTTTGTCTGTTTCGTGTGCTCTGCGTCCTCTGGTTGTGGATTTGACTTTACTTGTTCTGCATTCTCCTTTGTCTGGTGATGATTCCAACAGCTTGAGGGTGTCAGAGTGTAGGATTTCCTGCATTGCAAAGATGGCCTGCAGCTGCTTTCAGTCTCCACCAAAGCTTGGATTTCTTTTCATAAATTATGCTTATTTCAACCTTCTGTTTAAATGCTGCATTTCAGTCTCCCGTCTAAATACCACATTTCACAGGACTTGAAAACACAGCTTTTGATTTGAATTGGAAATTTATAATGTCTTCATGGTGTTCTCATAGAAGTTTGTTTGGGGGAAAACCATAATTTCTGTTTATACAGAGCATTGCAATGGTGTGTGTTGTTGCAGAGCTTGCTGAGTGGCCTGTATGTAGCAGTTGTAGAGATGCTTAGTGGTCTAATCCACTTGCAGTCCACATAAATTAAATCCAGACCTAGGTAATTAAAGTTGGTAGCCAAATTTTCCAGGTACAGTTGAAAATAGCAACAATGGAAGGCAGGAGCTTAAACTTGAAACTAGCTGAAATGTAGAGAGAACAGAACTGGTCATGTATGTGTTTTGGAAGAATCCATGGCCAAGTTAAAATTCCTTCTGCTGAAGTGCATGTGGAGTGGCTTAAAACATCATTACTTGAGAGTGAGACAGAAGGCTGTGGCAACTGTATTAAACTGGAGAATTATTTAAAAGAATAAGCTGTTCAGTTGTGCTTTAGTGGCACGATTTGGTAATCTTTATTGGCATGGCAAGCTCCTAGTTAATCAATATTTACATGTAACAACCTGTTCTTTATTTGCAATATATATAAACCCTAGAACGTCTTTCAAAATATATTTAAGGCTTGGCCTTCAAGCAGTCTTTTGAGCAACATTTTGATTTTAAAAGACTGATAGAAGTTTTCTGTACCTAACATTAAACACTTAATTGATTTATGAAGTGTCTCCAGTGCCCTGCTACAGTTGGAAATGGTGTTAGTGTTGGGAATGCACTGGCGAATGCAAATATCATTTGATATGCCCTTCCAGAATCTGATAATGTGGGAAGTCCAAGCAAATGGGGATGCCTGTAAGATTCATATGCCTGGGCCTTTTTTCTAGAAGCTAAGGAGAGTATGTGTGTGTGTGTGTGTGTTCAGTTTTTTTCTCAGAGGCAACAGTATTCCTTTTCTGACTTAAAGAACAGGGGCACCTAATTTATCTGGGTCAACTAAATCAACACTGAACTTTAACCTTTGCCTTTTCCACCTAAAAAGTGTGTGCAGCCCTTTAAAGCACTTAAAGTTCAGATGACAGCCAGTGAAAATCAGTTAATTAATTTGACAAAGTAATATCTTGGTGAAGTAAACAGACTGATACCAATAACCTGTACATGTTCTTTTCTCAGATTGCTAACTTGTGGAACAAAGCTATTGCAACTGTGGACCACATCACATCCACATCATGTGTCAGGGGTGGCCAGTAAGAAAGGAAATACGGAAAGAGTAGTATTGCAGGTGATACATAATTCTGATTTACTCTATGCTTTAGAATATTGTGACTTGTAAGTCATATTAGATGAATGTTTTGTGGGGGAGGGAAAGTACTGCTAAGTAATATTTGAAAGTCCGTATGGAATAGTGATTACTACAGTGTAAGGGCAAAGAATGGGAAGCTCCTGGAAGTATGTACAAATCTGTTATTGAATAACTGTCTGGAAGTAAGAGAAATCAGAAGTGCTTTGGCAATACATGCTGTCAGTACTGGCAGAGAAGGTTTTTGAAGGCAATCCATAGAAACGTGTGCTGAGACAGGAGTAGTCTGGACACAAGCAGTAGCAATTCCAGCTCCTTTACACAAGATAAGCACCTCTCTTTCTCAATTCAGAGCTCAAATTTCCCTCCAAAGAGAAGGTGACTTACAAACATGGCTCAGCAGTCCCAAAACATGGCCTGAGTCAGTGGCTGGGTGGAAACCACTGATGTGGCTTTGAACAGTTCTGTGATTATCTCTGCTCTAAGCATTCTCACTTCTCTTCTGAGGAGTGCTGCAGCCACTGCATTGTGCAATAACACAGCTGTACATTTATGAACTGTAGTCATGTAGAAGAATTAAGATGGAAAAAATATTCAGCAAACAGTATATGGGGACTGTTGCTCTTGTAAAACCAGAGAGTTCAGATACCCAAACAACTGAGATTGCTGGAAGTGTGAGCTTTCTCTATTTAAGGACTTGCATCATCTTTTTTTTCTTTTTTTTTTTTTTTCAGATTGACTTCCCATCCCATGCTTTTGATATTGAATATAAAATGCCTCAAGCTGCAAAGACTACTGTGCATCATTCTGTAGAAACATTAGAAAAACCATTGAGAGAACGTCTCCTTGCCATTCTCTCCAAGGATAGCACCATTGGGTACGTCCACCTCTTCCAGCTGGGCTCTTTTTGCACGTGACAATTTGTAGCTAGGATATGGAATGCTTATATATTCTTAAGTTTCTGTAATTTTTTTTTGTATTTTGAAGACCTGTAGAGACTTAAACAAGAGATGGAAAATTAAACATGTGAAATCATGGTACTGACTTAATGAATTTCCTTGTGCTTTCCATGGCTGGTACTATAATAGTTTCTTGCTACAAGACTGCTGCCCCTTTGCCTGCCTGTTACAGTCACCTGTTCCTGCTTGGTAGTTTATCAGTTCCAGGGAGCAGTGGCAGTCTCAGCAGTGGCTGTTTGTGTGCCATGGAAGCTTTTCTGGCAGCCTTTCCTACTCATCTGCACCAAGTTAACATTGATGGTTTTGGTTTATTTCAGATTATACTAAAACTTAATTTTGCCCTGCCCAAATTATAAATTTGAACAAATGTTTCCTTAATGTTTAAGGCTTTATTTGGCTTTTTTTACTTTTATGGAAGAAAGAGTAATTTCAGTGTCATTCCATTCTGTGTGTTAAATTATCTGTATGAATACAAGAGTCAGTGGCATTGGGGTTATCTGGGTGATGGTTTGTCATATGAATTATAAACTGAAATGCTCTTGTCTGCAGGCTGTCGAAAGAAGATAAAGAATTTTTGTGGGAGAAGAGACATTATTGTCATAGCCATCCTAATAGCCTACCAAAAATACTGGTTAGTGCCCCTCACTGGGACTGGGCAAGTCTTCCAGAAATATATTCCTTACTTCAGCGGTGGCCTCCTTTATCACCCTTAGCTGCACTGGAACTACTTGATTCAAAGTAAGAAAACCAGTGTAAATAAACTCTCTGTGTTTTGTTCAGCATTAAATGACTCTTCTTTGGAAGAAGATCCTGGAATGGTGGTCTGTGGGGAAAAGACTGCTGAATTTCTTGTGGCAAAAGTTAAATGTTTTTAAATTTTTAAAGAACCCTGTGCTTACTTTATTGATATGGGCTTAACCAAGACGTGTAGTGAAAGCACAGCAACAGTGGTTAGGGTTCTGAGGTTTAACATGCAACAGGACAGGGGTTTATACAACCAGAGTTTTGAGAGGTTTTGAGTGTGCTTGTCCTAAACGTGCACATGCAGTTGCATCTTATGTGATGAAGGGCCTCGTACTTGTAGGTCCCTTATTGGGCTTTTAAAGACTTTATATAGTTACTTTTCTATCTAGCTGATCTCAGAGAAAGAGTAAGAAAAAAGTCCTACATCAACAGAGAAAACTTGATGTGGATTTGTGGTGACTTTCTAGGTTTGCTGATCAGGAAGTACGAAATACAGCTGTGAACTGGATAGAGACATTGAGTGATGATGAGTTAACAGATTTCCTCCCTCAGTTTGTACAGGTAAGACTTTCTGCCTACACAGAGGTTTGAATTTTTCTGGCTCTTGAAAACCCAAAGGAATTACTTCTGACTAGTAGCAGAAGTGCAGCTGTGTGCCTCTAACTGTAATGCACAGTAGGGAAAACAGTTTGAGTAAATAATCACTTTGTGACTGTCCCAGAGTATTTGTGGAAGTTCTATCTGTGCATTAGTCACAAAATATGTCTTCATCAAGAATTAAATGCAGAATGCAGACCTGATTTATGTAATTTCCATTGTATTTAGGCACTGAAGTATGAAACCTACCTTGACAGTGCTCTTGTGAAATTCCTTTTGGCTCGGGCACTGGGAAGCATTCGGATTGCACACTACCTGTACTGGTAAGGGGTTCTTTGTTCCACTGCTCCTGTAGTGTGTGTGCCACAAGATTAATATTTCCAGATAAAAAGTCCTTCTTAACATCATCATTCAATAACATAACAATGACTGTTACGAATGGTGATTATACAGAATGTACATCCTGGTTGTTGGTTGTTTTTTTTTTTAATGAAAGAACTGCTAGTGCCTCTACAATGCGCAAACTTCTTGTCTTTTCTGTCCTGTATATCATTAACTTCAGACACACATAGTACTGAGTCACTAAAATACTTTAATGTCTTAATATTGCATGGTTTGTTGTGTTTTCCATAGGAAAATTTAACTTACATCCTTTATTTCAGGCTTCTTAAGGATACGCTGTATGACACAAAGTTTGGTGTAAGGTATGAGCAAATTCTTGGAGCTTTTCTTTCAGTCTGTGGAAAAAGGCTGAGGGAAGAGCTGGAGAAGCAGACCAGACTGGTGCAGCTCTTTGGAATGGTGGCAGAAAAAGTAAAGCAAATGAGTGGATCTGCTCGGCAGGTGTGTATATATTTTTAATTCAGAACTAATCCACTTAATTGTCTTTTTTGTCTAAATTAAAACATGCAGATGTATAGGAAGATTTATGAACCTGTTACTCTGCAAAGCTTAATGAAGTTGATGCTTTTGTCAAGTTTGTCACCTGAAACTTATGGTGGTGAGGGGATATGGCAAGATACTATAGGATAGTTTCTGTGTCTGATCAACTGGAAATGAATTTGAAACTATTACTGCTGAAAAAAAATCTCATCTTTTAAAAGAATGGGATGTCTGTTCTTGTGCTGATAATAGAATTTAGTTTGGAGTGGGATGCTGTCATCTGGTTCAGTCAAAAAAAAAAAACCCCACAAACATGTGTGATGAGTGTTACAGTGCTAGGCTTAGGTATTTTTAATAGCTAAGCCAGCAGCTATAGTTTCTAGAATTCCTTTGACATTGAGGAGTTAAAACAGTGCCTTCGGGGTAACTTTGTCCAGAGGTTTTCTGTAGATGCTTCAGCTGAATTTTCTTTTTGCCTGCAGGTTGCCTTGCAGAATGGCATGGAGCGTGTGCAGTTGTTTTTCTTGAAGAACAAATGCCGTTTGCCTCTCAATCCCAGCCTTGTGGCAAAAGAGTTAAACATTAAGGTACTGCACATTCAGGGTATCAAAACCCTTTTGTAAAAACTACATCTAGGTAAAGGTTATAAATGAAAAAAAATCACTTCAAATGCTTGAAAACTCTTTATGCTGTTGAGATAGGGTTTAATCAAAAATGCTGATTGAATAAGGCAGCAGGATTTGCTGAGCAAAGATAAAATGTTTATAAATACAGTGTAAAACCACCAAAGGCACTTGGGTTAAAAAATAGAGACATATATCTGTAATAACTTACTACATCCTCAGAACCTGTCTCCAGAGACCACCAATCCTGGTTATAGCAAAGCAGGGGACTACTCAAAGTGCATGAAAAAGTCCTTTGTGCATTAGTAATCAAAAGAGGAAATTGACCAAGAATATAAAGTTCAAGCAGTGAGTAAATATTGTCAAACACATGAAGCTACCTGTTACTGATTGTGTCCAGAGATGCTGGGGGGGGAGGCAGTAGCTTTAATTTATTGTGAAGGTCCAGCAAGTAATAATGTAGGAGCAGCAGGTAAATTACTTCTCCAGAACTCTGCAAGGTTTGACAATATCTGCTCAACCACAGTCTTGATTATATCATCATGCATGACTGACAACCTAAAAGTTTGTTAACGCTTGAACTAACCCTGTGTTTGAGAGACAGCTCATCTCACTTTCCTTCTGTACTGTAACTATTAAATCATAAGCAGGGACTTGAAAGCAAATAAATGAGAAGATACTGTGAAACACACAAATACACATTTTTAATACATCTTCTAGGTTTCAAAAAAAAGCTGCTGGTAAAATATTTATTCATGTTTTATTCACTCTTCCCTTCAGAATGTATAAAACGTCGCTGTGCAGCACTGTTGGCTTTTGTACAAGAATTCAACAAATAATAGCCAAAGGGCTCGTTATTCAAAGGCAGCATGTATTCACCACAATTGAAATGTTAAAAGTCTGAATAGACACATTGTGTGTCAAACCTGCTTGTTGTCAGAATGTCTTGTTTTCTGGGCTAGCAGAAATAGTCCTTTCTGACCATTGACACTAATCTACTTGCAGGCCTGTTCTTTCTTCAGCTCCAATGCAGTACCACTCAAAGTTGCACTGATAAATGCAGACCCGCTGGGAGAAGAAATTAATGTGATGTTTAAGGTAGGCCTTACATGTGTAATGGGAAAAAAAGTTGAATGATAATTACTGTTTCATTGGTCTCAATTAATTTTAGCATTTCCTGTGTATCCAGAAAGCAACATGTGATCAGGCCATAAAACATAAAAATGTACCACATGTGAAAGTTTAATTGTAGCCTGTTTCTCTTTTAAGTTTACTGTGTCACTGGTTAACTTTTATTTTTCTGTTTAAGGTTGGAGAAGATCTGAGACAAGATATGTTGGCTTTACAAATGATTAAGATCATGGATAAGATCTGGCTGCAGGAGGGACTGGATCTAAGGATGGTTATCTTCAAGTGTCTTTCAACTGGAAAAGACAGAGGTGCTAAACCAGATGCTGCCTTGAATCTTTGCTCCCCTCCTTCAATTTCTTGTCACACTGACAGTGAAATATCCATGGGCAGAGGTGCCAAGGAACAGTTCCACTGCAAGGAATTTCAGTACTTGAGAGTACAATAAGTTAGATTGTTCTGAATTTCCTGATGGCTGAGTGGCATCCAAATGTGTTTCTTCCCTTGAGCATTCTGTTGTCAATGAACAGTGGGACAAACAAATACAGTGATAAAAGCTGAGGTTGCTCTTGGTGCTCTTACTGCAGCACAAGAAAATAATGGTGCATAGTAGTCCTTACTCTGAAAGTTTAATGATGGTGAAAGCATTCCAGTGCAAACCAAAGTGTTTGGAAGTGTTTGGAATCTGCTGCAGTTGAGTCAGGGAGTATTGTTCTTGTAATGAAACGTGCAGAAAGAAGAAAAATTCCAACCAGCCCTTGCCATGCACACACACTATCCCCCAGAATTAGTGTCATGCTGGTGAAAGTTCCTTGGCAATATGAGGCTGTCTCTGGGGTGTGAAAGTAGGTCACAGAACTCTGAGTGCAAATACTGCCCTGCACCTTGAACATGCTCTAATTCTCTAGAGCTAGCCAATAGAAACTAAAGTTATTTAAGAGAATAAACAATAACTTAAGTATTTCTTCAGTGAGATGAACAGCATGACCAAAACTCTTAAATGCATGGAAAAGATGGAAATGTAGGTTGGCAAAACTAAGCAAAAAGCTTCTATTTATGTAAGACTTGCTTTTTAGAGGAACAGATGGCTTTCCCTCCTACTCTGAATGATGATTTATGTAGCTTTTTTTTTTTCTTGCTGCTAATATTAGTGTCCTTAATGTACTCAAAAGATTAAAGAGGAAAAGTAAAATGTATGTAAATTACAGATGTACCTTTAGTAGCTCTTGCCAAGATAGAAGTGAAATTATGTTAATCAACTAAATGTTTTCATTTTATGATTTAGCCATAGAAATGTTTTTAGTAAATTATATCTCCAAAGTAAGGCCACATATTAAAGCCCACTGTCTGGTCTATTTCAACACTTGACAGCAGATAAAGTTGCTATATTATTTCACTGTCAGTGTGTGAGAATTGTCAGCATCGAAGTATTTAGCCCATTAGACTAATAGGAGTTTATTTGATTAAAACTAATAATTCAAAGTGTGCCTTAAGTGTGCATTCTAGCAACTGTAACTACTTGTAGTTAAGTAAGCTAAGTTGGATTGCTACATGTGTTTCATAGTTTACTTTTTAATGTAGTCTGTGGGAGTGCTTAGGGGACTAAAAGAATTATCTTTACACCTAACCGGGTTTTGAAGGAGATTGGACTAAGTCTGTAAGATTCATCAGTGTTAGAAAAGTTTCTACCAAATAGTAAAAATGCAGCATAACTTAAGGAGATAACTAAATAGACTTTATTTTATTCTATATCAAGGCATGGTAGAGCTTGTTCCTGCTTCAGATACACTTAGGAAAATTCAAGTGGAATATGGAGTGACAGGTTCCTTTAAGGACAAGCCTCTGGCTGAATGGTTGCGGAAGTATAATCCTACAGAGGAGGAGTATGAAAAGGTAACTTTTCAGCAGTGGCTTTTTTTCTTTCTTTTGAAGGTTTTTTAAAAGTGCTAAGTACAATCTGATGAAAGAATGAAATTCATGTTTCAGGTCTTCCATTGAAATTTTTTTGTTTGTATATTTCAGATTTTTTTTTCTGTACTTGAAAAAGAAAAAATTAATATCCCCCCTATAAAAAGGAGCCAGATGGATTCTCAGGATTCTCTACAAGGCTTTTTATTGGATGTAGAAAAAGTGTCCTTTAAATTTAAGAGAGGGGGGAGTAGTGGCCGCTCTAAATTGTATTTCAGGAGCAGTGGCCTCTCCTTGTACACGAGATTCAGAAATTAAAATGGTTTTTTGGGCTATAATGCCATTATAATACATTGGAAATATAAGTCTTGTACCCTTTTATTTGCTAACACAGTTTTGTGATTTGTCTTCAACTCCTCTTTTCATTTATGTAAAAAACAAAATAACCATTTTTGTTGGAGAGTGGCATATCAAGAGATTTTGGCAAAGCTAACTGTTTGAAGAACAGAATTTGGGGGGAAAAAGCAAGTTTAGGGTCTGTTTTGCTTGGGTTGGATTTTGCACTCATCGAGATTGACTGTTGAATACACGAATTATGTTTTTCCACTAACATTTGATGTCAATTCACTTCTTTTCTCTCCCTCCCAGGCTTCAGAAAACTTCATCTACTCTTGTGCAGGATGCTGTGTAGCCACTTATGTCCTGGGAATCTGTGACCGCCACAACGATAACATAATGCTCCGGAACACTGGGCACATGTTTCACATCGACTTTGGAAAGTTTTTGGGACATGCACAAATGTTTGGTAGCTTTAAAAGGTATTTCCTGTACCTCAGCAATGTAGAGAATGAAGTGATTTTCTTTCCAAGTGTTGTTCTTGGAAATCTGCTGTAGGTCCAGTACCATGTGAATGTGCTGTGTAACCTGAGGCAGCACTGGGGAGAGGAACCCAACCCAAACCCATTTGGGTTAAAAAAATATAAACCCAATAGAAAAAATGATATTAAATATTCCATTAAAAACATTAATGGAATATTTAATATAATTACCTCAGGGTGGGGATGGAGGGCAGCAGGTAGCACATGACAATGAAGAGACCTTATGATGAACTCACAATTCTGTGCTTTTTGAACAGGGATCGAGCTCCTTTTGTGCTGACATCAGATATGGCTTATGTCATTAATGGTGGGGAAAAACCCACAATTCGCTTTCAGCTGTTCGTGGATCTCTGTTGCCAAGCTTACAACTTGATAAGGAAACATGCCAGCCTCTTCCTTAACCTACTTTCATTGGTAATCATTTTTCACATTCAATTGAAACTTGATAGATCTGTCATGCTCGGTTGTATTAAAAACCATGCTTTTGATGCTGCAGAAATTCATAATACAGGCTTTTTTTTAAAGCCAGAAACTTTGATCTACTGATAGAAACTCTGATCTACTTTTTGGGAAGCTTTATTTGGAATATTTTAAACTTTTTTACTGCCTACCTCTTTCTTGAAAATTTAAAACTAATACACCACCACAAATCACACTGCAAAGAGTTTTTAACTGCTTTCAGTTCAGCAGAAATAGTGAATAACTGCTGATTATAAGTAATTGTTGTCTACTACTGTTAGTATTTAAAAATTCAGTGTAGCTACAATTGAATTTGAGTGTGTAAGTCTTGATCATTTCAGTATAAAATCATACTAGGTTTATTGCATTAAAACTAAATTTCAATTTCTTGTAGATGCTTTCTTCTGGGTTACCAGAACTAAGTGGGATTCAGGACTTGAAGTATGTCCAGGATGCTCTCCAGCCCCAAACAACAGATGCAGAAGCCACCATTTTCTTTACAAGGTACTGGATAAGGGAAAACTAAAATATCTCCCAGTATCATCCTCTTAATGGGAGGTTTTTGATTGGAAAAAATGTACTAGGGATGGTCACAAACGTGTCTGTACAACTTGAACAGTTACACTGTACAATCATAAAATACCAGTTAGCTACATAAGTAAGATCAATTCCATGTAAGAGTAGTGCTTGTGCTAAAATACCTTGCAGATTTTAGGAGTGATCTTGTGTGAAAAATTGGTTTAAAGTGCTGAGAGTAATTCTGTCTGGCTGTTTAACACTTAGATTTTGAATACATCCTAAATTATTTAATAGCAGAGTATATGGTTGCATTGTAAAGAGGTTCTCTCTTGGAGAAGTGCTTTTGCACGCTGGGGAGGAAGGGATGGTGTGCCCCAGTGTAAGTGGAGGAGTGAATACAGTGTAACCGAGATGTTGCTACATGTTAGAAAAGTGTTACTGTACTTCAGATATACAGGGGCAACTGCAGTGGTGTGCTTGCAACTTAGAATCTGAGAAAAGTTTTGGTCGGAAGGGACCTTTAAAGGCCATCTAAGACCAATTCACCTGCAATGAGCAGGGGCATTCTCAATTAGATGAACTTCCTCAGAGACCTGTCCTGACAACCTGTTCTGGTGTTTCTTACTGTGAAAAGATTTTCTTTCTTATATCTAATCTGAATCTATCCTCATATAATTCATGTCTTGTCCTCTCACAAGAGGTCCTGCTAAAGTTTATCCCCATCTTTCGTGTAAGTTCCCTTTAAGTAGGAACGGCCTCCCCCATGAAAGGCCACAATAAGATCTCCCCAGAGCCTTCTCCAGTCTGAGCAATCCCCATTCTCTCAGGCTGTTCTCACAGGAGAGGTGTTCATCCTTCTAATAATTTCTGTTGCCCTCCTCTGGACCTGCTCCAACAGGTCTGTGTCTTGCCAGAGCTCCAGAGTTGGATGCTTGTCTGGAAAGCCTTCACATCTTCAATAAAAACATATTCCAAAGTTTGAATCCTGAGTCTCCCATTAAATGTTGATATGATACTATTTATGTAGCCCATTGATTACTCTTAAAAACCGTTTCTTTGTCAGTAAAAAATAGGGTTTATTTTTCTTAGACTTCAATCTGATGCAATGACAGAACCACTTTTGTGTGTTTTGATGTTTTTTTTTTGTAGACTGATCGAATCCAGTCTGGGAAGTGTTGCCACAAAGTTCAATTTCTTCATTCACAACTTGGCTCAGCTGCGTTTCTCAGGTCTGCCCTCTAATGATGAGCCCATCCTGTCGTTTTCTGCTAAGACCTATTCTCTCAAACAAGACGGCCGAATCAAGCACGTGTCTGTGTTTACGTATCAGAAGAGATACAATCCAGATAAACATTACGTAAGTATGTGGGAGCTGTGTCCACTCAGGGAGGATAATGGTGCATTTTCTTCCAACAAGACACAGCAGGGACAGCTGACCAAAACCAGCCAGAGAGATATTCCACAGTGTATAATGTCTCTGTCAGCAATAAAAACTGGGGGTTCAGGAAGAAAGCAGGGGACGGGAGAGGATTGTCTTCCAAGGTGGCAGGTTGGGAACTGACTGAGCATGGATCTGCTTGTGGGCTGTGGTAATTGTCTTGTGTCACCTTCCCTCCCCAGAACTGTCTTTATCTCAGCCCACAGATCTTCTCACTCTTGCTCCACTGTCCCACTGCTGAGGGGGTGGGAGTGAGCAAGCAGCTGTGTGGGTGCTGAGCTGCTGGCCGGGGTAAATCAGCAGCAGCACTGCTTAGAATACAGACTGGCATTTCTAGCATCCCGTAATGTCCTCCAAAATGAAAACACCTCTTGAAAAGCATCTAGAAGGAAGTAGAAAGGGCAGAAGTAGTGTTGGTGGAGATTATTTTAAAATACAGGAATTTGAGTCATGCTGATGGGCTTTTAGGTAGCTGCCTTCTGTAAAATGGCTCCTTCCTGAGTAGGAGTCGTTAAATCAGGCACTCTGGTTTTGGTCTGGCCTTCCATTAAAGTTTGATTTGTTCCTCCTAAGTAAAAGCATTGTTTCCTGTGCTAAGGCACTTACACTCTTAGTCTTACTAGAGGCATCAACCATTGCAATTTGCCCTCAAGATTTTACTGGACCTGGGTTACACTTTGAGACTTGATGTTTGTATTCCGGACCTGGGTTACACTTTGAGACTTGATGTTTGTATTCCTATGCAGATGTGCAACCTTCAAAGTTTTTTATTTGTTTTATTTCTCTACTGCTATTTGCTGAGCTGGATTAACCAGCTCAAGTTACATACAAAAAGTCCTTTTATAAAGTGAGCTGTATTGATAGATGCAAATGTACATCTCTTTCCAAGCTGTGTTTGCTGTAAATTTCTTAATCTGGTAAGACACCAACAAGGGAAGATAGAACAAATCTGACTAATGCTGGAAGTGAAGAGCTTTGTACTGAATCACTGTATAATAAATGTATTTGACTATTGCTGGTCTAAGCCAGAACAGCCTTGCCTCTTCCAGGAAACTGTTAGGATGGTCTAGAGTCTGTCTAGATTTTTAAAGTTAAATTATATGTTACAAGCATAACTCCTCTAACCCATGAAATGAGGCCACTGAACTGAATTTTCTGTGCAGCTCTCAAACTTCATTTCCCTTGAATAATGTGAATGTATCCTGGGACTGTACCACAGTACTTTAAAAAATTCTTTTTTGTATAATGCAGTGCACTTGCATCCTCCCACCAAATTTTCACTTTGAAAGTGGAATCCTTTAGAATCAGGAGGGAATTAAATTGAAACGAATACACTGGAAAGGGTCTGTGGTAGTTCTGGACCCACAGGTACATGTCTCGATGTAATCTTGCACGAGTGTTAACATTTTGTATACCTGGTATGAACTTCCAGTCATCTTCAAAGGGAGAGGGTGCACAGCTCAGCCTTACCTACACCTTCATCATCCTCCTCTCAGCTGTGGCTCTGCCTTATGGGAAGATCATGTGATGTTACTTTGCATGAAAGGCTATTTATAATTTTAACTCTACTATGAAATGCAAATAGTGGAATAAGGGATGTAATATAATAATGGGATGTGTATTCAGGAGAAGGATTACTATAGGAGAAAGAGGTGATTGTGAAGAAAATATGTTGTTAAGTAATTTTATAATATTTTTATATAAGCTACTTTCATTTTTGTGTTTTGGGCAGATCTATGTAGTGAGAGTTTTGAGAGAAGGGCAAGTTGAGCCAACGTTTGTCTTCCGAACATTTGATGAGTTCCAGGAGCTCCACAACAAACTTGGAATTCTCTTTCCTCTTTGGAAGTTACCAGGGTATGTTCCTAACTCACTCATCACTATTACAAAGGCAGCAAAACTGCTCCCAGCTGGGTGGAGGAAGAAATAGCTTGAAATGGAGACAAAACTGCTGAGGGGCAGGCTAGACCTCAAAGTTGGCAATTAAGGGAGAAAACAGTTGTCTCTCAGTTTTAAGGAGGAGATCCAGAGGAGCATCTCAGTGTTGTGGTCTGTGTGTCATATTACATGTAATAATTACCTATAAATATTTCCTTGCCTTTCTGGAGTGTCCTAATGTATCAGCATGCTGTGTTTCCATTCAGGATTGGCAAAAAAACCCCCCAAAATTGGATGTTAGCACTTCAGGATGGAAATGACAATGGAATTCTACTGTACTTACTTCTGATAAATTAACTGAAAACTGTGTTGTTCTTCTCATGTAGCTTTCCTAATAAGATGGTTCTGGGAAGAACACATATCAAAGATGTAGCAGCCAAAAGAAAAGTGGAGCTCAACAGCTACCTACAGAGCCTGATGAACAGTTCTCCAGAGGTGGCAGAAGTGAGTACACATAATTTAAATCAAATGCTGGTTTTCAGGCTTTGGCGGTTTTTAACAGTTAAACTAACATGTAACATTTCTTCCAAATGTAGTGTGATCTTGTTTATACTTTTTTCCATCCGTTACTTCGTGATGACAAAGTGGAAGGAATAGATGGAATAGCCAGACCTGCAGGTAAGGGATGCTTATAAATTGGATTATATAGTACAGCACATTTCCAGTGTGAATCTTTGAAATCTTTTTTAGTTAACTGTAGTTTTCTCTCATTGTAAACTGCATCACTGTCTTTCCAAATGTGCCTATATACAGTTTCAAGGACATACATACCAAAAATTGCAATAATGTGTGTGATCACTGGGGCTTATTTATGGCTTGACTAAATTACTCAGGTTTTCACTCCAAGCTGATTCTTGCAAGAGAATGTAAAAACCTTTAAAACTTACATCCTTGCCCCTGTTAGGGATCTAGAAATAAAATCAGGAACTGAACTTGATGTAAGGCTTGTATTTTTTCCCGTATGTGATAAGTCAGTATAGTAGTGATGAAAATGTGCCAATATTACAAAAGAAATAATTGTCTGTTATTTCAGATACAAGTCCATCAAGTCCTACCTCAGGCAAAGTGGGAGGAGAAGTGAAGCTTTCCATATCCTATAGAAATAGCACTCTATTTATCATGGTGATGCACATCAAAGACCTGGTAAGTGGGAAATACTGCACTCACTGCCAAAAACTCCATTTTCTCAATTACCATCTTGACTTAGATTGATGCAGGAATGGTGAAACTCTTTGTTTTCCTCTGAGTTTTCCAGCTGCCAGCTTAACTAACTGTTGCTTTTGATTAGCTTGATTGCAAAGTCTAGACACTTGAAAATAAATATGCAAACAGTTATGCACTAATTAGTTTTCTAACTTGTCTTGTTTCTTTGGCTGTAGGTTACAGAAGATGGTGCAGATCCCAATCCCTATGTGAAAACTTATTTACTTCCAGACACGCACAAAACATCCAAACGCAAAACCAAAATCTCCCGGAAGACAAGAAACCCAACTTTCAACGAAATGGCAAGTTAAAATTGTTGTGACAACTTCCTATAGCTTGCTATAATCTCTTATTCTAAGCACTAATTAGAATATTGTCTAAAAAAAAAAATCTGTGAATGTGAATAAACACAAGAGGAACTGTTTTCAAAAGTTCATGCCCTGTTTAAATGTAAAGCAACTGAGTTAGATCAGTGTGCTATTACAGGTAAGCAGAAATTTCTCAGACTGACTCTTGAGGAGTGATGTGGAGTAGGTAAGGAATCTTAAAATAAAAATCCACCTGCCCTGGAGTCACTGACTCATGGTGTGGAGAAAAATGAATTCAGAAGTCTTGACATGCAAATAGTACTTCAGTGAAAAAACACCAGTCCTTTTAAACACTTAACATTGGGAGCATGAAATAAAATAGGGATGCCTTTCAGTCCATTGTCTGAGAAAGGGATGTACTGAGTGGTCACAATGTACAGTTCAGATATCTGTCAGTGGCTGCTGGGCAGTCAGAAGAAAAGGCAGTCTGGGTAATTTCTTTTGGCTAACCAGAATATTCTTGATTTCTCGCCTTCTAGCTGGTGTACAGTGGGTACAGCATGGAGACTCTGAGACAGAGGGAGCTCCAGTTAAGTGTGCTCAGCGCAGAATCGTTACGTGAGAACTTCTTCCTGGGTGGAATTACACTCGCACTGAAGGACTTCAACCTGAGCAAGGAGACTGTTAACTGGTATCGACTGACTGCTGCACCCTATCTGTGAACTCAGTCACACCACAACAGTTGTATTCACTTGTGCTTTGTGCATCTTCCTACTTGAAGATAACCTGTACATCTTAAAACAAGAGACTCTCCATTTCATCACATACGTTGGACCAATGTTCAGGTAGCCGAATTCGGAGGATTGCAAAAAAAACTGGTTTATACCCGTGTGATGTTATCAAAGCATCATTTGTACACATTGAAGAGTCGTGGGTCAAGGAAGGGGTTTTTAAACCATCAGTGAAAATGGGATGAGCAGTTTGCCCGTGCTGGTTGGTTGAACCATTAGGCCTGTGGATGCAGAGCATTTTTGCTTTTAACTTGTTGCCGCTGTTGTGTCATCCGTGACACGATGCTGGAGAACATCAAAGAAAGGAGGATTACATTCCCACTGCTAACGAGACACCACAGAAACAGTGACAGGTAAAGTTTTGGTAGCTGCATACACACTTGTAGAAATGAAGGTTGAAGGGCTGGAAAAATTCCTTAGCATTACATTTAATCCCAGGTTCATGCTTCTCTGAGACTTACTGGAGTGAGTGCCAATAGTGGAAGTTGTAAATAATGGTGCCTTATAATTCAAATGCTTATCTTTTACCTCATTTCTGGTATTTAAATATGTATACATATTAACTTTCAGCTCCTTATAAAGGGGGAACATTCTCATATTTGATACCTTGCAGGTCCCGCTGGAAGCCTTTTCCCAGGATGTGTTATTTACAAATAGCATCACTTATACTGATCTTCACAATTTGTTTAACTTAAATACGTTTTTTTTCTACTCCATCTTCTACCCATGGTCTCCAAAAACTGAATGGTACCATAGGAAATGTGCCCAGCTTCTCAGTGGGGGTTTTTGTTGTAATTTCTAGAACTTTTCAATACTGCAGTGATTAAGTGTGGAACAGATTCAAACACTAATCCAAAGTGGCATTTGCATCTGTGCTTCCAGGGAAAGGGTGGCCTCTAGTTGAAAAACACCACTGCTGGATGAATTGCAGGCCAGGAATTAGTTCAATTAACAGCTTTGAGAGAGGAACTTGGCTAGTTTTTTTTTCCTTTAGCAGTTCACAGTAATACTGTTTCTCACTCCCACTAAGAACAACTCCCACTAAAATACTTCATTCCAAGGAACATTAGATTTGAATACATTGTGATAGTGGAGTGCAAATGTTACTATTGTCCATTAATACCAGTGGTTACTTAATTAGGCCTTTCTGCACTACAGGTGTCACCTTTTTGTTCACCTTATTTGGGATTTAGGGTGTTCATGTTCTGTGTAAACAAAGCTCTAAAGTTGCACACTTCTTTAGTACAAAATCTTGAAGCAGACTTCTAAAGTGAAATATGCAACTATGAATGAGGACACAATACAGGATACTTCTATCTACCCAACACTAAAAATCCATTTTATAATCCAATTTTTCCTTCCCCTGCTATTGACCAATCTCCCTTCAATACAGAAGAGAGAAGTAAACTTGAATCTCCTGGTGCCTAAACGATTCACGGTCCAATTTCATAGGAATTATTGCAATTAAAAAGCTAATGATACCTTGAATGTTAGAAACTGGGCCAGTACTAATGGGCGCTAACAAATCCCAGTTGTAGTAGGCATCCTCTGCATACTTTTCATTCAGTATATAGCCTGTAAATAATAAACTGTATAACTAACTAGATATTTCCTGCTCACTTGACGCTTCTGAGACTTACTCCATTCCATCATTAGAATCACAAGTCACTGAAACACAGGAAAGTAGACTACTGTTTTTGTGAAACGTTCCATTGTGAAATAAAATGAAAGCAATATGGACTGCCTTTTTTGCAGTTTGCTATTAAAGCACAGTGTCTTACAGCACAAAATACAATTAAACTAAAATCATTTAAAAAATGATTTGCAGTTTTAACAGTTGTCTGGACTGAAAAAAAAGTATAGTACTGTATTATTGTTAGCACATGTCCTGACTTCTGATTTAATCTTCTTCATAGCTTAACTCATTTTGTGCCTTTCCCTTCCTTATCAAAATCGTCACTGGCTGGAGCTTTTTATAGTCATGGATTTTATGTTGTCTATGGGATTTGGCCTTGGCCTCTCCTCACGTGTAGAGGACCAGCACCAAGCTTGCACCTCTTTGCACTATTCTCAATTACAAAAAACGTGATTGTTGCAATAAGAATTTACCGTACTACACAGAAAAACCAAGATGGATGTGAAAGAGGGAAATACTTGATTGGGATGAAATTTACCAGTATGCTAAGTAGCTTGAAAATGTAGTTTTAACAGCTTTTTATATCTTGTTTATTGAAAAGAAAAAAAGTCTTTTATGCACCGTTTGACCTGCAGCCAGAAGTGTAATTGTCCCTCCAGACCTTGTGTTGGTGTCTGAGAGCAGCAGCTTGCGCTAGGACCTCTTCCTCTACTAACCTCCAACTTTGCACTGAACTTTTTATTACTGCCTTTGTACGACCTACAGCTGCCTGTCTCTGGACGCATGTGCGACCTTTGGTAAACGCTCTTTTCTGTGTTTTCACAAGTGCAGGGTTGTGTAGAACCCCCCGTCACCTGCCTTAAGGCCGGCGCTGCCGCGGGGCCCGCTGTGTCCGCCCTTCCCGGGCGCCGCGCCGCGGGGGCCGGAGGGCAGCGAGAGCAGGGCGCCTCCCTCCGTCTGTGTATCTCTGAGAACCAAATACTTTAATTAAACGATAATAAAGATGTACAGTATAGCCCCGCGTCGGGCGGGTCGGCTGTGACTCCGTGTAACTCTCCTGTACGTACATTAAACACTATTCTGGAATAAAACCCAACGCGTGGCCGGCTCTGTGGGGGAAAGGGGCGGGGCGAGGCTGCTGAAGGGGCGCGGGCCGGGTGCCGCTGATTGGCTGGCGGGGCTGGGGGCGTGGCCGGATCTTCCTGCGGAAGCGGGCGGGCGGGGCCGCTCCTTCTCCCCGCTCTGCTCTGCCGCCATCATGGGCCGCATGCACGCTCCGGGGTGAGCCGCCGGGCCGGGCCGGGGCCGCGCACGGGGGGTGCCCCGAGAATACTCAGGGGGGATCGGGGGGCGCCGCGAACCGGGCCGGGGGCGGGGAGGGTGCAGCGGG
>JBBMKD010000216.1:12674642-12712978 GCA_037834095.1 Argya squamiceps | reverse complement strand
GGGTTATCTGTGCTTCTCCTCCTCCTACCCATTGAAGTTACTTCCCATTTACTTCTGAGTCTATTGTTTTTCATTTAAAATTTAAAAACCCTTAGGACTATAAATCAATAAATTCTCAGAAACTGCTGATGGAGCAATATCTATCTATTATATTGGGTATTCCATTTACACCTCAAACTCATGCTACAGATATCTCCCTACACATCACTTAGGTAGTTGTTCCTGATAACTTTCTTCAGCAGTAGATTCAGGTCTGGATTTTCTTTTGGTTTAGTATTCTGTTATTTCCAGTACTGTATCTGACAAGCAATACAAGAATAATATTTTAAAATGGTATTTAGGATCTCAATAAGCTGGGATCTCAAAACCATATATGATTAATAAATAAAGCCCTTACTAACAAATAACATTCCTGTAATGTGCAAGGAGGTGGCAGTTTCAGTGGTCCCAAATTCTTTGTGAGTGTTGGGTAATGGCCTGAGAATAGTGTTTCTGGAGAGTGTTTAGTTTCCTGGAATTCACCAAATGTGAGTGTTGCAAATGTGATGCTGATGATGTGAAACACCATTTCACTGTTGTCCAGCTCTTATGTAGTAGTTTTGACCCATAAATTCAGTGGTTTGTGTGAATACAGAGTAGATACCTCCCAGCTTTGCAAGGTGAGAGAGGCATAAAGCAACAAAAGGGTTTTCTTGGGGCAGCAGGAGAGCTTGGCAGCAGCTCCGAGGTCCTGGATCCTAGTCTCCTGTCGTGCCTGTGGGCTTGTGGTAGTTGCACTTTAAATTGAGTGTTTATATATAAATAGACTGTGTGGGGAGTGGTGCAGAGCAGAGCATGGAGGCAGCTCAGGGAGGCTTTTGGGGACACAGGCCATGGCACTGAATCCTGCCACAGGATCCCAGAGTGTGGCTCTTGGTGGACAATAGTGGGCAGTGACAATAATCCCTCTTTGCACTGATGTATGTACAAGGCTTAGAGTGGAGGAAATCATCCCCCAACCTCTTCCTGCCCAGAGTGGGGAGTGGGCTGGACCTTCTTTCCTTAAAGGAGCACCAGGGAAATGGAGCCAGCTTTGTCTCCGAGATTTGTCTACCTGATGGTGCAATTGGGCTCCTAACTCAATTCTTCTGTCAGCTCAAAGCAGATCATGAGCTGTTAGCTTGTCTTTCTGTGTATGGCAAATTTGGATGTAGGAAAGGAGGACATAAAAAGCAGGAAAATTAAGGAGCTTGGCCCTGTTGTAGAGTTGAGACTGTCGCTTCTCAGATTTGAAACTTCTTTGCTTATGAATTCTGTGATGAATTCCTGCACAATATTCTCCTCAATTAGGCTGCCAAATATACAGGATTTTCCTTAAAGTATGGATAAATTCTGTGTTTCAGTGATCTCTGGAAATTGTGCCTCCTCTTCTTAACAAAGATCATTCCCTTCTGCAGCTGTTTAATAAAACTCTGAGAGCTGCAAATCAGTCAACAAAAAAATTCTGTTTCATAGAATGATTCCTGTCAGCCTTGCTTCTGATTCAGAGATCCGACTAATAGGGTTAAATCTGAGCAGTTTAATGGAACAATGTTATTTAAGCAAAGCAATCATGTCCTGCTGCAGCATTGTTTGGTATTAAACAGCAATTAGATTTGTCTGCCCAACAAAATTGCAAAGCTCCACTGAAAGCAGCTGTTAATCGGAAATGTCACACTGCAGATACCGATGACAGATAGGGCCTAACAAAACACAGGCTTTGGCTGCAGCTCCTCACATTGATGGATAATCCTAGGGCACACAGCAGTTTAGGACTGTTTATGTAGCTTGCAGTTTGGGTTGGGATTATTCTTTCCACCGTCCTGTACAATGTTTTTTGCTCCAGTGTGCCACTGACAGCCAGGTTAAACTGGGGGGCTCTGCCCTGTCACCTACTCTGTAAGTGTGAAATGGCATTTGGCGTGGGGAACCTGAGGTTTATCCAGCAGTGCCAGATATAAAAGCACATGCATTGGACTCCACTCTGATGTCTTTGCAAGGACTCTGGAAGCACAAGGAACTGAGCAGCAGTTTTGGAAAGCTGCCGAGGTGGGTCATACAAGAGTCAGCACCAACAGTGAAGCAGATGTGCTGAAGTGCTGGTTTAGAGGCGTGGTTCCACAGACACATTACTAGATTTGGTTCAGCAGCCTGCATGGGAACTTCCACAAAGGACACTTTGTGGATTGCACAAATCTCTGTCTTCCAGACTCATGCAAATTTGTGAGAATTTTTTGCTTAAAAACACCCCTAGAACATGTTGAACGTGTGTCAGCCAGCGTTAAAAAGCAGAACTTTTATTAGGCACAGTACCCTAAGTAATAAGCCTTCCTCTAAGCATCCTGACTTTTAATCCTTAGACATTTGTGTTAGAAGTGTGTTAGAAGTGAAGGAAAGCTGTATTAGCATCAGACTACATCAGGTACAAGCACATCATGTGGGTAAAAGAGCTGGTCATGGTTGTATTCTTAGTCTTAATATTTCCTCTCCTGTGAGCTGGAGATAGTAGGAAATTGCCTTTTGCCTTGTATTTTTCATGGGAAGATCCAGGGGCTGTGAAGAAGTGTTAAGGTGTAGTTGTCCTGGAGGTCTGCAGCAGTGACATTGCTGCATGTTTTTATGGCCACAAAACCAGCAACAGACCATGAATTAGATTGTGCTGGGTATTTCAAGAAGTGGGGTTTTTTCTCCTGCCTAGTTCCTGTGTACTCCTGCACTTATCAAAGCACTAAAACTCATCAGGGAGTATGTTCAAATGCCTGGAGTCCCGATGTGTGTTCTTTGTAACTTTCTCTGATCTGTGCTGGTTAGATGTAGCTGGGGTAGTCTGAGTGCTGTCTCTTCCATCACTTCCCCTCCAAGATGGTGATCCTTTAGCAGATCACCATCTGCTAAAGATTCCACACTCCCATGGCTGGAAAGAGTGCCTAGCCTCATTTGTGTTCATTTAGGCTTCAACTTTCTCTAGGGGTGAAGACCTCAGGAAGAACAATGGCTCTGTATCTGTGCACTTTGCATATATTCCCTGTTCCTCAGGTGTGTGGCTGTTTGCTGTTATCTGATCCTCCTTCCCTCCCTCTCCTGCCACTGGCAGTTTTGGCATCACTGTTTGCCACCACCTAGTGCCTTGGGAAGGCTGACCTGAAACAGAGACTGGACAGAGCTAGAGAATAATGTAGAGATTTATTGAATGGCCTCTAGGAGACACCTTGGGCAGGAGCCTGACCAGGACTACACCCAGGGTGGACTAAGAATGGTCACAAAATGGGTAACCCCTCACAAGGTCTTACACTTCTATAAGTTTTGGTCCATTTGCATATTGGGTAATTGTCCAATTACAGCTTCAGGTTGTGAGGTCTCATCCTTCTTGTTCCTCCCTTCAGTCCACCCTTGTTTATGCTTTTGGGCTTGAAAATGGTCCTTGGTCTTCAGGAAAAGGATTTGTTTTGTCTCCCTACTCTGTGAAGAGAGCTCACCATCACTTAATATGAGGCTGAGAACTACACCCCTAGGCAGCGCAGAATCTGGAAAACATGAAAGCTAAAACTTAAGGCATCAACCCAGTGAAGAACACCCAGAAGTTCTCTCAGTGGCAATGTAGGGTGCAGTTTATTCTTTGAGCAACGTTGGTGTAGCAGCCTGGTGCTGCTGGAATTGCAATCCAGTCTGGAGCTGCAGTTGGGCCTGCAGGCAGCAGATCTGACACAAGGATGGAGGTGGTGAGGGGAGGGGAGTCAGAAGAGGATCCCTGTCAGCACAAGTGTCTGTTAAATGCTCTTTGCTGCCGTGCCGGCTGCGGGTTCAGCTCTGCCTGACAGCTGGCTCAGGGCAGCACAGGAGTGAGTGGGTGTGTGGGTCACGCAGCTCATGCCGTGCTGGAGGAGGCTTGGCACTTCGGCAGCTTTCCCTCCGTGCCTGCCTGGTGCCACCAACCCTGCAAATCTGGGAAACTGTGTGAAATGAGTATGTGTGGCCCCAGTAGCAGGAGGCTTCTGCCACCAACGCCTTTTCTGGGAGGCTGTCTTCCCTTCCCTGCTGTGTGACCCACATAGGCCTGGGTAAAAAGGGGGCAGCCAAGATAAAGAAGCTTTGGCACAGAGACATTGTCCAGCGTGGATACAGGCCACAGCCCAAGCAGCCCAGTGAGGGGCAAGTCAAACAGAAAATTAGGATAATTAGTTTTATATGTGGCAGTGTTGTAGTTCCTCTCAGAGGGACCCCCAATTTCTTACTAGAGTAGTTTTTTCCCCTTTTAATTATTGTTCAAATGTTTCTTCTCTCAGTCTTGAATTACTCTGAGCGCTTTTCATAGGTTAATCTGCCTCTTTTCCCTTGAGGGTAATTGAGCAGTCACTGGGTTTGCATTATTTTTCTCTTTATCTTTCAAATGTCTATAAGCCATTGTCATTTTTTAAATTAATTAAACCCCCCCATAGTTCTTTTACAGTTCAAATTTGCTACAAAAGCAAGATTCAAATTGCACCATTCTCTATGGAGAATGATGAGTGTGTTATGTAGGGGTGCAGTTCCTGTTCTTGATGTAATAACTCTGGTAACAAAGCCACCTTTCTTCAGGGTACCTTCCTTCAATTGCCCTTTTATTTTTCTTTCTTTCCTAATGTTAATAATTCAGCATGTGGAAGCAAAGGGAGATAAACACTTTCGAATTTAAGTCCCTTTGGTAAATGCAGTCCCTGGTGGATTTGGACTCAGTAACCCCGGAGCATTAAACCAGATCGTGCCGCCTTAGGAAAGCCACGAGAGGACAGTGCTGTGAGTGAGGGCCTCGGAGCAGTTTGTCCTCACCTTTTAGAATCTTTTATCCTGTCCCCTGGCAAAGAAAGCCTTTTAGTACTGCACTGTATTTTATAGTGCCTGCTTTTCCTGTTAAGTAAGGAGTACATAGGGAAGGCAAGGGGAGCAGTGGGTTTTGCACAACAGTAATTACTTCAGGCTTCAATACCAGCGACCTTTTGACCTAATGCCACTCAGGCTGATTCTGTCATGTTTAATCCCTCATGCCCCATCCGTCCCTGCAGAGGTGTCCTGTTCTTTGCCCTGAGCCAAAGAGCTTCTGATACTTACATACAAACAACGCCTTAAAGGTAAAATTCATGTGCTGTTTCACTTCAAATTATGCACTGAAGCCTTCGGGAATTGCTCTCAAGCTTTGAGGAGAAGCTATACTGTTGTTGGGAGGCTGCGATGGCTGGTGGTTCAAGTCTGAGAAAGGCTGAGATTATGGATTGTTTCTGTTCTGTTCCTGCCCTGCAGATTTGCCCGGAGCTGGTTGCTAATTGCTGAGCCTTTGAAAACAGTTTAAGATTTTGGCTACGTGTTTTTGTTTCCTCAGGGCTGGCTCTGCCCAAATTAGCACCATTTAGTCATTGTTTAGTTTTCAGACTGAATGCTCCATGCAGGTGTGGGTAGCCAGTGGCTTCTTTTCTGGTTGTTAAAATCAGGCAGTTTCATTAGCCACTGTTTTTCATTTCTTCATAAATTCTGGGTGTAGGAGTACAGGCACAAACAAGCAGAGCGTTAATTAAGAGTCTTTTGGCCTTATTACTTAGTTTTGTCCTTGGATTGGCCCACTCTTAATTACTACCCGGTTACTATTGCTATTATTCTTGTTTAATGAGATAATCCAAATAATCTCATTTCAGTTTCACAGATCATTAGATCCAACACACTTATTAATAAGGCATTTGTGAGCTCTTTATGTCCACTCAGCTGTTTTCAGTCCTTCTCTTATCCTCTATGATGGAGGGAAGGGATGTGCTGAACATTTTGCAGTGGGATATGGTTCCTCAAAGTATTAGCACTTGCCACTATATATACATTATTTGAACAGCTGCTTCTTTTCGTTAACTGCAGTAATAAAAACGTTGTACATCTTGGACAGAGGTGTCAACTGTGCCAGTGAGGAGTGGCTCTGGCAAAGAGGGAGCTGCTGCAGCCTCTCTCCTGCCAGGAAGGGTCACCTTTTCCTGCCAGGAAGGGTCACCTTTCTCAGTCAGGCAGGGATGTGCAGCAGGTGCGGGGCTCCTCTGCTCCACTGGCAGCAGAGGCATTCTCATGCCAACTTCCCAGTGACAGCCAAAGGCAAGGAAGCACTGGGGGACCATCTAGTTCATTGCTTCCCCATCTTTTTAGCAGCACGCTCAGCCGTGCAGGCAATGACCTGTTGTTCCGCGGTGTCCCCAGGGCAGTGCCGTGTCTCACTGGCTGTTTGTGAGCTCCTTGCTGGTGACAAGCGCCTCTGGACACGCGGGTCAGGTGCGGCTGGAGGTGTGCCCTGGGCTGGAGTATTGGCGGTGTCCTATTACCCCGTGCTGATACCGGTACTTTCATCTGCCCTCTCACTGTGACTCAAACTCAGCCTTTGATTAGGGCTCCTAGAGAGGTACTTGGATATCTGTTTGTTTGCCAGAACCATGGTGTTTAAAACAGTGAAAATTCTCTAAAGGGTTGAAATGAGCAGGTATGTGTGGCTGTGCTTTTGTGCCAACGATGGAAAACCCCCAGTTTTTGCATAAACACACACACGTGAATTAAATGCAAAGAGTAACACGTGCTTCATTGCTTTTGATAGAGTGAACCTCTGACTCTGGAGGGTGTGAGCTCTCCTGGTTACATCAGTGGGCTGCTCAGGGTGACATTGTCTGGGGGGTTCAAATGCAGACCCACATTGCTGACTTGGAACAGTGATCCAACAGCGAAATAGCAAAAGGAAAAGGGTTAAAATGATCAACCTCGTTTCGTTGTTGGACAAGCTGGCACAGGCTGTCTGAGCAGCTGAAGTTCCACCTATTCTGTGACACTCTACTCCCTGCTGTGTCACCCACGTGTGCCTGTGACAGAAATGGAAGGAGAGTTGCTAGAAAGGACTGGGGGCTGGAGGCCCCATCTGTGTGTGGCACACAGGCCACGGCCCATGGTTCTATTAAGTGTGGAATTTGCTGTAAAGGCAAGATCTAAAGGACGCTGCTCTGAGCAGTTGATGATTTCTCAGTGCCCGGTGAAGCTGTTCTTTGCAGGAGGGAGAATTCCATCTGCTCCACTCACGGTCACTTGCGGGCCTGTCTTCACCCCTGCACCACTGGGAAGTCCAGCCAGGCTACTGACTTAGCCCGCACTCACATGCAAAAGTCTTTAGCCTGATTAAGTGTTAACTCTTTGTAAGGAAATGTGCCTTGAGGCTACAATGGGCATAACCCAGGCTGTGGATTTCTCATGTGATACCAGCCCTGCGTAAGCAGGATTTAGCAGTCTCCTCCTCAAGCCCCTGTTCCTACCCCTCTGCCCTTCTCTGAGTGTCAGAATAGCTGCTGCTACAGCAGGGTGGTGAGCTGACTGAGAGACAACAGTTTGACAAGGGAAAAAAACCAAATCATAAAGCAAGTAGGGGGTTATTTGGTTGATGTTTTAAAAAAGAAATTCAGTGTCTTTTCTGTGATCTGTTTTCCCATGTTGCTGCACAAACAGCTCTGTCAGCAAGTGGAGCAAAGGCAGGAGCAGGTCTCTGCCCCAAAAGCGACGGGGGTTGCACAAGGTTTGTTTTTGTGTCTGGTGGCAGGGCCAGCAGCAAGGCTGAGCTCATGCCATCTGCGCGGGCTGCAGCGCTGTCACCGGGGCCGTGCCAAGGCAGCTGCGGGGCCGCTCCCGGAGTCACCCAGCGCTGCTTCCCGGCACAACAACGCCGAGTGCCAGAGCTGCCAGAGCCCCGGCCAGCCGCCCTGTGCCTGCTGCAGGCTGAACACAGCTTCTGCCTCTCCTTACCTACTCTTGGAGAGCAGGGAATGAGCTTAAGGATGGATAATCCGGGCTAACTCTACAGTGAAAACAAGTCCCTTACCTCAAATATCACCGAAGTCTCTCCGGCTTCCCCATCCTTCAGCAGACGCCGATATTCTCCCGGCGCAGACTAGAGCAGAGAAAATAGATTGTGCTGTAGTGACAACCCCCCTCTCAGAACCTGGCCTTCTGTTCGGTGTAAATGAAGGGCAATCTGTGGCCTATCAACAGACTGCTTCCTTTGGGGAAACAGCCTCACACTTCCCAGATTTCCCTTTACACTACTGACTGCTGGCATCTTTTCCTACCTCAAGATCTGCTACATTGCTGCAAGGGTTTTTTTTCTCTTTAATTAATTTCTTTCAGCTCTGTCAGGATAGAGGGTAATTAAATGCTTCAGTATCTTGTCATAAAAATGCCACTTTTCAGAGGAATTGTCTTAATGAGCCTGTTTTTCAGTATAGCGGAGGCTCATCTATTAGTCCAGTGTATATTTTTAGAGCATGGCATTAGCCAGAAAAGCCCATTAGATCGTTACACAAGTGGCTGAATCAGCAAACTGTATCTGCTGCTATTCTGTCAAAGCAATAACGTTAACATTATCAAAGTGATTAAAAGCCATTCATTCATTTTGCATCTGGGTTGACAAGTTCATTCCTGCAGAGGCAAACAGCACGAAGCTGTGAGAAAGGAAAACTAAAAGCTCATCATCTCCCTCAACCTGAAGATCTACCAGTGTGTGACAGATGCAATCAAAATATGACAATTGAGTGGAACACCGGATGCCTGTGTTCTGTCACACGGTGGGTTGTCACTGACAAAGCAAAATCAGCCTTAGCCTGGGACCCTTTTTAAGGATTTCCATCTTTCTGCAGCAAAAAAAGCTCTTTGTGCTGGAACAGAGCAGGGTTTCCACCACAGAAACCCTTGTTGTCCTTCAGCTCTGGGCCATCCTCCTGGAGGTTCAGAGCAATGATGGTGCTGCTGGCCTTTCCTTTGAGGTTGTTGCACGTGTGTTTGGCCAGTGGCTTCCCTGGATCTCCCCCTCCGTAGCCACGAGGGCTGGGCACTCCAGCTGCAGTTCTTGGCCTTGGCAGGGCTGTTTGTCCAGTGTTTATACAGGGAGCAGAAGCAACGAGAGGGATAAACAAGAGCTGGCATCACCGTCATGACCTTACTGGAAAAGCTGAGTAGACAGAAAGCTTTGATTCCTGGGGACTGCCTGGGGAAGCTGCTCAATTAACTTGCTTGCCAAAGGTGCAGCATATCCACATCCTTCCCATGGATAGGGAATGATCCAATGGTAAAGGGCATGGGAGCTGCAAGAGCAGACTCTGAGGCTGAGGCTGGACTGACCTGTTGCCCAGAGGGAGAGATTTGCATATAGAGGCTTCTGGTTTCTGCTGACAAATATAAAGCAGCTTTGAGTTCTGCAAGTCAAATGGTGCATCAAGGAAGAAAAAGGCAGAGGAGCAGAAGGGCAAGCTGTTACTTGGTAAAAATCCACCACCTGCTTCCATCAGTGATCCCACCTACTCAGCTCTGGTCAGTGCCTGAATGTGTTGAATTGCACTAAAAACCAAATCACTGAGTTGTCACACTGGGGTACATACATGTAGCTGAGGTTTTCTCCCATGTTGTGGATTGTCTTAATTGTGCTGATGCCAGTGTGACCCTTTATTGGTGATTCATTTTAATGCCACGAGCCTGCAAAGTGTCACTAACACTGTGTGTCTGCTTGAAATCAGTGTCTTGTGATAGCACCTGTATCACTTTGAGTGTCAGACTTGTGTGCTGTGTGTGCTGTTCCATGCCTGTCCAGGGGATATTTGCCTTTTTGAGGGTTGGTGTTCATGCTACACACAATTCAGTCTTTCCTACCATAGTGAAGAAAACCAACATTTCTTTCATTTTTAATCTGCAAATAATAAAAAAGTAGCAAATCTGATGGTTGATGTTTATCCAGGGTAGAATTGCTCCAGTAGGGCATCAGTGATATTCTCAGAGCCATGAAGATGAAAAAAATCCTTTAAAACTCTGGATGATTTAGGCACTTTAGTTATCTAATTGAACTGCAGTTTTGGTTTCCCTTTCCCATTTCTGGGCAACTCTGTAGTCACTTGACCTCCTGCTCATGGAATTTGTCTTCATCTTACTCTTCAAATCAAGAAAATGAATGCATTTAGCAGTTTATTGTCTTCCGTAGCCTGCTAATATGAATTATGCCTGGGAAACAGTAATTTTTTTATAAATGGTGAATTCAAATCATCAGGTGACTGTGAGAATTGATAGAGAGAAACAACGGTGTTTCCTTTTGAGGAGTGGATTTGAATTTCTGAAAGACATTTAAAAATACACAGAATGTTTGTTAGGTTTAGTCTGATAAATATATCTCCAGAGAAAAGGCCAGAAAAGAGAATTTACAAAAGCAGAGCTCTCTGTGCAAAATCTTGGCAACAACAGAAGCATGAGGATGAACACCTGAATATTTCATATCCAGTAAGACAAATTAATGATCTGCCGTTGCTTTTTGTCTGTTTTATCTATCAAAAGTGTGAGCATCCGTTTTTATTGGTGGTGGCTTTGTAAATACCCTCAGCCCACTGGATTGTGTTAGCTAAGTTGTGTGTAGAGCATGGATCAATAATTCCCTTTAAGTGTCTGCCACAAGAGAGCAGTGTTGGTGCAATAAGCTGGGAGACTGTGCCTCGGGTAGTGGAATTCTTCCATCAAAATGCAGGCTGAAATACTGCAAGAGAAATTCAAATGCAGTACAACAAATCTTCTGGGAGCTCAGCAGGATTAAGGGATAAAAATAATGAATGGGGCCTAATTTCTGGTATTGAGATTTGAGTTTCTTAAAGGCATCACTGATATGACTGTGGGCTCTTTGGAAAATTTCAAGGAGTTGAAAATTTCATCATACTGCTGATAATCTAAATATGTTTTTTCCTTTTTTTTTTTTTTTTTTTCCCTCCAGTGTGACTCCACTGAAAACAGTGCTGTTTAGTTGGTTTCTCTGTGACAGTAATCTGGTCATGTTTGTATATTTGGGTAGGATGGCCTAATTGTGGCCTTCCAATACCTGAAGGTAACCTTCAGGAAAGATGGAGAGGGGCTGTTTACAAGGGCATCTAGTGACAGGACAGTGGGGAATGGCTTCAAACTGAAAGAGCAGGTTTAAATTATATGTTAGGAAAAAGTTCCTTACTGTGAGGGTGATGAGACACTGGCACAGGTTGCCCAGAGAAGTTGTGGATGTCCCAACATTGGCAGTGTTCAAGGCCAGGTTGGATGGGGCTCTGAGCAGTCTGGGACAGTAGAAGGTGTCCCTGCCTGTGACAGGGGGTTGGAAGTGGATAATCTTTAAGGCCCCTTCCAACCCAGGTAATTCTATGATTTTCAGAGCTGACTTCAAACTCTGTGGAGCCACAAACTGGGAATTCTCTGTGGCTTTTGAATGCTGAGTAAGGTTCGTAAGCACCCAGCTTCATTTTTAAACACATAACCCAGTCTGCTGAGCTCTGTGCTTTTGGAGAAGCACAAATCTACTGCTCTGGCTGCAGATGCCCAAATCCCAGTTATATGAAACAATTAGGACTGTGCTTCATAGATTCACTGCACTTATACTTTCCTGGTTGGAGACCAGAGCTGCAGCAGTACTTGAAACATATGACTGCCAATTTCTCCTCAAAAAAGGAAAAAAATAAACCTTTATGTTGAGAAGTTGGTTTGGATTAATCTGGAAATAATTAACCTTAATTTTTGCTCAGCTTGTTAATGAAAATCTGTCTCAATATTACAAATTATAACTGCATTCAGTCTTGATCAGATTACTGATTTTCACTGAAATGTATTAAAAACATTTTTCTATAAATAAAAGGCAATACTAATTATTTTAAAGCATGTGCCTAATAGCTCCTGACTTGAAAGCCTGGACTCTGATTTTAAATCTGGCACTTTCCTGTGTGGCTCTCAATGATCTGTTTCCATGTGATGGAGAACTTGCTATCTAAAAATGACAGGGCAAGTATGTGTCAAAACGAGATCCTACAGAAGCCAGGCTCAGGCTTAAGAAAGCAGGATGGATTACTCTGAAGACAAGATGTGTTTAAAGGAGAAAAGGATGTAAATGGGGAGAGGTTGCTAGGGGGTTTAAAAAGAAAAAAGAGGTGAAAAATGATCCAGTCATGGAGCAACATTTTAAGCTTGAAGTAAGTGGAAGAGAGAGAGTAGACTGCACTCTCTCTTGGTGCAATAAAATGCTGTACTTAGCAGGAATGGATCAGCAGATAATTTGTTCCATTTGGAGGAGACCAACAAAAGCAGTTGGGTGAGAAGAGAAAATTGTGGAAGAGCATGGTTGTGCTACATCAGAGTATAGTGGTCTAGACAGGTCGCTGGCCTTTCTCCAAGTATCTGCCACTGGATGTTTAGGAAGGGGTAGCAGAAATGCATTTGACAAGTTTATGATTGCTTTTCTTCTGCTTTACCCATTATTTTTTAAAAGCCAAATAGGGAGAAGGGGTCGCAGCGTGCAGTACCCTGTAGGTGAGAATGGGAGCTGGGATAAAGTCTATCTGAACTGATTAGCCAAATTAGTGCACTTGCTCAAGTAGCCAAAACTGAGCTTCATTTTGACTAAAAATAGTACTCTTATCTAAATATGTCTTGTACCCACTATGCCTTCCACTTCCGAAATGTTATCGCAGCTGCAGTGTCCTGCATCCTAAATTTAGAACCATTCATGCCACTGAATTTTCCAGTACAGTGGATGGATGCAGCAGCTTTTTTAGAAACTAAAAAATAGAAAAGGTTAAGAATAACATAATGCAGAGCCATACTGAAATATCTGTGCTTCATCTTTGGTAGCCATTACTGTCTTCACTTCTTTAAGTAATGATGATACAAAATGAGTGGGGATTTTGGTGTCTGAATTATCAGAGATAGTTCTGTCTTTTTTCTAGAATGCTGACGAGTGTCCTTGACACCCCTTTTGTGAAACAGTGTATTTGAGTACAATCTGTGAGTCACACAGGGCATGAACTGTACTGGCTGCTTATTGCTGCAAGTCAAATTTGAATGTGAAATATACCCCTAATATGCAGCAAGATGAGACAAAGCACTGCCAGGGCTTTATAGAGCTTTTTCATGAGCCTTCACAAATAGAGGTTGTTTGGGGTTTGTTTGGTTTTGTTGTTGGGTTTTTTTTCACACGTACATGCAGAAACAAGGTCAAAAAATCTTTTTTCCTCCTGTTCATGTACAGTTGTCAGCACAACAGCCCACATTATATCTGATAGCCAGTGCATTTTCATACTTTAGGACTTTCCAGAACACCTTTTCACTAAATCCAGGCCTGAATGAATATTTAACAGTTACTGCTATTAAATGGTTGGAAACTCTTTATGTTCTGTCTAATCAAAATTTCTTTGAGAGATACAAAACCCCACTCTCTTGACAGAATAGGTGAGCAAGCTTTTATGTTTAGATTAAGCCTTTATGTTTAGATTAGTTATAAAGTTGCTCCATAAGCTGACAACCTGAGCAGAGTTCTTGAAACATCCTGAATTGCTGTTAGATCTAGTCAAATGCATGTGAAATATCATGTTTGTCCTAATGTTTTGCCACTTCTTGCCAGATTACCACCTTAAAATTTTGGCAGTGTTACTGAATTGAGTGTAAAGTATGGTAAAGTATGACTTGACAAAAGAAAGTTGCTTTTTTGTATCTGGCCAAAGATGCAGAAATCTTGAGGGACTAGTAGATTAAATCTCCTGTAAATCTCCTGATTTCCTTTAGTCTTTACACCTATTTCTCTTTTGGAAACTATAAATTCTAGATACTGAGAATCAAGTTCTTAAACTGGATTCCTAAAATGACTTAGAACATAAAAATCCTATGAATGGTAGAGGAGGTGGGGGGGAGGAAAAAAGGTGTTTTCTGACAGTGTGAACATCAAAATGCAGCTCCTCATGGTGGCCAGGCCAAAGCAGTCTTTAGACTCAGCTCTGTGAGCAGTGCTCAAAGTGGATTTCATGCTCACACGTCCTCCTTTGTGTTGGTGAAAAGAGAGGCTCCTGCCCCGCGCGGGGCGGCGGGACTCGGATGCCATTCCCAAAGTGGGCTGGCTGCGAGGCTGCTGCTCTCCCTGCACTGCCTGCTCTCCAGGAGACACAGGTTTTTTTTTGTCATCTGCAATTTCATTGCTTTTCAGAGAGCTGCAGTTCCCTTGTAGGAAAGTTGTTGCCATAAAAGTAATCTTTAGAGGGAGCAGCGTTAAGAGCTTGCAGGTGGGTTGCTGTTTCAGTCACCTGGGATTGTGTGAGGCTCCTGCAACAGCTGGTTTGTCTGTGGACTTTTTAAAAATTCAGACTTTGATATCTTCTTTTTTAAAAAATATTTATTCTAATTCTTCATTTAAGAAGGGAGAGCTGGGGTGAGCATCTTCCTTAGGAAGTAATGAATTTTGCATCTTAAGTCAAGTTGTTCTTTTCAGAACTGGACTTGAGGACAATTTGCTTTCTGAGGGACCAGATGGGTTTGATGCCTGTCTGAACTCTGTCATTATCTTCTAAATCTCCAGGTGTAACCTCTGACCCTTCTCTGAGGCATCTCTTTGCCGACAAACCTGAAATCCCAGTTGTTAGCTACCTCACCCGGCTTGTTTTCAGTTCTAATTCCTCAGCTTTGGGGTGAGCCAGTAAAACCTTGGTCCCTTTGGCTGTTTTTCGGTTGAGGAGGGCACACTGCCATTTTCCAACAAGTTGGCATTCCCAGCAAGTTCTGTTTTGTAATCACCCAGGCTAGCACTCTGGAAAACAGATTTGACCATTTCTTTCTTAACAAACAACTCAATTTCTCCCCACAATTACCTCAAACAGTTGTGTGGCAGTTTCACAGCTATGGCAATCATTAGGAATGTTCATTATGTCGCTCTTTGTCGTGCTTGCCTTCAGTCACACATTAAATACACGTTGCTCTCTGAAACTCTACAGCTCTCTTTGTGCATTGTGTGACCCCATACCTGAACCTTTAATCAGGCTGTGGGAGTGCTCCTGTATCGCACTTCCTGAGGTGAAGAATAGGGCTCTGTAAGAGAAAGTGACTCAGGATCAAAGATTAATAATCACCCTTTCATTGTTGCTTTTGCCATTTTCCCATTTCAGAATAAAAGGCATAAAATTTGAGGGGAGGGAAAGTAGAATTTTAGGCAGCATGATTTATTTCACACTGTATTTTTAGATTCTTTAAGTATTTTAGTCAAAAAGCAAAAGGTTGCTGGAATAAGAACTGCGGGATGTCTGCTCACAACTGGCTCAGAGGCTGTTTACAGCAGTAATGTTCCTGCTCCGAAAGGCAGATCCAGGGCTGAACTTTTTGCCGAGGTTTGAGGTGGGATTTGGTTCAGATTATGATTTGCTGTTGCAGCAGCTACAGGCCCCTGCTGAAATCAGAGCTTCCTTTTGCTAAGTAGCTCACATCAATTAAGAGGCAGATTCACAATATGAAGAAAAAGGACAGAACAAGAGTGCAAGAAAGGAAACATTTTTTTCCTTTGTGTATTTGTAAGATGACAACTGAGTCTGAAACTTTATGAAATATTTGGCAACTGAACTCAGATGTTCCAGGCCAGTGTTCAATCACAAGATATCCTTCCTCTGGTTTGTTGTATGGTTGGGATGAGAGTAGAGCGAAATAAATTCTGCAGCTACTTTGCTTGTGTTTGGCAGCTCTTCCATGAGCTTCTGTCTGTATGTTCTTCCCTTTGCCCTTGCTTCCCATTCCCATACATTGAAATTTCACTGCTGCAAAATTTCAGTCCTTCAGTAACTAAGATGTTCCAAAAAATGTCAAGTGACAGATGAATTAAAGGTCTGTGCCTGGCCTTTCACCCTGCCAGAACGTTTGCAAATAAAATGCAAACCTAAGGGGTTTTATTAAACTTTGTTTTCTGCTGTGCTAGGATAGTTTTAGAAATAGAGTAATTTTGGCTGCTACCTTTGTAGAATACAATTCTGAATTGGATATTGGTAGCTTTCATGCTTTATTATGTATTTAATACTCTTCTCCATGCCCTCCCACCCCTTTTTTCTTTTAGCAGCCTCGAGTCATGGGATTAGGCCAGACTGCCAGATTCTGTCTGAAAATGAAATGCTTATAGCTCTCCTCAGGGTGATTAGGGTCTCAGGAGTGTGAACCTAAGGCTGGAAAACACCAAGGATCAGAAAACAAAGACTTTTTAAAAATCAAAATATTTCTAAGCTGTTACAGTCAGTTTTAGGGACTGACCCAGGTTTGAAGATGCAGGTTGGTAATACTGTGTTGTATATACCACCTCAAAACCATGCCCAAAATGCAGGTTAGTGTACTGGGCTGTGAGTCTTTTATTTCAAAACACCAGAGGCTTGAGGCAGGCATTGGGCTTTGCTGGCAAATGCCTTCAGCACAGAGTTCTCCATGCTGAACCCGCTCCAGCTGCTTGTCTTTTGTGGGAGAAGGAGCAGGGGAGGCGCAAGGAGCAACCTGGGTGTGGTGTCTTTACTTTCCTATGCACAGCTGATAAAGCCAAACTGCAAATCGTGTCAGCCACAGGGAGGGGAAACTTTGGCTAGACCAGCCCCTGGTGTTTGCATAAAAATGAGGGAAAGCTATGAATAAGTGTGTTCAGGGAGCAAATGCAGGCTGTGCCTCCTGCCAAAGCAGTGGAAATATCTTTTTCCTAGATATCTTTTTCCTGGATATCTTTTTAGTTGAGTGATAAAGGCAACCTCAGGCGAGTGGTTTCTGTGTCCATTCATCTAACATACATATTTTAGGACTTACTCTTGTGGGAAGTTTTACCTGCCTTAATAATGTCCCTTTTATTGTTGTCTTCATCCTCTCTGTCGTTTGTCACTGAGAGCAGTGTGCCAGGATAATGGGAATTGGGGCACGGATTGTATTATAGATATCAGTGGGAATAATGAGCATGCATCAGAGGGAAAACTTCAAAATGTTAGAAACAAAGGTATTCTTGATCTCCAGTGCATAAAAATTGCATTGTGTTTAATTTAGGTGGTCATCTCACACTGTCCTCACATCCTCACAGTATCAGTAAGGGATAAACTCTTCTTTCAGATTTCCCAGCCTAAATCCACAGTAGCTGTGCTGGAAGTGTGTGAAACTTGACCTAGAATCTCTGCTAGTGTTGCATCTCCATTAGCACAATATGTGCTGTATATGGCAGGAGCTATAGGGTAACAACCTTGCTACAGGGGAGCTTTGCTTAGAAAGGTTTCAGAAGGTATTAGTCTTATCTCCTGGTGCTGACTTTCCCAGAGACTAATATCATGGATTGTTGAGGAATACCCTGAATGTATTGCATAGAGGTCAGCAGGTAAACTAACTTAATTTCAATAGATTAGCTTAGATAACAAGAACAGCAGGCAGCATCCTTTGCTAACCTTGGAGCTGATTAATATGGAACCTATGTATTCATTGTAACCCAGAATGAATTATCACCACCACCATTAAGAAAAAATTAAGATCTTGGAAAGACATTTTGGGGTAGTCAGAGGTAGGCATAATGATAGACATGGCTGACCATGTCAGGTGTCCCTATAGATTTATATACCCACCCCAAACCCAGGATTTGTGTTACATCTCCCCTTGAGCTGGTGACAGAGTCTCTTTAGTTTGAGAACATGGCAAGTACATCTTCTCACCAGGACCCCTCAGCAAGCCCTGTTCCTTTTGCCAGGGGTTTCAAGGAGGTGCAAGGAGTGCATGTGCTGGTAGGAAACTCAGCACTGCATGGGTTTCCACCTCAGCAGAGGGAGAGCTGGGCACTTTGCAGCATTGGGACAGCTACACCAGGGCAGTCTCCTCCCAAACCCAGGTGCCAGGACTCTTGACTTCTAAGAGAAGCAGACAAATCAGAGGTATAATGAGATTTGATGTGTTCATGTTCTGTTGAGAAGAGGGGTGAACTCTGGGCTCCTTAAAGTCATGGTAGAGATCCACATGTGAAACAGGTGCCATGGCAACTTAGACTGTTACTTTGTCAGCCTGTTTCACCCAGAGGGAGGGTGTTTTTCTGATGATTAAATGAGCCCTGTTTTGCCAGTTGACCTGCACATCCACTAGAAGTGTTTTGCTGGGACAATTTCCTGGAAGAGTGAAGTGGTTCTGTTGCACAGAAATCCTTGAACCTCCTTGTCTCACAGCATGCAATACTTTATTTTTCCAGGAACTTCTTTCTGAGTGTGTCTGCACTGCAGCTATCAATCAGCTGCTTGGCTCTGATCTCACCTCTCCCTTCCTCACTCAGGGGGTACATGGAGTCTAAAATTTGCTTCACAAAAGCAAAATCACTGCTAGCCTTGGTGAGTTTGCAAAACATTCTTGAGATTTTCACTGGGCCTAGCTCCTGCATAGCTGCTTAGAGCCCGTGGCAAAGAGCCAGTGCTGGTCCACATTAGTGAGACTGGACCATGAGCTTTAGCTCCATGGAATACTGCTGCTTTTTTCTGTCTCCATAAGGCCCGGTGGTGTGATCAATCCACATTCCTTAGTCATCTGATTTGCACGCCAAATTTTTTCACATAAAGGCTGTTTTCTGTTGGCTCATTTAGATGCTGCACTTCAGAACCTCCTTGTTTTAGGAAAAGAGGATATGAAAATTAAAACTAGTAACGAATCAGGCTTTCTGGGCTCTTCTCTATAAGGGTCAGTGTGTTCCTTTAAAAACAGACATTGTGAACTTTGGGCATAGGAAACTGGGAAAGATGCCAGTACAGGATAGAATGAAGATTAATGCAGGCAGCTCCTAGGCAAGTTTTCCATATTTCCTTTCCAGGATGTCAATATGCTAAGACCATTTATGAATTTATATAGGATATTGTTATAAAGGCTGCCAATAAAGACTCTCCCTCTTAACCTAAACTGTAGCAGTTCTAATGTTTCAGTGTGAGGCTTCTCCTGCACAGAGCTGCCACTGTGCTGAGCTGTGCTCCTGTGAAGAGAATACATTTCTGAGGGGATTACGCTGAAATCACCCAACTTGTTTCCCTTTAGGCTTAAGTGAGATTTAAATTTTGGCTTGTGGATGTGAAAAACAAACACATTGATTTGCTGAATTGCTTCCTGTTCCCAGGAAGCACTTTCAAATAAAGATAAAATTCTTTTAACTGCTCTTTTTGCTCACACACCTCAGTGCATAGGGGTGAGCTCCTATGAACTGAGACAAAGCTGCCACATTAGGATAAATATTAGCACCTCACACCTACCATGGCCCAGTTTTCTACGGATGCTCCAGTTTTTCCATTGTAGCCAATTATGTTTGAAACCAGCAGTTTGTCCCAGTTTCACTAAAATAACACATTACGTTTATGAAGTGCCTATTATCACGAGTTTCCCCAGCATTTTACAAATGACAAAAATATCCCTTAATACCTGTGCAAGCCCGTGGGAGATGGAGGTGGCAATTGGAAATGAAATTACAAAGACAATAATAGCAATAAGGAAAGACAAAGTGAGGTACTTGAATTGTTAGAATTGATGAATAAGTTTGAATCTACTTGCATTTTACTCTGCCTGAGATCAAATATTGAGTAAAAATCTGGAAAAAGCAGAGAATGTAAAGATTCATTCCTTTTTCTGTCAGAAATACCTTTGATTTCAGGAGAAAAATTCCCGGTGAGCATTGCCAGGATTCCCTGTGGATTTCTATTACATCTCCTAGTAAAAATCCATTGTTCTAATGCCTTTTGACTATGGGATTTCTTCACTTTTGGTCGATTTTATCAGCTTAATAAGAAAGCTACTGTTCTGTCTTTATTTGGCAGACTGTGTGTGCCAAATGAAAGTTCCTCACAAATTAATTAAAGATTATTTCCTGCTTTGCCTGGCATTCCTCAGTAATAATGCCATTTTTTTCAGAATTCATGCATGACCTTCTCAGTGAAGCTCTTTCATGCACAAAAACCACCAAAAGCTTGTCATAAGTGTATCTTAGTCCTATTCAACACTCCACAGTTGCATTTCTTATTTTCTTTATTCATTGGTGGGACAGGATTATGCTTAATCCTATCAACAGCCTCATATTTGTGATGTGCTGGCATCTTTTCTAGGTATTGTGCTCTGTCAGTTATTACAGAGGCTATTAGAGAGATATGTATGAGACAGTTCAAATAGTTGAGCTGGCAAATGTTTACTCCAAGTGGCTTTTGATTCCTAAGAAAATCCCAAGGGGATTTGAATTGGTCTTTTGCTCTTTGCCTTGCATGTTAATTTCCTGTTGTGTTTTTTTTTTGGCAAGGGTATACGAAACGTTTATGCCAATAATATTCTCAGATGAAAAATGCCACCAAACATAAATCAGACTGTTTTGCAAAGCAATTTTAGTAAAGCACAAACAAACTTCACTAATAATCCACAGTGTACCCATTCTTTTATGCTAAATTTCTCTCTTTCACACAGAGGAATAGTGTTATCCCACTTCAGAGATACTAGCAGTTGGAGGTGGCCTTAATTCAGCTGTAAGAGTTGCATATAATCCTTTCCAGCCTGAGATTTGAAATCTCATTCAGTGGGAATGATAAGGCAAGTTGCAGAAGGCTGTCAAAGAGGTGGGTTCTCTTTCCAGGAGAAACAGCAGAGATATTGCTTTTTTCAAAGCAAGAAGCTCCTCCCCGCTTTTCAGAACTCCCCAAATCTGCAAGCAGGTTTTTAGGATGTGGAATACTGTTACTTCTTAGAATTAATCCATTGTTCTCTTTCCATTTCTACTTGCAGGCCTGTGAAATACTTTGCTGTTCAAGTCTTTGTTGTGGATCTGTGAGCCCCCCTTCCTAGGACAGGCTGTGTTGGTGTCACACCCTGTGCAGAATGAGCCATGTATTGCTCCATGGCTTAGAGCCTCTGTGCTGTTCTGCATCTACCCCTGGGTCCTGAGACCCACCAAAACCTGGCTGAAGTGGGCTGCCACTGGATAGTTTTTGCTTTAGGAGTTGGAGGTGGAATGCAGTAAAGCCAGACAGAAAGGTTCCCCAGCAGACAGGGCATTGGCCTTATGCACAATCAGGAGGCTGCTTTTGCTTTGAATGTTGACTCACCCTGTGGACAAGTTACTTTCCATCTCTTCTCTTGCTTTTTCTCTCCTGTCTTTTTTATACTCTTCCAAACAGGAATCATCTCCCAGCACACGTTTTCATGGCACGTTGCCAGTAGCACCTTGAGTGCAATTAAGGTCTCACTGCAGCACTACAAGCCTGCTCAGTCTGCCTGCTGCTAGGAATTGTGGATGCACTTGCCACCCCTGAAAATATTCTTTCCCTTCTCCCTCTTTTTTCATGATTGCTGTGTGTCTGGGAAACAGAGATGGGATGAAGAAAGGCTGCTTCTTAAAATATTTTTTCCTTTTTCCTCTCTTGTTTTGTAATATTTTTTTTATTCTGTGTGGCAAAGGAGCTGTTATGTGGCAGTGACTGCCATGGCCCTGCTGGCTCGTGCTCTTCTCCCTGGCAGCTCCAGCAATCCAGCCACAGAAGCCACACAGGAGCACGTGTGCAAGCTAATGTGTAACTACCTTTGTTCTGCTGTTGTTCTTTCTGAGGCTTGGCTCTTTTTTTTTCCCAGGACTTCAGTTGGTTGTTTGTTGGTTTTTTTTGTTGTCACTCTGAAATGTAGGGCCTGTGGGGTGATTGCATCCAGCCTTCTGCTGTCGCAGGTGCAATTGTGTTCAGTCTCGTTCCCAAACCTGACAAGTTCTGTCTTAAAACTGGTTACAATTACTCCCACTGGAATGCTGTTATGAAACCTGCACATCTCACACTTGTAAGTATTATTAGTTTGCCTGTGCTGGTGCAGCCAGGATAGCAGAGGGCCATATGGAAGATGCAGCATGTCACACGGGGAAGTTTTTCTACTGGGTTTATTTCCCCATTTCCCTGAAAGCCACCAAGTAAGCCAGCAAAATATTCTGTCATTTTGCCAATGTGGCCACATAAGATAAGGATTTCTTTTCACTTTCTTATCTGGCAAACTATGTTATCAAAGCTTTGTAGAATAGACTGCAGATAGCAATTGTACAATTCGCAATGCATTGTTTTTGGAAGATGCTTCCAAGTATGGGTCAAGTCTGAAAGCAGGATTTACTTCAGGTCAGGTTAGGGGAGGAAGGGAGGGGATAGCAGGTGGAAAGAGAGAAACGTTTGAGTGCTTCAGGCCACCTGCAAGGACTGAGAAAAGCTAAACTAGAGGCTTGGGGAAAGAACAGCAACTTTTATTTTTGCTTGCAGGTAAAGAGGAGGTGCTCTTTAGCTCCTCAAATCTTTCCAGTGTTGCTGTGCTGCTGGCAAGGGCACTTTGACCATGTGGGACTGGTAACAAGCTGGAGCTGTGCCCTCAGCTTGCCTCAGCTGCAGATTGCACGGCTGCCACAGCCAGATCCTCCTCAGTCGTGTGCCCTTGCTCATGGTAAAAACAACACATCTGGGTTTTCAGACTGTCTGAATAAACTGACATGCCCTCAGGAGGAATACAGCCTTTCACCAAGCAAGTTGCTAAATTAATTTAGTTACATTGAGATTTCCTTACGTGAATAAAACCTTAGTAGATGCTTAAGCTTAAAATTTTCTAGAGAACATTGCCTGTGACTGTTGGTAAGCAACAATTTTTCTTGTTCCTTGAAGAAGCCTTTCAGAACTCATTTCTTACAGGAACAGGAATGCAGGAAGTTGATCAACAAGTTTTCTGGCATTGATCTGCTGCCTCTTTAGATGACAGCTATTTTTACTGAGAGACTTTCCTGCAGGAGCTCAAAAGCAGGTGCTAGGAATGACGTTCCTTCTTAGACAAATGTCAAAACAAGAGAATTTTTAAATTGTAGAACAAATTCAGGACATATAAAACTAGCAAAATTCAAAGACTGCTGGAGAGCTGTCCTGATCCTTATTGTGTTAGGGAGGAGCTGCATTTCTCTTCCTTCCCCTTACCTGTCTGAAAGCCCTCTCTTCAGTTTTCATGCTGTACCTGCTCTTTGCTCTCAGGTCATCAGGCACCCCGAGTGAGATATGATTACAGATATTTGCACTTGTTGTGCCAATATATTGCATTAATCACCAGGGACAGCTAAGCTTGTGTCTGAACGTGAGGAGGATGCATCTTTAAAATCACCCACAAGAATGACCCCTGGACACAGAACCAAAGCACATGCTGGTTCCACAAGATGCTTTCAATCACCACAGGTGCTCATATTGCCCAAAATTCAAAGGAATTGAACTAAGTAATCTTCAGGGTCTGCAAAATAGGTGTGAAGTTCCAAAATTCCACCACAATTTTCCACAGCACTGACCACTCCTGTTTAATTGGTTTACTGCCTTCAGTTCAGTCCCTCTGTGAACTCAGGTCAGAAATGTGATTAATTAAGATTGCTTAGAAGGGTTTGAAACTTATATTAATATTACTTAGAAGGGTGAAATGTGCTGTGTGTTATGTACTAGTGCTGCTAGTGATATTAGATACTGATGTATTTTGAACAGATTCAGGCCAAACCACTGCCTTTTATTGAAACAGATAAAATGGTCACATTTCTTTGTGCCTTTGCCTGTCCATCTAACCACTCTGATGCTCTCTCTAGAGTTTCTGCATGCGTACAAAATGCTTTAAAAGATGTGATTTCAATACACTCTTTTGACAGTGGTCAAGATGTTCCCACTCTCCAAGGTGTTAAAGTGAAGGAGGTGGTTATTTTTTAATTCATATCTCATTCATCGGGAGAACTTTGCATACATGATTTTCTGTAAAATGTCATGAATATTTAAATATGCATTTACAGTGTAATTCAACAAAGAACTGTATATTTGTGCCAGCTGTACAGCACAATTGCAATTGCCCAGAGAATGCAGTGAAAATGCAATTGAGAACAGTATTGGTCTGTTAATTTATCCTGGGTATTTGGAATGCTGGAGTATCCTGGTCGTCTGAACACATGGCTTTTATTCTGGACTGGTGCAAAATTAATTACAATTCCTGATGTTGTATGTGCAGCTGTTTTCTCTCAAGAAAAAGAAAATCCCACTGGGGCAAAAACTTCAAAAGTACACCAGAAGATCAGGGAATTGGCACTTGTGTTTGCAAGAATCTGAGTAATTCCACTGGTAGAACAAGAATCAAAGTCTTTAATGGTCTGATTGCTAAAACCAGTAACTCCAAGAGGAAATCATTAGACATGACCTTCTTGCAAACAGGAATTAATAAAATGTAATCTTAGGCTACAACACATTTTAATTAACATAATGCCTATTTCTGGGAGATGCTGGCTTCTATAAATATTATCTGCTAAATATTAGTATGCTAAGGAAATTTGTATAATCTGTGATTTCAGTCATCTTTCTTCTCGGCAATCTTTTTTTTTGCTTTTAAATTTTTTCCTTCAGTCCCCACACTGACCCCTTATTAGATTATATTTCAGCCAAACTAGTTGCTATGCCTGGCTAATGAGGAAAATTGACATTAAACTTCCAAGCTGGCTAATTTAATAAAAAGGATGTAACAATAATGTGTGTTCCTCTCTGTCCAGGAGGCTGCCATGAACCACTGACAGCTTTATTTATTTTTTGTTTGTACATTGGCATTTTTGTATATAAATATAAACTATACCCTCTCCTGAGTCCCAAGATGCAGTAGATGCAGTGTATGAGGGAAGAAAGAAAGTAGAAATAACCACCATTGACAGGTGTAGGAGAGATGAACTAATGGGCAGGAAGGTGTGAGATATCAAAAGCCAAGACTTTGCTTTTGCTGACTTCTCATTTATTGTGCACAGCATGATGTAGAATTAAAGTGTCTGGGCAACAGTTAGTTAATGTGGAAAGAGGGATTACTTAATCCCAGAATCTTTATCTTGCCTGATCTTCCTCTTTTCCTACTAAAATCTGGTTTTATGAAGTCTTGGATTTCCTTTAGAATTACTGGAACTACTCTTTACCATCATTAGTGATACATGAGATTTTACTAATAGAGAAAAAGCAACTCTCACAGTGTATAAAGATGAAAAAATATAGTTTAAGAAAATATAGTTTAAGAAAATTAACATTTGAAAATTTCTTTTTTTTTTTTGAGTAGTCATTTATCTAGTTCAAAGAGCATACAGCTTCTGTAACAGCTGCAATGTCACTGCAACAATGGGCAAGAGAGTCATATCAACAAGCAGATAGCACATGGAAGCATGAGGTCATCTTGTTTGCCACTTGTGCTCAGGAAGTTTCTTCCAGGAAGAAACACAGCCATGCAAGGAATTAGAAGTTACTTCTGCTCTTCCCACTGAGGGTGGTGAGGCACAGGAACAGGTTGCCCAGGGGAGTTGTGGATGTCCCATCCCTGGAAGTGTTCAAGGTCACGTTGGATTCAGCTCTCTGGTCTAGTGGGAGGTGTCCCTGCCCATGGTGGGAGTGTTGGAATGAGATGGTCTTTAAGGTCCCTTCCAACCCAGACCATTCTATTGCTATTTAATCTCATTTATTCTCCAAGAAGTTCTTTGAGATGTGATACGAGATTGCCTCATTTGGGCAAAATATGGGTGACATGGGGTGAAAAAAGAGAAGAGAGAAAGTTCCTCAACTTTTCCTTTGTCCCTGGACATCAGAGTGGATTCAGTGGGAAGGAAGCACACTTAGCCTTTCAACTGCTCAGGACTGTGAACAGGGGCCTGGTGAAGTAATACACCCTTTAAATGCACATGTTGATGAGCTGCAGTGGCTTTTCTGAACCAGTAATCTACACTGCTTCATTCATTGTAAATGGTTTAATGTTTTGCATTTTGAGAGTGCATTTCAGTCAGAGCTTTACAAATACTCATTAAGCCCTGAAACACTGCTCTGGAATAGATGAATAAATTATATGGGGAAAGTAATCATTAGAAACCTTGTTGTTTGGTTGAATGGTGTACAGTTTTCATGTAACCCAGGACTTAAGTGCAGCAAGTCCTTGACACCTATTTTCACTTTCCTATATGAATATTCATTTGGCTTAAGTTAGCATTTCATCCCCACATCTTATCAGAATTAAAATTCATCCTCTTCTAATGGAAACTGTGCTGTTTCCCTACCACAGACAATGGTTGGCATCAAATAAAATTGTTCTTTGTTCCAAAACTACGGTTAGAATTCAGTGGTTAATCACATGCTGATAGCAAACACTCCTGGTTTCCTTTACATCCATGTGACAATACAAAAGACAATTGATATGTGGCTAGTGTAAGATTCACTCGGGACATTCCAGGCACACTGGGCTTTGTCAATACTCCAATGTACAGCTTGACATTATGTGTTGCCTTACTTTGAGTTGTGTTTCTTCCCCCTAGTGCAAAAACTGTTCTATTCTTCTAATTGTATTATAGATTTATCTTAAATACACGTATCAATGGATTTTACATTTTGTTCTTAAAATCCCTTTAGAATGTTAAAATGAAAAGGAAAGGATGCTCCCAGGGACATATGGTAGTTTATTAAATGGTTTCTTCTAAAAATCCAGCCTGAATCTTGTCCACTTTGTTAATCTCCAGATGTTTCTCGTTGCATTAGTATCGACTTAAATGAAACAAGTTTAGTCGGGGTGCTCATATTAGGGAAAAAAAACCCCACAATGGTATAATTTTTGCTACTTTTCTCAGTGAAGCTGATATTTGAAAGGCTGGAGCTGTAGGTGCATCCTGCAGGTGTATCCTGCAGGTGTATCCTGCCATCAGGTCTTATTACATTGGAGCTTGGATGTTCACAGAGCCAAGGATAAAACCGGCAATATCCTAGTTCATCTTGTGACTGCTTTATGAATTGTCTGTACAACACCTATTCTTCTTGGTTCACAAGCCATAAAACAATCTTAGAAAAGTAAATATTCTCAAAATGATTAAAACTGAACATTGCAAAGCTGATTTCCCATGTACCAGAGTTTATATGACAAAATCATCAATATCACCAGCTGTTTCTTCAGCACTCCAGACGGACATAATTCTGATAAAATAGACATAATTCTAATAAAATGTGGCATTTTAGAGTGATTTTATCTGATTTGCCTTAGTAGCAGCAACCCCCAAGCCAGAGTTAAGTGGAACAATGACCTTCGGTTGAGGTATTCTTTGTGAAATTCACCGAGGGTGGAAAGAATGGCCTGAAGTGCAAATGCTGCCTTGTTATCAGTGTCTGGAAATGCCTCAGGCCACTTCTGCCACTACTACAGCGAAGCTGTGCTCTCCGCTTGGGAATTAGCACATTCCCTATGGATTTGCATATAATAGAAGTAGTTGTGATAGTTTCTCAAGAAAGTCTTTGTTTTCATCGCGCCTTCACCAAACCTGAGCCAGAAATGTGTCATCAAAGCAGTCATTTATGTATTTAAAAAACGAGAGCTGTTTCCACGCTGTTGCCATGGGACAGCTATAGCAGGAAATGAGCAAAACACCCACATAATTATTGTTGACAGAATACAGTTTCGATTTTATCAAGTGTAACCCCTACGTGATATGTTGTTAAGGCAGCCTTCAACATCTCAGTGAGTGAAATGCTGATTTGAGGAGTGCGCAGTGCCCAAAAGAGATGTACTATTGTTATGCTTGAAAAACAGAACATCTTAAAGACGTCTGCCACACTGAGATGATATGGGGGTAATTATTGTTAAGTCTCTGAGGAGCAATTAGAGTTGTTTTTTATTAAATTTTCATGTCTTGATTGACATTGAAACTGAATGAATCAATATGTAAATCCAGATTACAGTGATCTAATAAGATATTGAAAAAGATGTTACTTTACAAAGCATTCTGTGGCAAAACTCTACAGCACTGAGAGAAAAACCCCATAAATTTATCATTTTGCAAACTGCTTTGCTGTTGTTCTTGCTTTTGAATTTAATCTGCTTAGCTACTATTTAAATTAGATTTCAGAGGATGCTGTAATTAAGAAGGGGGATATAATTCATCATTTGTAGAGATCACATCCATTATGTATCTAAATAATATAAGTTATTTATAACAGTGTTGTATAACAACCCTGGAGAGCTTTAAGCATTAATCAATAACAGTAGAGAGATGTCAATGTGTAAAATTGAATCAGATATAATAATATTCCAGTCTGACAGATATCAGGCTATTCCTTGCTGAAATACATAATTCTCTCTCCTGATTTGCGTGGTTACTTACTTCACTGATTAAAAGGAAATCTATTTCAGGTGGGTTTTATTGAGAAGAGCAACACATTTGTATATATTTAAAAGATATATGGAATAGTCCTACTCCCTCAAGAAAGGAAGAGTCAAATAAGAAAAAATAACTTTTTTGGAAAGTAATACTGCAGTAAACAAAGACAGTTTAATTTCTTTTAGTCTATATAAAATAATGAAGTTTTTTTGGTATGAATTAAGTCTGTACTGTTTATCTATTTTGACATGCATATTCTAACACACATGGATGAAGAGGCGTGACACAGGTATAAGTGTATTAAATTATTGAACAATGTTTTGCTGACCTTGCTGACCTTTTGAGTGGTCAAATAAACTGAGGCCCTAGTCTATTTTGGTCTTTTCTGTGGAAGTCCACCTACACAGGCTCTAGGGGATGAAAAATATACAACAGTTAGAAAAAAAGCGGTTTTTTATTACCTTGACTCAGTCCAGCTACATTCAAGAGTTCTGCTCAAGAACCTGCAAAAGGTTCTTTTTCTTGTACCTGTGTTTTTAAAGTTACCTGTGCTGTTCTGCACTGCCACAAATTGCTCTCCAGCTCTGTGTGATAGTGAGATGGGTCACAGGTACCAACACGTGGCCTTACTGCTGGGATAGTGACAGTTTTGCAACTGTCACTATCCCAGCAGTATCCCAACAGTGATAGGATTGGCAACTTACAGATATATTTTCTGGTGGAGGGGTGTTTTTGGTGGAGGGGAAAGAGACAACCTTTTCCTAGTTTTGTTGTGTGTGATTATATATTTATTTTTCCTCCTTAAGCCAAGCAAAACAAAGTTTTATTTTTATCTCACTGTGTTTTGGGCTAGGTGGAGATACAATCAGGCAAAGAACACAAGAGGACATTTATGAAGCCATGCAATATTTGGAGATGGAGGAACAGTTCACTGATATTCCTCAGATTTTTTTTTTCAGCTTTGTTTAAAGCTTTCCTGTTACTATAGCTACTGGTTTTGTCACGCTCACATATAGATGGTTTATCACACTGCCTTTGGAAACTGATTGCTGTTGCAAATCATAGAAGCCAAGAGTGGAAGGGGTACAAGTGTGTAGCAGGAGACTATGGAATGAAAACCACACAAGGACCTGAGCCCGAGCATAGGAAGAGACAAAAAGAGATGTGGAGGATTATCAAGAAGGCACGTGTGCTGAGATTGTAACAAAAAGCAGGAAGAAACTGGAGAGAAGTTGGGTATTGGAAAGCTATGATGAGGTATGCACACTTCATGTTGCCAGAAAAATGAAGAAGAATGATTAACCCTCAGCTACCTCCCTCTGGAGCCAAGCAGATAATCAAAACTTTAGATTCTTTTGCAAAGGGGTCTTTGAAAAAAGGATTTGGGAGACTACAATGGGTAGAGATTGTTCTGCCTGGCAAAAGCTTATTTAGGAAGAGGACTGAGACCTTGGCCAGTTACAAGCCCACTGACAAAGTAACATCTCTGGAAAGGTGAGGCAGAAGATGCTAAAATGGAATCTTGCCTGGAGTCTTGTGTGGGGTTTGCTGTTAGTATGCATAGAGGTGTGTTAAGTGATCTACAGAGTTGCAGCTAGCCATTTATGGGTGTAGTAAGAAAAATGAGGTGAAAATCTGTTTTATCTTTGACATATTCAAATTTGAAAACATCCTGTTGAACAGGTTTGTTTCTATTACTACTATGGGGACTCCAGGGTGAAATTTTGGGTCTTCCAAAGCAGATGGAGAGCAAACTTAGGGAGGAGCCTGGAAAGTGAATTCAGAAATCCTAAAATCTTTAGAAAAAATGTCCTAGCAAAGATTGTTGGGAATATGTGACACCCTGCTTGCCCTAACTATGATATGTAGTTGCAAAAAAATGGCAGTTGCCAAAAGGGCTGGAAAAAGGGTAATACCAGTCATGGAATGGTGGACTCAAAACTGGGGAAAAAAGCTTTGATGGAAATAAAGTGACATATCTCATACTGGGGAAAGAAATCAAATGCATAATTCCTGAGGAAACATCAGAGAATTGAACAGTTTGATTTAAAATTTTGAAGATTTTAGTCTTAAGGATCAGTGCTGTTTGTCTTTGCATTGTCCCATTTCTTAAAAAAGGATCTCTTCATACTCAGGTGTCATGGAATGACAGGGAGTCTGTTTGTGTTCATAAATACAAAACTGACTTCAATTGTCTGCTTTAAAACAAACCAAATGTTGATAGTCACAGGTACATCAGTATTGAAGAGCTGAGGGTTTCTCTCAGGCTGCCAGGCTTACAGTGTCCTTTGCCAAGAAAAAAAAAAAGTAAGAAAAATACCCTCAAATGTTCATTATAAAATGTAAGTTAAATTTCTGGAAATTATCCCGTGACTTTGGCACATAATTGTTCTTTTGTATTTCTCCCTTCTACAAATAACTTGAACACTGTGCAGACATTTAACTATTGCCACCTCTGTTTAGAATGATAAGACTTGTCATGACAAAATTATGGCTATTTGTTATTTAGTTTAATTTTTGATTACCAAATATATGCTAGTGTGTGGATTCTAGGTGCTGGGTAAGTAAATTATTGAGACTTTGTGAAATGCAAAAGAGAGAAAATGAAGAGGAGATGGGACTACATTAAATATAGTAATCATAAAAGCTTGTGTCACAGGAAATTGTAAATTGACAGTAATTAGGGAATGCATTCATTCATTTTTGCTTTTGTGTGCATTTTTGTGCATTTCAGGGGACATGCTTAACTTGATTCTATGAATGTAATTCTTTTGGGCAAATGGATATTCAGGTGAGAGAGATATAATTGGATATATTCAGTTGTTTGCATCTAGAAGGTAAATCAGTAGAATGTCTTTAAACGTGAAGGACATTTGTGAGGAAAACACAATTATTTTGAAGATATCTTATGGATTTCACCAAGGGTACTTTCAGTGAAAACATACTTTTGAAAACCAATGGTGATTTGGAAAAGAAAACCTTTAAACTGAAGATAATTACCTTTTTTTTTTCACTCGTAGCAGAGTTCAGCATGTTTTGGAAGGAGAAGTTTGGATTTGTTATGCAGCACCAGTGTTGCCTTCTCAATGTCATTTTCCCATCTGTCTTGCTCAGCAGTGTCACTGTCTGGGCTGATGCCTGTGTGCAGTCTCCAGTCAGATCCTGCTGCACAGGGAGACAGTGACCCTCCAAACTATTCTTGTGCAATGTCATGCTCCATATCTTCCTCAAAGGAACTGTGGATACAATCTGAACTTGTTTATATTCTTTCCAGTGGCCAGGAAAATGAATAATTCCTTTTTCCGTATTTGGAATTATTTCAACAATAGATTTACCACTATTTAATCTTTCTTATTTTATCAGCTATATTTATCTTTCGGTGCTCTTAGAATTCTGTTGCCTGACACAGGTCCCATGGAAATTTAGGAAAACTTCTCAGTCTATTGCAAGGAAAATAAGCTCCAAAAATCTTACTTTGTCTAAAATTTGCCATCACTTTCCCCAGAGTATAAACTGCCCTGTACAGAAAGCGTAAAAGATGTTTCATTTAATGTCAGCACTTATAAAAAGGCAAAACCTGTTCTATTGGTGGCAATACCTTTTCTGTTGTGCTCTAGATTTATTTGGCATTGTACTAATATATATAAATTATATATTAATTCCGTCCTGGAGAGTGCTTAGGCTGGAAATGGGTGATATCTTGCAGATGGTGTGCCAAATTTTTGTACATATCTTGTGACTCTTGCCCTTCCTTCTGTCTAGCTCTCCTGACTTCTGTAGGTTGTGTGTCTCAACAGAAAACACTCCAGATCAGGAATGAGTACGTGCTCTATATTTAGTCATGTCATCAGTAGTACCACTGTGCAAGTTGCTTATCTTTCTTAACTGTATCAGGGATTGTCCTTCCTCTCTCCTTGTAAATAACAGAAATCCTTAAATTCAAGAGGTTGCCGTGAATTCTTCCTGTCAACTAGACAACCACTCAATAAGGTGCTCTTTAGTACCTATCAGGTGATGACAATTTTTGATGTCCATCTATTTCTAAAACTCCTTAACATTTTGAACCAGCATTTCTTTTCATAGGAATATAGACTAAAATGGATCTTGTGAGATCATCTTTTCATAGCTCCTGACCTGAGACAAAATAAGTACACTTAGAATTTCCCTGACAGAAATTTTGTCTGATCCAGCCTTTAGAAACGGGTGGTAAGGGAAATACCATGATATTCCAACTTAAGCTGCTTTACTGCCCATTACATTTGGGAAAATTTCTATGTATCATCTATCTTCAAATTTATCTTGGCATAAATCAAGCTGTTTTCTACTCATCCTGACATGTATGAACAAGGAATAAAATTGATTGGTATGTCTTAAATCAACTATATTTTAGTTTCAAAATAATCCAATAGTGATCTTTTTGCTATCTTGTTTGCTTTCCCTACCCACCAAAGTAACGTTTGGTCTTGAACTTGAATCCTTTTCATTTGTTCTCTTCATGTTTTAAACAATCTTAAGACTTCAGACTAGAAAAAAAATCTTTCTGCATATTCAATCTATTTCCTTAAGTGCTTCTTCATCCTACAGCTTGACACTGGCTCTAGCTGTGCACAGCCTTTCTTTTTTTCAAATTGAAGAGTTCTGTTGGTACTGTTCTCCTGAGATGGCTTTTCCCCACGCTGTCTGAGAATCCAACAGCTGAAATTGTTTTCTCCAGTTTGAACAAATATACCATAGTGATTCCTTAGTATAGCTCTTCCATAATCTGAAAAAGTGTTGTTTCGGAGTAACAGCATTGGAAATTTTCCAGGAATGTGGATTTGCCTAATGTCTCCAAGATCTCTCCCCTGTTTCCCTTACTGTCTGATTAATACATTCTTCTACCTCTAAGAATCAATGTATTAATTTCTAGTGTCTCAAGCACTTACCACTGCTAGATGGGAATCACACTGCACAATCCTGAAGAACAACGTGGTTGCACAATCTATATTTCAGTATAATCAGACAAGGAACTGCTCTGAAATTGTCTTGCAAATTAATCCGTCTCACCATGAAACCTTTCATGATTTTAATTCTCAGCTGTTCGAAGCAGAGCTGGAAAATCATGCTAAAAGGCATAATACATGTTTTGCAGCTAAAGGGCATAATACATGATTTGTATTATGGCTTATAAGCTTTCTTAACCAGGATTTAATAATTCAGATTCATTACCCTTCAAATGCTCTGCTTCTGTCTGGCCTCACACCTTTTATAAGTCGTGCTTATCCTTTATGAAATATACAGGTCATGATGAAAAAGTCATAACTAGCAGGCTTTTCTATGCATTGCACCTCATTTAAGCTTCCTGAAATAGCAGCAGCTTTTGACCTCTAAGATCATCAAATTCAATTGTATTGAATTCTCTGAAAAATAGGAAATAGATCATTAGAGTACACACCATGCTGAAATCCAGCTGTGATTCTGTAACCTTCTAGACACTGGATCTAATTGTGACTGAAGGAAATGAAACCTTTCTTTTTTTCTGTTTTTTTTTTTTTTTGTGATTCTCATATAGCGTCTCCTGCATTATTTGCAGATTCCTACTCCATGTTTTGTTGAAAAGTTATAGCATATGAGGGGTTGAAAAAGTGCAGGGAAACATGCAGACCTCAATGGTGCAAGGGATGGGGCTGTGTGTAATGGAAGTGGAATAAAGAGGAAATGAGAGTATTTGGATGTTGCTACTGCCAGGGTGAAGCTGGGTTGTAAGGGCAAGGGCTAAAAAGAAAGGAATGAAGTACAAAGGGTGTCCATGTTCAGTGAGTTTATTCTGGAAATAGCAAGGGCATGTGGTGATAGGAAAAGGGTAATAGTTTTATACTGAAAAAGGAGATGTTTAGAATATATATGAGATTAAATTCTTTACTGTGAGGATGGTGAGTCACTGGTGGGTGCCCAGAGAAGTTGTGGATGCTCCAGCCTTGGCAATGTTCAAGGCCAGGTTGGATGGGGCTCTGAGCAAACTGGGATAGTGGAAGGTGTTCCTGTCCTCCAGGGCTGGGGGATTGGAATGAGGTGATCTTGAAGGTCCCTTCCAACCCAAACCATTCTGTGATTCTCTGTTTCAACGAAAGTGCAGATACAGATTTTGGCATCCTTTAAAATGTAGCACTGCTCTGCCAATTAAATGAAGTCTTCCAAAAAAGTGTTCTCAGAGGATGCAGACAGAGCAAGCAATATTAGTGACACATTCCTATAAAGCTGTCAAAAGTGGGTTCAAACTTGCAGTATTCAGGGACCTCATGATGTCTCCTTGAATCACCCAGTTATCAACAAAGGGAGCCTCAAATATCCTAGCTTTTATTAGATCCTTGTTGAAGAGCATATTTCACTTCCTTTAGCTGAGTTCCAGATATTGTGGCCTTAAGGTCCCAACTTTACCCCAAATAGCTTCTTCCAGACAGTGCCTCTAGAGTGCAATGAATGATATGTAATAGAAAAGTGTTTGATATCAGCCAGGGAGGACTGGAACCAGTCTGGAAAAAAAAAAGAACAGAAAAACCAGAAGAATCTGGTAATCTTATTAATGAATGATGCCTGGAGGCACTCTTCCTCCAGGGCTCTAAATCACAAACCTACCTCCTGATGAGGCCAACACTAGTCAGCTTGTGAACTTTTATGAATCTAGACTAAGTTTTCATCTTGATCTTTATTTTGGCATAGAGTCTGCAAGTTACTGTAAGAAAATAGGCTTTTTCAATAATGCATTTCTCTGTAATTTGCAGGTGTATGTGATAATGTGCAAATGCCTCAGGCACTATCCTGCATCAACTCAAGATGTGGTCATATGACAACGGTGACAAATTGAATCAGGGAGCTTCTAAATTGATATAATGAAAGTATTTTCACCACAGGCACATAGGAACTAGTTGCTAAGAGAGGCTGTTGAATTTCTGTCTTTGGAGTATTTTCACATCCTTACCTGGACAAAGGCCTGGGCCACCTGGTCTAAAATCAATGCTGACACACTGCAGGAGGCTGCACTAGTGACCCCAATCTCCTTCTTTGCAAGAACTGAAGAAAATCAATGTAATGGGATTTGGATTCAAAACAAAAAAAAAAGGAAAGTGATTCTTCATACACAGCTCAGGGAAGATGAGCATTAGGAGCATTTTGCTACTGCTGGATGATAGAAGTTATGTGGGCTCTAGTCTGGACAGGTTCACAGAAAAGATCCATAAGGAGTTAGATACGGAAACAACATCTTGAGCAAGAGCCTTCTGAGCTCACAGTTTCAGCAGGCAAGTACTGGATGTGGGTACTAGAGCTGAAGAAAGAAGCTGTGGGACTGTCTGGCTCCTGCACTCTTCCCTGGCACCTGCTCCTGTTGGGACATGAGGCAGAACGTTAGGCTAAACAGACATTTAGTTTGACCCAGTACAAATGCTTTTAGGACCTGAAATCCAAACACAATAATGTTTATTCAATGAAGTTACTATTAATTTGAGGTGGATGAGCCTATTTTGTCATGGTGATCGAGTGGCCAAAGCCCAGTGGAGTTGCAAGCAAAATGCAACGAGTTCATGCAGCTGATGGAGCATGGAAGCCTTGCTTCAGAGCATCATGGCAAATGAGTGACTCCAGGGCAAGAGCTGGTCTTCATCTCTTCTGCACAGACCTAAATACACAATGACACTAAGTAACTTGTGTTTGATTTCCTTTGGAACTGCACTGGAACTGACCTTACTGCCAGTTTTGTGATTACTCACACCTAACCAGAATGACTCAGAATTGTTAGGGCTTCTGTGGTGGGTTGACATAGGTTGGACATCAGGTGCCCACCAAAGCTACTCTGTGGGCACCTCAGAGCTTCCCCCTCCTCAGATGGTCAGGGGAGATAAAATATAATGAAAGGCTTGTGGGTCAAAGTAAGGGCAGGTAGAGATCCCTCACCAGGTACTGTCATGGGCAAAAGAGACTCAGCTTGGGGAAATTCACTTAGTTTAGTACCAATCAAATCAGAACAGTATATTGAGAAATAAAATCAAATCTTAAAAACACCTTCCCCTACCCCCCACTCTTCCAATTTTATTCCTGATTCTCTACCTCCTCCCTCTCAGTAGCACAGAGGGATGGGGAATGGGGGCTGTGGTCAGCTCATCACATTAACTCTGCCATTCCTCCTCCTCAGGGGGAGAACTCCTCACACTGCTCCAGCATGGGGTCCCTGCTCTGGAAGACAGTTCTCCATCAACCTCTCCAACTAAGTCCCTTCCCATGGGCTGCAGTTGTGCATGTGCTGCTCCAGTGTGGGTCCCTTCCATGAGGTGTGGTTCTTCCTGCAGGAACAGGCTGCTTCCAGCGTGGGTCCCCCCAGGGTCACAACTCCTGCCAGAAATCGTGCTCCACCATGGGCTCCTTCCTCCCTGGGTTTGCAGGTCCCTGCTCCAGCACGGGCTTCCCATGGAGTCACAGCCTCCCTCAGGCCTCCACCTGCTCTGGCATGGAGTCCTCCATGGGCTGCAGGTGGATCTCTGCATCCCTGGGGTCTTCCATGGGCTGCAGGGGCACAGCTGCCTCACCATGGGCTGCACCACGGGCTGCAGGGGAATCTCGGCTCCATTGCCTGGAGCACCTCCTGCCCCTCCTTCTGCACTGCCCTTGGTGCCTGCAGGGCTGTTCCTCTCACATGTTCTCACTCATCTCACTCATTCTCTGGGCCCAATTCCTCCTTCATGCTAACTTTTTTCCCCTTTTAAAATCCCTTATCCAATACATTGGCCAGCATTGGTCCATTCTGGAGCTGGATGACATTGCCTCTGTTGGATATAAGGGAAGCTTCTGGCAGCTTCTCACAGAAGCCACTCCTGCAGAGCCCCCCCTCTTTCTAAACTTTGCCATGGAAACCCAATAAGGTTTTTTTTTTAAAAAAAAGAAGGCACAGAAGTTTTAGTACTAGAAGTTTTAATCAAAATTCTGACATAGGATAAAGGGCTACAAGATACTCTCTCCTGCTTTATAGCTGTGGATAAAGTAAAAGTCTGTGGCTTGTTGGAAGATGAGAATATCAGTTAGTCTGGTATGTGTGCCACAGTAATGACCATTCTTGGTTGTTGGATGACACCATGTTAGTATAGTGCAGATATATAGCATATATAGTGTACATATACACAGTATAGTATCTTCTCCAACAGTGGTCAAAAAGGGAAGTCTACACAAAGCTATCCTGATGCACCAGACCTGCAATGTTGTCTGAAACTGGCGTGAAATACAGCAAAGCCCTCTCTCTCCTGACTGATGCTGCTTTTCTTGCCTCATGCTTTCTTCTGGTGATTTATTTTGGTTATTTAGAAGAAAAAGCAAACGTTATCATTTTCCCTGTGCTGCAGTACTCTCCCCTCTTACACTCTCCTACTGCATGCTGGCATTCTCCCTCTCCCCCACCCACAGCCGTGTCCTCAGTTGGTCTCCTCTGTTTTTACTAACCTGTCCCCAGTCAGACCCACCTACCCTTTCACACCCCTCTTTGCAGCTTGTCTTTCCCGTTTAACACTCTCCTTCTATGCCAAGCTTGCAAATGTCCCATTTCCTGCCTTTTTGATCCTTCTCTCTTCCCCAGTATCAGAACAGCAAGAACCCCACAGAGCCATGCTTGGCTCAGCCACCTCATTGAAAGAGGCATTTCTGCACCCTGAACCCTTTGGCTTTGTCAGTCCTCTTCTCCTGCTGCAACTACCGCTCCGGCCAAGCCAAGGTACTGGCTGGGACTCCTCACCTGGCATCCATCCCCGCTCTGCTGGCTGGCGCTAGGATGAGAGTAAGAAACCTACGGGCTCTGCTGTACGACAGCCCACTCCTTTGATTGTCACATCCACTCTGTCCCTAAATCACATTCTGAGTGACTGGAGCACTTAACTCTGGCTGGAGCATCGGCACACACCACACCAGTACCAGTAAGGGTCTTGGTCTGACTGGGAGCCAGCCCAGCCTCGCTGAAATGCACCGAGCGGGCTCTCACGTTACCCTCCTGCCTTTTCTAGGTCAGGGATGAACACAGGGGCTGGCACAGGTCCCTCCCGACGCCGGCGACAGCTCTGCTTTGTCAGCCAGCTGCCGCCGCTGCCTCTCTGCGATGTTTTAACCTTGGTGCCCCCGTACCCTGTGCCCGAGGTTCAAAGTCCCCGCGGCCTGTCTGTCCCTCCTCACCTGGCGCCGCCGGCGAGCGCGTCCCCGGGGCACGGCGGCAGCCAGGTGCGCACACACCTGTACATCCCCCGCTGCGGGCGCGGCGCCCGGGGCTCCGGGAGTGGAGCACGGCACGATCCCGGGCCCTCCGTCGGGCGGAGGGCGCCTGAGGGGATGTGCGGCTCCCGCC
>JBBMKD010000216.1:12518628-12673862 GCA_037834095.1 Argya squamiceps | reverse complement strand
CGGGGGGCGCTGGCGCCGCGGCCCCGGCTCAGCCCGGCCGCCCCCGCACCGAACCCGCACGTCCGCCGCCTTCATTAACGATCCACGGCAGCGAAAGCGGCACCGGGCTGCGCCGCGCCAGCGGGAAAGTTGGCTCCGGGCGCGGCGGGATGCGCGATCCCCCCAGCCGCGCTCTGGCTGCGGTCAGCAACAGGTTTCCTTGGAGGCGGCACTTCAGTTTTCACTGTTTGTTTGGGGTTTTTTGGCGTGTGTTTGTTTGCGAGCTGGCTGCTCCCCCGCTGCCCGCTAATTACAGTGAGGTTTGCGGCAGGTGGAGCGCCGGCCGAGCTGGAAGGTGGTTTTGCCATTTAAAATGGCTCGTGGCTGTGGACGCAGCCCCGGGAAGTTTTGCAAGTGAAAGGCTTCTAGTGTCTCTTCCCAGAGACGGGGCTGAACGGATGAAGTTGCCTTGCCAGGGCTGGTGGTGGCTGTCGGGATCTCTTCATGTGGCGTTTCTTGCTCAGGGAGCAGTTACGAGCAGGGATGTGCTGCTTATTGAGGTGCTTTTACTCAATGAGATGCAAGCATGTAGCGGTGAAGTAGGATAACTAAGGGAGCTTCTTTCAAACATTGCAGATATAAGGCTTTTACAAAGCCAAACACCGTTGTAAAAGTAGAGATTTAATCAAATGAGTGAAACTTTGGTACGTCTTGGATATAGAGTCATGTGTCACGTGTGATGTCTTTGCGTTTTCCTTTGGAATTCTGAATGCCTGACAGATTTAATGGAGGCAACAGAAAAGGATTGGAAAATGCTCAGACTATCTCATTGCTTTGAGTGCAGGACTGAGATGGCTACCCCAGGTTGTTAAGCACAGCCCCAGTCACTGCTGACAGCCGTGTCACAGTTGTTCAGTATTGAATTGCGTGCAGAGCATACCCCAGAATCGTTAACTTGAGGTTTTAGTAAATATGAAACTTTCAAACCACACTGGGCTGGGGGAACTGACTGAAGCAGCTGACTGAAGGTATAACAAATGCCTTGTGTTGAATATTTGTAAACAAAATTCCAGATGATTCTAAAATGTTCTTTTTTTCACTCACAGAGGAGAAAAAAGGCATTCAGTCTTCATTTGTCTGAGCCAGAGAATTCCTTACAGAGCTGGGCTGGGCAGTTAGTTTAGCCCTTGACTCTTGAGCACGAGGTAGTAGCAAAGCATTGGAGAGCAGCTCAATAACACTTAGAGCTGCCAGCCGGTATCTATGGCCAGTATGTTGAAAGGAAGGAATAAAAGTTCTGCTGGTTGCACAGCCCAGAGATGGAACTCTAAAATATCTAGTCTGTAAGTGTACTGTAAACAGATCCTTTATCTGAGTACATAAACCTCTAGGTATAGGAATACATCTATTTGTTTTTCTGTCCTGTCCAGAAACTTAGTAGGGCAATTTTAGAACAGCTTAAATTCCTCTTCTCAACTGCTCTGTTTGGAAGACCATTTCTCATCTTCTTTGTCAGGCAGTTACAAAACTTTCAATTTCTGGTCTATTGAATTAGAGCTATGTGCAGTACATTTTCATAATTTGTGCTAATAGTGTTCTTTACCTTGGGCTGGAACTGCTGCAGGAAATGAAATAAGGAATGGAGTATGTATTTTACTGAGCAATTTAATAAACTCAATCATCTTTAGTAAAGCAATGTTTTAACATAAATCTGTTCAGTTGAACTGCTTCATACCAAAGATCCTCCTGATATGGAATACAGTATTTAACTCTTCAGCAGTGATACTTCCCCCAGCACTGCTCTGACCTCTCTAATTTCAGCTCAGAGTCTTCCTGAGCCTAGTAGAATTTCTCATTTTTTCTTCCCTGAGCATACTGAGCTCTTGTTGAGCTCATGTAAACATCAGTATCCTTAGATGATGATTTCCATACCTCACTGCTCTGTTCATTCTTCCTGTGCTGCTTCCATGTGATGAGTTCTCAGCTTACAGAAAAGGTTACTGGTCTCTAAATGCATGATTTCACATGTTGTACTGTTAAATTCCGTTTTCTGGCATTCCAGCTCTCAAAACCCATGAACTCTCCTGGATAACTACCCAGTCCTCTTTGTACTGGTGACAGTTCCAGTCTGGTGTTGTCTACAGAAATTTCACAAGCACATTGTTACTCCTTGGCTACTAATTTATTAAAGGATGTCAGGAGGAATGTTCCAAGTAACCCCTCCCCCTTGTGATAATTTCACCAATTAATACACTCTATTGTAGTTTTACCACATTGACCACTTAATGGATCTTGTAAGTCTTATTATTTCTCTAATGAAGTTAGAAGTATTACAAAGTATTATTGCTGTTTCAAATAACTTCAATCTAAATATATAAAGGCTAACTCCACTTATGCAACTGATTTCTGAGATCATGAAAATACAAGATAAAAATTTTGGATGTGAGCTGTATTTGATGCAAAAAAACTAATGTCCATTTACTTCCATGTTTTTATTGCTTCTTTTGATACTGTGGACAAACTTGTAACATCATATAGTGAAACAAAGGTTTGAAACATCATGAAGTAAAACAAAGTTTTATAACCTGGTCAAGTTTCATATCAAAACCAGGTGAGATTTTCTCCCCTTTCCGCCTAACAGGAGTTTGAAAATTTCCAGAACTCCACTTCTGTTGGATAGAAGCTTTCCAAATTAACGTGCTGTGGTTTAGAATGTTTTTTTTTCTGTTCTGTAGCTGGGCAGCAGTGTTGTAGTTGAAGGGGTTCTGTTTTCCCTTTGGTTATTTACTTGAGATGCTTGTCTGAAATCACATTCCCTCTTAGCCTTGTTTTGCTCAACTAAGCAAGCCAAGTTCTTTGTGCAGCCCTTTAAAAAGGGCTCTTCGTCTGTTTGATTATCCTGTAGCTCTTCTCTGCACCTCTTGCAATATGAAGTCATCTTTGTTGCATGTGAGTGAACAGAATCCTCTGCTGGAGTGAGCTTTTGTGAGGCTTTCAGACAACAAAAGTGCTTTCTTGGCTCTAAAAATTTCTGTTTTCTGCATTTTAGGTTGTTTGCCTATTTAGGGAAGACGCCCACACTGACAGCACATGTGAATACTGCCAATTGATTGATACATGCAGGTCTTTTTCTTTGCTGCTCTAAATTTTAAGAACTGTAGTTTATACTAGGAAGCTACATTCCAGTTCTTCCCATTTGTGCCCATCCATATCTTTGTGAATGACTTTCTCTGTTCCAAGTATTCCTCAGGTTTTCTTGATGGTGGCAAACCCTGTTAGGGCAGTGCTGCCTCTTACCCTAAAATCACTAAATAAAACATTGAATAAGTGATGTATAAACTGATTCTTCTGGATCTCCTTGTAGTAGTCTTTGAAAGCATCATGGTTGTCACAGTTTTTGAGTGCTGAATACAGCTTGCACCACACTTTTCCATCTCTTTTTTTGTGTGTTTACTGGTGTTTCTCAAATACCTTGTGTGTGGGGCAGGTGCTTTATGGGAGAGTCACTGCAGAAAAGTTGTTGCTGAGCATATGTGGAAATGAATGAAGACTGGACAGCACTGGTTTGTTTCTGGTGGTTGGGTTGTGATGTGAAATGTTAATTGTGGTTGGCAAACTCTTTGTGGGAAAGGAGATGGGACAGCCAGGGAAGGGTAGTGATGATGGTAAAGCAGTGCATATATGCTTTACAGTGCAGGTTTTTCTTCCCATTTTCTTCTCTTTCTCTGATCATCCAAAATACTTGGGGAAGTTGGAAAGCTTGGAAAGAGTGGAATGCTTTATTACCTTTTTACAGCTTTCAAAGGCTGAGGTGGCTATTGGTGTGAAGGGATCTGTTCTTGCAGTGTTAGGTACCTAACTGCCTTGTATTTAAATAGGTTAAAAAAGGCATACTGCTGCTACAGAAGTTCTTTGTGAACCTCTGCAAAGGTATTGCACATCTGAAAGGTAATCATGTATTCAAATTGTAGCCTAGAATTGGGAACAAAAAAGTACAAATCAGCCCTTAAATATCTGAAGTTAACCTTTTGTTTGTTTCTGAAGTCAGTTTCTAGTTCAGCTTGGCCTTTTCTTTGGGTAATAAAGTGGCTGTACAAGAAACAAACCCGTGAAATTGGCATAGCAGTAGTCAGTAACTCTTTCCAACTGCTAGTCCTTAATTCTTGTATTTAGCCTGTACTGTGTGTAGGAAATATGCATGGTATGTGTTTCAAGTGTTTGGAAATAGCAAAAGAGCAAAGCACACTAAAGAGAAGTCTGCCTTTTTAACTTTGATTCTGCTGTGCCAAGTGTGTACATTCAGGTACAATGTCACTGAAAACCATACAGGAGCTCAGATTCACCCACAGTGGGCTGCAGATGATACCCACTTAATGATTATTTAATCACAGAAGCCCGAAGGGGAAGAGACCGTCTGGATTATTGAGTTCAGTCCTTTTGATTATCTGAGAAGATTGTTTTATAATCTCATTAATAAATTTAATCAACAGGTTTCTTCTGCCCTGCAGAAATTCCTATCTTCCCCACTCCTAGAAGGATGTTGAAAATTGTATCTTTTTTGGTGGCTGTTTAGGTGGGCTAAAACACTTTTTAATGTATGTGTTCCTTGACCTGCTGTAAACAAATCATTATTTCTTGTTCTGTTCTCCATGATGGAGAAGTAAAAGATACTGGGGCACTTAGCTACTGTAAGGAATATTGATGACCCTCATAATGATGAGGTCTTCTGTATAGATGATGTCCTTTGTGGTCCTTGACCCTCTGTGCTTTATTAAAAGTTAATCTACAAGTAAGTAAGTATATGAATTGACATGAAACCCACCTGTGAGGAGCTGGCCATGAACCTGTCACTGTGTCACTGCCGTGCATGGCCAGTTTGAGCTGGGGGGAGTTCCTGGAGTGGAGTAAAAATTGGGTAGCTGGAACCACGTGAGAACTTCACCAAAAGTGGTATGTTCGCGCCATCTCTAGAAAATGTGAGGATAATCTCTGGTGAATGGGTTTTGTGGGGAAACTTTTAGGGAAAGAAACCTGGAGTGGCTCCTCAGCAAGGTAGAAGACCTAGTTTGGGTAAGCTCGAGAGCACCATGTGCAGCAATGTGGATTCTGGCCAGCAGTTGATAGCCTCTAGTCAGGAGCTGTCCTTGAGGGGGACTAGATTTCACTGGGGTCATTTGTACGGGTGGAAAAGCGGGTGTGGAACTGAGAAGTGGGAGAAAATTGCCGGAAGTGTCTGTTGTGTTGGGAGGCGAGGGTCGGGAAGCTGCTGTCCCATCCCGCAGTTCTGCGGGAGCGATCCGTGGTCTTGAGCGGCCTCTACTGGCCCATGGCAGCAGGAGGAAAGCTGCCAGGCTGGGGGAAAGCCCTGTTGGTTCTTCCTCTTTTCATTTTAAATTTTCTTGGAAGATAGTGTTCCATTTGGGCTATAGGAAAGTAGAACTGTATACAGTAAAAGCAAATCTCACTGCTTGTACGAGTTTCTCTGTGTCTCTCTTTCTTGTCCTTTGTTCTCCCGCTTTGGGTTTGGTCAGACAGTCTGTTTAATACATTTTGTTGTCCTGGGTTGTGAGTAGAATTGAGCTGGGAATATCGGATCTGCTGGTTGGATACAGTAGCTGTGTTTCATTCCAGCTGGGGAAACAATTAAGTGTCCTTTCTGCTGACAGTTAAAATGGGAGATCACTCATTAATGAGTGCAGTAAATGCTGATGGATTTGTGCTCGGGCAGGGCTGGCTGACAATTGCAGAGAGCAGAGGAAGTGCTTTTGTAGTTCAGCTCCCAGAAAGCGGGAAAAGGGTGAGCTGTGAAATTCATGGTGCCTGAATTTCAGAGTGGCCCCTGGAAGAGCAAGCTTGGAACAATGTGAGAGGAAAACACCACGTGTGCTTTGGTTCAGCAAGGTATGTGAATGGAGAAGGATGTTGTGTGCATTCCTTAGGGGAGGGAGGAGCACATTAGGGAAGGTGCTGGAGTTTGTTTGTTTTTAAAGCAAGGCTGCACCACAGAGTACTTAGCTTGGTTCATTAATCTGTGTTTGCCTTTATTCCAAGATACACACATGTAGGAAAACTGAATTTTGACTGCCTGAAGAGGCCAGCAAGGATAATACACACTTGGAATGAGATGTTTTCTTAGGTGTTGAACGCTTCTGGAAATCAAAGTTTTCTGGGAAACAGCAACATTCTTTTGTTCTGGTTGGGGCTATGTGGCTTCCTTGTGTTGTAGCTCAGAAACAAAGGCATGAACTGGTTTTTCAAAGCTGCCAGCCTCCACGTTTTGTGTACTACACATTCCAGCTTTTTCAACATTAATGTGTAAGAAAAATTTCATTCATTCAGCCTCTTTACTAAAGTGATGTCCACTTCTTCGTTCCTTGGATCTGTGCAGGTGAATGTATGTGCCTTTTTAAAGAAGGTATGTATGGCAGTGAGGGTTTCAAGATTTCTGAAAGTGTGTCTAAAGGTTAAGAATAAATACAGTCATACAACTGTACTGGGCAGGTATTACTGTAGTCTTAAAAGTAGTTTTCATAATCCTGAGTTACGTTTCAGACTGCCTTTACAACGGTGCAATGTGCCTGTCACATCAGATGAGGAAACAGATAATTTATTCAACACTTTTAAATTTAATTTTAATAATCACCCATTATCTGCTAGAAACGAGAGAATCTCAAATATTTGGGACAGCAGAATCTGGATATTAATGCTGTGTGTTTTGTTGAAAAAGGTTGATTCTTCAATCTATCAGTAGTAAACTCCAGGAACTGGATGTAGTGAAAAGGATTACCTATCTGCAGGCCAGTAGTGCAAGATGTTGATGTATTTTATAAATGGAGGAAACAAAAAGGTATCTTTTTCCAGGCAGGTCTGCAATCTTAGCAAGTGTTTCAGAGAAAAGAGAAGTGTGTGCTGTGAAATACGTGTGTTCTATACCCTGCATTTTCCCATCATTCCACTTGCTGCAGATGGATTGTACTGAAACGAGTTTTAACCTCACTACTGATCCAAGTTTGCTATCATCTCAAATATTTACATTTCTTTGGTACAGATTAAGTGTACTGCTTCAGTATTGTAGTGCTGGATCTCTGCAAAGACCAACTTGAATAAATGTGGTGTCACATTTATTTAATATCACATCCAATTCTAGCCAGTATGACTGTAGACTGTAATTTGCTGCTAAATGTAATTTGTTTCATCTTTGCCTCCTAGATGTGCTTTTTAAACTTTTTTTTTTAATGGTCTTGGTTTGGATAATGGTAAAAGATGGGGCATTTTATTTATAGCTTAATTGTCTTTTCCTACAGCATTATTAGACTGTTTTACAAGGTCTGCTCTATGTCCTTAGAAGCAGAACTTTTAATTTAAAAGCAGATTTGTAATTAAAGATGTTAATATCCAAGAAGAATCTGGTTAAGCGCCCAACCCTTCTCTTTTTGATTGTCTGCCATGGAGTACTTGGCAAGAATGTCACTGACTTGTCTAGACAGGTACAAAATCTTTTTACCAATACATAGTAGGTATGTGCTTTTCTGCCTGAAGTTTTGTGTTTAAGCCCTTGTTTTCCTTATTGCTTATCTGTATCTTTGAAGGTTTTATCTTTAGTTTAATAAAAAGTACAACCGAAACCACCAAAACTTTTTAAATGAGATTGGGATGCACTGCTGAAATGAAGCATTTGAGTTTTATTTACAGTTTTTTGGGGTTTTATTTACAGTTCTTTGTCAAGTGAGGACTTTTATTATACTTTTATTTATTTACCAGAGACAAAATATCCTGAACTAAGAGCTGACTGAAGCATTTGAAAATACGGATTAGTTCTGCAACATGCAGGTGATTTTTTGAGGAGCTCTGTATAGACTCTATTAAACATAGTGAGCAGGAAAGCTGCTGTTAATTTTCTGTTTTATTTCATCTGAAAAAATGTAGTTACTGCCTTTTGCAACCAGCATGTTTGTTTCAAAATGTCACAGTTTCACATTCATCTTAGAAGTAGCAAAATGCTTGAGCAGCAACTTTCACTTTCATGTTTATTGCTCTATTTGCAGTTACTTTTTTGATCTTTTTCTAGGGAGAAGGAAGATTTGCTTTAATTAATTTAGGAAACTGATACCAATATAAACGACAGCAATGAGAATATCAAGGCAATGTTTGTCTATCAAGAAGCAGCATAAGTCAGAGGCCAAGAGCTAAATGAATTAATTTTTTAAATGTTTGTCTTTTTAAGCCAATTTTTTTATGTTTTAAATGTGTGCTCTGCATGTTAACCTCTGAGTGCTTGAGTTCAATGCCTACTTTGAATCAAAGAAAATAACTGGGCCTTGTCCTAATACCTGGGATAATAGATCTGTTGGATCTTTTTCAGCAAAATCTTCCAACACATCTGGAGACAGAACTGTGCTAATGGGTGGGATTCATTTAATGTAATTTTCACTGGCTGGTAAAGCAGTCATATTTTCTGTACCTTTTGCTGAAGATCAGGAGTTATAACATTAGCTCCTTGCATGGTGAGAAAACTGACAAAAGTCTGGATGTAGGCAGTTGTGCCACAGAGGACCTGGTGATTCAAGACCATGCTGAATCTCCTGGACAAAATTAAATTAATAGAAGTTAGCTGTAAGATGGTGAAATCCATTTTTCTAAGATGACAGTTGTCAAACACTTGTTATTTATTGTTACCATCTCAGAATATCAGCCCTTTTTAAAAATTCTTTTACTTAAAGAGTGGAATTCGTGAACATGCAATTTTTAAAATGAAAAGTCTTTGCTTGCTTTCCAATTAAGACAATTATACTGTCAAGTGGCTTGAGATGTTTTATTTCCTTCCTTGGAAATCGTAGATTAATGCTGTTCTTTAAATACTACTTTGTGCTTTACTTTTTTAGCACAGAAATGCTTGACTGCCTAAAACCATTTCACTTAGTGATGAGATTTATTCTTTCAGCACTGCGTTTTATTATTCCCACTATTCAATTTGGAATAGCCTAACCACTTTCCTTTTGCTCTTCTAGTTGGCTTTGTAATGACATGCAGTTTGAAGTCATTCAAAAAAAAGTAAAAGTCAGTGACTTATTTCTCATGTAAAATCATTGCATGAAATTCTTCAAATGAAGAGATTACAGGTATCAAGTTGGGCTTTGATATACTCATTTCACAGGATATTTAGTCCCTTCAGTTGAAATGGGGAATGATAGATCTTTACTTCAGTGAAGTGTATCAGTGTAACAGGTGTTTCCCAGTGTCACTGTTTGGTTTTTCTCCTCTTATTGCTAACTTGCCTAAGAAGGTGGACAGCTAAATCTCTGGATCAGGAGTCTTTCTTGAGAGTTGCATTTCCCTGCCTCTGGAGAATATTGAATTGTCTAAGAAAATATTGAAACACCAGAATGGTGGAAGGGAAATTGAAATTACCGAGAGTCTGTCTGTGACAGTGTTCTCTAGAAAAGAAGTAAAACAGCATTCACTTTTATGACTTTAAGTACATTTCCTTGGTGTGGCGTGTGATTGTTGGGCATGAAATTCAGGTTTTGCTTCTGCATTCTCGTTGAAGTTGAAGGATTAAAAACCATTTCAGGTAGAAGCAGAAGTCACAGTTAACATTACTAACCCAGAGCATCCGGTGTCAAGGTTAAACACAAGTTATTAAAATACCTGATTAAGGCATTTAACCCAGTGTTTGCTGAGCAGGAGTTGCTGTACTGATGCAGAGTAGTTCTTGCTGAGAGATTTACAAATAACATGGATTTTTAAAGTCTGGTGGTTTCTCTCTTACTGAGCAATTTGAAGTGTTGCAACAATATTGCTGGTATTGCCAGGTGATCCAGAGAATTTCAGGAGAAATGTCTTCAAATTTTGCACGAGGTTTAAATTTTAAATAACCCTTGTGCTGGGTAGATTTCTGCACTACAAGGAATTATCTACCCCTTTTAGTGACTACAGTTAGGAATCATTTAGATTGGAAATGAAACCTAAGAGCATCAAGTCCAGCCATTAACCTGGCACTGCCAAGTCCATCATTAAACAAACCATGTCCCAAGTGCCAATGAATTTAAATATGCCCAGGAATGGTGACTCACCTACTTCCCTGGGCAGCCTGTTCCAATGTAGGACAACCCTTTTGGTGAAGTAATTCTTTCTAATATCCAGTCTAAATCTCTCCTGGTGCAGATTGAGGCCATTTCCTCTTGTCCTGTTGCTTTTTTCTGGGAGAAGAGGCTAACCCTCACCTGGTTACAGCCTCCTTTCAGGTGGTTATAGAGAGCAATAAGGTTCTCCTGACCCTCATTTTCTCCAGGCTAAACACCCCCAGCTCTCTCAGCTGCTCCTCATAAGACTTGTGCTCCAGACCCTTCACCAGCTGTGTTGCACTCCTTTAAATGGGGAAGATGGGATCTCAGCTGTGACTTTCCCTGGGGATGGCTGCAGAGTCAGATGGCAGCTGAGTGAGTACCTGAACTGATGGTTCTGTTCTAATAATGATAATAGTTAAATGGCCCAATTATTGAAAGTTTGTGAAAACACTGGTTAAACTTTTAAGTTTGTGTAAGGAAGAGAACCAAATTTAGCAGAAGATCGGGAAGGATGTGAAATACTTCTGGAAATGTAGGTAAGTAGTGAACTGAAAGCCTTTCAATGTGGACTTCTGGATGTGTCCCGTGTTCAGAAATCAGAGAGGAGATGAAGCATTTCTGACTTGAAAAGGCCAGAAGCAGTGTTTGTGCTGCATAATGTGGATGGTTTCAAATGTGGTTTCTGTCCCCTCCCCCTCCCAAATCTGTTCTCTTTCTGCACCATTTGCTGCATCAGCATTGCCTGTAAGGAAGGTCCCGGGGTTTTATTTTTTCCATTGATCAGATGCAGCAGTCAGCAAATAAACTGTTAAATGATATTGATAAATAACATGGGCTAAAGACAGAAATCAAGGAGGAGAGTTGAAGTTCCTGTGTATGGATGATGTGACTTTTCTCTCACAAAAAAGTAGAAGTAGAGGGGAGCTACAGGAGTCCAGGTTTTATCCAGCTCATCTTCCTTGATAGGTGCAATAGAGGAATTGCAATTAGCAATTTGGGGAGTGCCTCTGATTGCCAGCGTGCTGTTCCTGTGTCGCTGTGGTGGGCAGACAGCAGGAGCTCGAGGAAACTGTTGTTTGTGGAAATCACATTAAATGTTGCCTGAAATCTTAAAAGGAAGTAGTTGTAAATTGTGTTTTTAAGTAACGTGAGTAGTGTTTGAATTATTGATGAGCAGAAGAGCCTTGTTTGTGTATAGAAATGAAAACACTTGTAAATTTCTGTTTAGACTCTTACACAGCTGGTTCCTCAGGAGTTTCTATCACTTAGGGTGAGATACATTGTAAACAGGCCAGTTGTTTTTTCTTTGTGGGCAGGGGGAGTATAGAAAAAAACCTTAATTTTTGCATATATTGGGCTGCTAGTGAATAATGTATCTATTTTCTTTAGAAAGAAAATTCCAAATTGTTTTTTTCTCATGGATTTTTAAGATTTCTATGAATTAGTAGCAGAATAAGAAATTCTATTAATGCACTGGATGAACTGTGATAATTCCAAATAAACTCTAATACAAATGAAATTGGTTCAAAGGTAACATTTGGCACCAACAATTTTGGTTTTCCCAGAATGTTAATGATATATTAACTTTTTGTTCCTTCCATCTAATTTTTCAGGAATTCCATGAATGATAATGAACGTAGTTTTTTACTTATTTTTGGGTCTGTATAACAGTTTTGGGTGAAACTGAGTGAGAGAAATGTACTGAAAGTGCTGTTCTCAGTGAGTTTTGGTGTCTGTCAATGATGTAGGTGAAAATACAAATTAAGTATGATTATATGTTTGATTGATTTAACAGAGTTCTTAAGTATTCTGTCACAGGGTTTCTTGGTTCTGCAGTAGTACAGAAATTGAGAGATTGTTGACCTCTGCACATATATTAAAAATTCTAGTGCATTATTAATTTTTGTGTTTCGTTTGACTCAACAGCTCTTCCATGCCAATTAACTTGACATTCCATTTATTTTGGCTCCTGATATTTGCAGTGAAAATGTTAAATTGCTAGAGTAAGAATTCTGTGCCAGAGAGGTGAGAGTAATATGGAGAAGGTGTGAATTGAGAATGTTATGGTTTGGGAGGATTGCCCATATGAAGAATTAGAGTGGAGGAGCAGAGTTAGGAAAGCCCCAAAGTTCTGCTGATTTAAAGGGAATTTGCTTCTCTCTCAGCTGACTGTGGTTTTATTTAGGTTCAGCTTTAGTTAAGAAGTTTAGGGTACACTTAGGAATGGATTATTTTAAGAAAACCCAACCTTCTGGAAGCTTTTAACTGTTGTGAGGTAAACAAAACAATTTCTCTGTAACTATCAGAGAAATTACTTTTTGTAGGGAAGTAGTGTGTCAGAAGTTGACAGTAGTTGAACTGCTCTCTTCATGAACAAAAATTATTTCTAATTATGAGCTGTACCCTACTTAACCGTTTAAATAATTTTGCTTACTTGTAGGTTTTTTTGGTAATGTTTTGGACTGTTCTGAATTTGATACATGAAATCTTTCGGTGGGTATTTCATGCTGCACCATGTGTCTCCAGAAATGAACGTTTGGTGATCTGGAGCAGAAGTCACAAAACAAATTGTGACAGTTAATACATGGGTCCCACTGGAATTTAATTTCTGAAGTGAGCTAAAATAAAATGTGTCTTAATAGTCTGTGGTACAAATGGATTTTCTAAATCTTACAGTACTTTTTCTTGAGTGCTTCAGGTAATTTTGAATAGTAAATCGTGATTTCCTTTTCTATTTTGCAAGCTGATTTTAATCTAAAGCTTTGTAAATTTGTTCTCCCATTCCTAGTGGGTCATAAATTGCAGAAAGAAAAAGAGGTTTAAGTGTGTTCCTGGTAGTTTTTCTTCACTTCTGACATCCTTGTTAGCTGAATTTGCTGAATGAGAGAAGGAAATATTTTCTCTGTATCTGCCCAGAAGCCAAAGCATTAAACAAAATTTTGAAAGTAGTTAAGAAATACATTAATTACTTTATCACTTTATGTTATGGGCAAATTAAATTAACAAGAATGATGTTAAAGTGCAGAGTTTCCAAAAATAATATGGGAAAGGCTTTTGTGGTATTGTGTTGAAATAATTATGTGTGCATTCATTTTGAAAAGCTCCTGAGATGATTTGGCATCAAGGTCTTAAAAACAAGCATTTACACTTCATCTGCTAGGAAAAACCAAACACACCCCTCTGGACTTCTGAATGCTGTATGAAAAAAAAAAAAGGGGGAGAATTTTTTTGTGTCATTCTATCTAAGGTAACAATTGCTTTTGTAGCTGCTTCCATTCTTCAAGAAAGTTGCAGAGTTCTAATCTTGGAAGACTTTGACAGTGAAGTTATCCTAATCAGTCTTCCTAATCAGTTTATGTCAAAATGCATTTATGTTAAAATTCATTTATAATTATATAGCTAGCAGCTTCTCCCATCCCCCTGCGAAGAGTATTCCTGAAGCTCATGCAGGTCAAAGACTGTAGTGGAGGCTTTTTTGGTAACTGATGCTGGATAAATAAATCTTCTCAGAGGTGTGCACTTGCCATCTTCATAAAAACATGATAAATACTATACTTACTGACACAAATTGCTTTGAGGAAATATTTCTGCATTGGGTATTTTTTTTTTTTTTATGCTGGGGAAAAATAGCTACATCTCTTTCAAAAAAGCTTTGTAAAATGTGAGGAGCTGTTCTGTCCTAAGTCTTTCCTGAAGTTCAGGGTGTTTCAGTTGGGTCAGTCAGGAATTTGCAGTAGACTTTCAGCTTATGGATGTTTTTTATGTTCATTTTCCTTAATTTTGAATGTGTGGGTCTTTACCATTGTTTGGGATAATGATTCCTTTCATTAATTCAATTTTAATGTAGACTATGGTAACTCTAGCTGTGAAGTTTTTAATTTTTTTTTTTTTGTTATTATTTTTCAAAGTGGTTAATCATGAGGAGAGCTACTTGCTTGACAACAGGTCTGACAGGTAGGGGAAGGAGTTTGTAGTTAATCTGAAATGCAGCAGGAGAGGAATGCCCTTCAAAGCTTTCTAGCTCTAAGGTTGATATCCCCCTCCCCCATCAGTGTTGAAAACAGTTTCTGCAGGGCATGAAAAACAGGGTTTTATTTATGTAATGTTTCTGTGGAAATAAACTTTAAAAATACTAGAAGCATAACAGTTTTTAGAGATTCTGAGTTTTGAAAAGCCACGATTTGAATGCTTGGAAGAAAAACACACCTGCCCACTCAAATGGGCTGCTGCTTCGTATGTTCTTAATAATAATATGGGGGATCTTTTGTATAGGCTTCTTAGATTGCCTACTAAAGAAGCTTATCTTAAATGTCACAGCTGCCTTTTTAAAGTTGCCTGGTATAAGGATATCCTGTGTAATTTGTTATCTGAACTGGTCATAGTAGCTGCAAACAACTGAGGGACCTACAATTGTCAAATGAATTCTTGCCTTGTAGCTGATGGGGAAGTGCTCCTTGTTTCAAGAAAAGTGAAATAAATACTTGTGACCTGTGCAATCGATACCATTTGTTGAAACATGCATACACTAAGTGATGTTGTAAATGACAGACCTTCCTAGTTCAGCTGCTCAAGGATTATGGGGAGTTATTTCCTGTGGGGATTGGGAAATTGTACTCTCTGCCTGAATGGGTAGGCTGGTCCTCTGGAGAGGAGACTTGCTGAGTCAAGATGGGTGGGTACAGAGATTGAGAATTTCCTTCCAGGATCAGAAGACAGAGGGACTGAGAGAGCTGCAGACATCCTGGGACAGCACTCAGGTTAGTGATCTGGGATAAATTATGGAGAGAGGAATTTCTTGTTATGATGTGCCTGAGGAAGTCTGATGGAGGAGGAAGCCTACTACTGATTGGAGACTTAATCTCTTGCAATCTTAGGTGTGGTTTAACCATTCTGAGGTAATAAGGGCACTTGTGATTTCTTTTTCTCTCCTTCCCCAGCCCATCTCACTCCTTTCATGTGGGTGTGTGCACACATACATCTATTACTTACATTCTGTAAGCTCTGGAGGAGGACTACATACAGCTATCTGAAAAATGGCAGCTTTTAATAGGTTGGGATCTTGACCAGATAAGTGGTTGTAGATATTCCTATGGCTTGGTTTTACTCAGTGGCTGATAGTGAACTTGTCTGTTTAGCAAGACCAACAGCCACAAGCGAGGATAACTGGAAGGAAATATTGATTTATTGGTTTCAAAAGTGATGAAAAGCTCAGTTGTATTTAGGAAGAAAAGGGCTGTTGAACTCTTCCACCTGGAGGAATGCAGCCTAATGACTTTTGATTTGAGAATCTTTACTGCAAATGCTGGCTGAGCAAAATGATGAAAAATATCTCAATCCTACTGTTTTCCCCTGTTGTCATGTTGGTTGCTAAACTCTGCCACCATAATTCTGCGTGGTTTCTGAACTGCCTGAGTAACTTTGCAGTGTGGCTGGCAGGGCTTTGTCCAGAGGAATCCTCTCTGGTGTTCATTGTGTGTGTTTCCATGACCATTTTGTAGGTCTTCTCTCATCTGGGGAGCCCAGACCACTACAAATACAGGTGTGTGCATCCTGCTTTTCTTGGGGATAGCTACGTAGCTTCCATGTCAGCTACATACAAACCAAGTTTTGAGAAAAAGCTCACTGACTCAAAAAAGATTTAACTCTTTTGAGTTTACATCTGTGCTCTTACAAATGAAATGACCTAGTGATTTCACTGAGGGTTAAACAGTAGCTTCACTTTAAAATGCTTTGGTTTTATAACAAGTATTTAAAAAAAGTTCTTGGAACTTCAGCTGAAAACTTCGAAAATGCCTTTGTAACAACCAAACATGGATGCCTTGTGTCTGAAAAGAAAGTGTCAAATACTCAAATAATTAAAACGTCTTGTGTTCTAAAATTGTCTTAATATTTTAACTGAAATTTTATGCTTGATTGAGGGTTTTTAATAGATTGTAAAACTGTTTTGTGGTGGGTTTTTAAATTATTGCACTGAGGCAAAAGATCAAAATGCCTTTTTTTTATGTCTCAGATGTAACACTTTCAGACCTGCCTGTTCTCTCCTGCTGCTGCCAGCTCCATCTGAGCACTTGGAATGAGCTCACCTTAGTGAGTGTGACCTTGCTGTGGGCTGCTGCAGGTGAGCTGGCAGCTGAAATAAGGTTTTCCCTGCCTTCAGTCGTCTGCTTCCTACTTGAGCTGTGTTTTGGGAAAAACAGATAACACCTCTCACTGCAGACTGTTCAGAGGGGAGCAGGGTGAGGGACCCAAGCTGTTGGGGACTGTCCTCAGGAATAAAAGGAATAATTTGTGAGGCTGCCAAAACTGCCACTGGTTGAGCAGATGCAGCCAAGGGAGTGATGTGTTAAAGAATGTGCTCTTTGCTGTATTGTAGGCTCAGGATGGGAGAGGCCCCTCCTCATGGCTGGGCATCAGGATTTTAGTGCTTGTGGAGGGTTGACTTCAGTTTAAAGGGTTTCTTAATGGCTTTTTTTGTTTCTTTGTTTGCTTGCAAATGAACCACTACTTTTAAGATCATTTATGCAGGCTGAGAACTTTCGAAAAGCAGCAAAAATAATACCTATGTGAAAGATGCTGCTTCCAAGTAAGGGAATTGAAGCTGTTGCCTCCTCTTTCAGGAATCTGCTGAAGTGACAGTGCTCTGTTGCAAGCAAGAGAGCAGCTTTCCCCAGGAATTGGATTATGCTCAGATTTATAGGAGGGCCAGATGTACTCACTACTTGGATTAACACTAAAAAAAAAAAACAAACCCAAACAAACAAAACAAAAAAAACCAAAAAAAAATTAAAGAGCCACAGAGAGAAACTGGGTTCAAGCATTCATTCAACTCCGAATGATACCTGCAGTTTTAGTTTACTTTATGACTTGCTTTCTTTATCTCATTTTAGTTTCAAAACAAGCCCTGAGTCACACATTCTTGTTCTAAAAGCTGAGTTGGAAGACCCTGGGACAGGCTCTGCAGGGTTCTGCTGTGCCACAAGAGGGCATTTTTTGTGCCAACTTTGTGACTCTTAAGGAGTAAATCTACTTAACTACTTTTTATATGTCTCACTTTGGATTAATAAGCCTTGAAAAACAGTTGAAATAGTACATCTTTTCTCTAAGCTCCTTAGTTTCATAACTAAGAGCAGGTTTAGATCGCTGTTTTCCTAGATAACGTGGGATTTTTGAGTGATTTCTGTAATTACATAAAGCCAGAGAATTCAGAGTAGAGTTGTGGTGCATTTGGAGTTTTGTGTCTGATGAAGTTTATTTAAATGATCTGCCTAGCATTGACTGCAAGGAATTAAGTTGGACATTGAAGAAAATAACGATGCTAGAACTGTTTTTTCTTTTAGGACCCACATCTTAAAATAATGTGGTTCGGTGTGGGAGATTGTGACAATAAGAACAGTGTATCCTTCTCTTCTGTTTATATAGCATATGAGGCCACTAAAAACAGAGGCAGTGTACTGTATAAACACAGCAATATGCAGCACTTTGAATATTGCAAGGTATCATTATGCAAACGTTTTAACAGAGTTTGCATTTAATCACCGAAGATCAGCGCTACTGTAAACGGCAGGAGAAAAGCTTCACTTGCCATTTGGTTGGGAGCTGCTGGCCCTTTGCAGTGGGAAGAGCCCTGGCAGAGCTGGGGGTGTCTGCACGGGATTGCTCCATGGTGTGCCTGGGACGTGCGTGTGCCTGTTCCCTGGGAGCCTGCATCCTCCCAGCAGCACGGCGGAGTCCTGGCATGGTGTCCTCAAGGTGAGAGGCTTCCCTCCTTCGTCCCCATTCCCAAACCTCTGGTGTGATGAGGGGGGCTCTGCTCACAGGAGAGCTGCAGGAGCAGCCTGCCAGAAGTGTTTATTCAAATAAATATGAAATATGTCTGTTTTTGAGCATTCCTGGGGAAAAATGGCTGCGAGGAAGAGCATCTAAGCCAGATGAATTGTTCTGGCAGGTTTGGGTTGTTCTGCCGGCTCAACTCATCTTCAGGGGCTTTCCAGTCTCAATGAAGGCAGAACATAATTGTGGTAGGATTTCGTTTGTTTCTTTTTTAAAATATGGGGGTTTAAGTTTTGCAGACCGCCGCTCATGATCTGGGGTTGGTGGGCTCACCTTGGGATGGAGACATTACCAAATCCTGCAGGAACAGCGTTGAGGGCTTGGAAAGTTGACACAAAATTTCTGTGTGCAGCAAAAATTGGCTGGATAGTTTTAATGTTTCTTTTAATGATTTTTTTGCACCACCAAATTCACATTTAAAATAAAAAAGCACCTTTTTTTTTAATAACCAACCTATGCATTATTAAATTTAAAGGTAATATCTGATCTCTGTCCATAAAAGCTGAAGTTAGGGAAAGACCTTTAGCTTTATTTACTTCAGCCACTTGGTATTTTTTTTTCTCCAATTCATAAATCAAATTTGTACTGAAATTGTGCCTTTAAAAGTTAGTGAGTGGTGTGCTCTGCCTCAGGAAAACAGACAGCTGTGCCTTTGTCATTTGGTTCTGCAGCATCTCTGCATGATTATTTAGAGAATGTCTGAAGCCTTCTGAGTACTTCATTTGGAGGGGTATGTTGGGACCAGTAATTTCTAAACATCAGTTGAATAACTTACTTGGAATAATGCTATCCACTTAGATTTGGTATGGTTCATTATGAAAAAAACAGGAACTATTCTGCTGACATAGTTTCCTTTGGAGGATTTTTTAAATTGTGCTGTATATTTTTCCTGAAGTTTATGTGCTTTTGCATGTGATGTGCCTGTTTTTGTGGCTTGCTTGCTAATAATTGGATTACTCCATTGCTTGGTTTGGTTTTGTTTGTTTTGGGTTTTTTTTTTCTCCTTTAAAAGAAAATCTACGTTATTGGCTTCAAAAAAAACTAGTTTGTGAAAACCTTATAATGCATGTGCTTTGAAAGGTGTGGTGGCAAACTAAATATGTACTGACAGAGAGGATAACCTTAATATCGCATTTAAAAAACCCCAACCAGCTGGGTTCTGTAGTGCTCCTGCGTCTTCTAACAACTTCATTTTGAGGCTGTTACATAGTTTGAATATTTTTTTTGCAATGAGAAGGTGCATGTGTTGGTAACTCCTATTATTTACTCTTAAGGAAACAGTTTTTCAGTCATTAAAAAGAGTTTATTAAGACTAGGATGACAATTAAAAACCTTTAACATATGTCTCTTTTTAAGTCTTTTTAGTGTGTTTCTGTATAGAAATGCAAAAATAACTAGTTCCAAACCAAAGGCCTGTTCTTTTCACAGTGCTGAGGGTTACAATAAAAAATGTAGACAGCTGCTGCAGATTTGGGTTTATAGATGCTTTTAGAGAGATTCTGTTGAATGAATAAAGGCTAATAAAGTGTTTGCAGTCTTTGGCTAGCCCTTCTTGGATTCTTAAAGTGTGCTCATATAAGAAGTGCTGGCATAATTGACACCAACTAATTACTGTTTTGAAAGTCTTAATTGGGGCTTGGCATGGATTACTCATGGCATCTTTGTTGTTTTCCTCTATAAATTCTGCTATAAATTGGTGTTGAACTGCAGGGGAAACTGGTAGAAGTCCAAAGGTAGACCCCTGTGCAACAAATGTGCTTGCCTGCAGATACATGCATGACTTGAAACCCATACATACTGCCAATAAAACACCTTTCAAAAACCTTTTTCTTATCATCTAGAGTCTGAGAAGTTTGACAAGTTATGCTAGCTGTATTTAAAAAAAACATACCCTCCCTCTTCCCACACATTCACGTGTGGAAATGACAGGACTTAAGATTCACATCAGCATGGAACTGCAGGACTTGTGTTCATACACAAGTGAGGTAAAAATCATACTGGATGTGTGGAAAATAAGCATTAAATGTCTTGTCAGAGGGCATGCTTTGGATGGGAAGGTTTTACAGAGATGCTTCTAGGATAGTAGATATTCTAGTGGAGAGCTATCCAGCAAATCAAGGAGTAGATTCCAGGCAAGTTCCAGTAAAACGTCATTGTTACTTTAAATTGTTAAAGTTCTTGGATTCTACGATAAAGGGCCTATTGTAGTGTAAAGTATTTGTGGTCAGCCTTATTCAGACACAACAACAATTGCTTTTGTTCATTCATGTGATGTAAGTTTTCAACTTCTTTATGACTTGTGGTGCCTTCAGAATGGCTTTGGAAAGTAGTATCTTCAGTTAAGATGAGTAGTTATTGAATAGGCTGGATATTTTGCATAGTAGTTTTCTATTTATACACTAGAATAAAAAAATTGTTTGAAGTTATTTTAAACCATAAATGTTTTGTTTGTTTTTGAACGGTTAGAACAGTGAAGGTTGTGAACTTCCCAAGTAATTTTTACTTTTTGCAGTTCATAACAGGAGAGGGAAAGCGTCAGTGGAGGGATGTGTACAGAATGTGAGCAGCTGTATTTATATAATGCTTGGACATGAGCTTTTCCAAGGATGGTTAGGAGATTACTCAGTTGTACACTGGTCAGTAAACGAGGAAACATTAAGTCCCCACTTCTGTGATTGCTGAATTACTTGGTGTGGAAAAAATACAGTAGCTATGAAAACAAACAGTGTATCTTTACGGGGTATAACTAGAGCATGTCTGCTTGGTGGTTTAAAGCCAGGGCCAAATCCTGGGAATGTTAATTTGGCCAGGATGCACATGTGCACACTTGCTGTGCTTTTCAGTGTGTCACGTGCTGCCATTCTATTGCAGACAGAATTGTTTGGTGTAGAGAATACAGTACCTCGACGTAGGTGTCATACTTTTGTAAAATCCTCTGTGTGTGACATTCCAGGAATTTGAAAAGGTCAGAGAAACGGGGAAAACACTTGTAGTTAAGCTGGAGAGAGTATCTGTTTGACTGGAACTGAGTATCTTCGTGTGTATTCCTTAAATGTATGAATGGTTTGCAATTTCTGCACATGAAGTACTAGAACAAAACCAGAACAATAGCACCACACATATCAAAACTGTTTAATAAATAGGAGAATAATGAAGTTATTAAAACAAATAGGAGTTGTTTTTCTTATTACTCAGCACATGTATTTTGTTGTTTTCTACTTCATCTCTGCATCACTTTTTATAAGTGGTATGAAATCAGGTGTCTGTACTGTCTTTGTGCTGGTTATATATAGGGGTGGGCAGATGCATTTACTGCCTGTTTCACTTACGGTTTTTATGAGGGGGAAATCTTGAAATGTAAGAGATGATGTCTGACTTGGTTAATGAACGTAAAGGTTATTTGGTGATGATTCAGCTGATGACCTTGAAGATTACCTTTTTAGAAAATGAAATTTCTTTAGCAGTTAGTGTTCAAACTTGTAATTCATTTTGAGGCATTTGTTGAGGCCTTTTGTTTTTAAGCTTCATGATGAAATTAGACGATAGATTATATGTTCACAGTTTTGAATCTCACTAGAGCTGGTCTTCTGTCAGTACTTAAAAAGATCAAATTTATGTAGCTGAACTACTCGAGGTAAGAAAATAGTTGTTGCTGTTTATTTCTGAACAATCTAATAACCTTATGTGTTTCTTAGGTAGTTAAATTCTAGCCTAAAACTTTGTACATGTACGTGCATTTAATTTTGTGTGGAAGATTTAGGTAAGCCATCCTGCTTTGGTTTGGGTTAACACATCTGGGCATGTTTGTCCTGTCTTACCTCTTCTGAAGTCAGTGCAGTGTACTTGTTGCCTTGGGCATGAGGATTTGCTAGGTCTGTGTAATTGCCAGAGTAGCTGAGGTTTTGTGTGACCATAAATTCAGTTGCATCATGTGAACACAATTAACTCTCATTACGTGTGCCTCATAAGTTCCATTCAGTTATCTGAGCTGCAATCAGCTGAAGAAGTGGTGGAGGTCCTGTGTTCACCAGCCACGCAGAAGAAATGTAGGAATGTGTAAACAGTGGTGTGGTTTGTGTTGGGGAGGACTGGACCTCAGGGGCCAAGCATGCAGTAGCACTTCAGGACAAGGGAGCTGAGACTCCAGCAAGGACAGAAGAAGTATCAGTAAGTCAGAACAGTGTTGGCTGAAACTACACATGGGATGAAAGACACAGGAGGTGTAATGGTGTGAGGGAATAGGATGATGTATGGCATTTTTTCCTGTTAATTCTGCAGCTATGGATGTGCCCATTGCTCTCCTAAAATGATTGATGTGCTCCTGTTTAGCTAGAAGTTCAAGCTGGCAGTTTGAGAGCCTCACACCTTGCTTGTAGCTGAGGTCCTGAATTTGGAACTACACGTTTGAGATCCTGTGACCCACACCTCCATCAAGTCTTCCTTGTGTATGATGTTTGGCCAGAATGTGCATCATCCTCGCTGATGGGCTTTCTACTAAAGTATCCGTAAATAGTGAGTATTAGCAAATGTATGAAAAGATAGGAGGCAAAAATTGCGTGTGAAATAGAGGACAACGTTGAAGGATAAATGGTATTTGCACACTATTAAGTTAGCCTACTTACAAGATTTGCTGGTTGATAAATAATAAAAGGCTTTATTCTGTCAGCTTTAAATCTCATGCCTTGACTTTTTCTGTTCTCTGAGGTAAATTCACAGTCTCTGTCTTTATTGTTCCCTTTTACATGAGCTTTTAACAATAGCCTTTCAAGTCAGCTGAGTGTGCTGACAGTTGTGAGAAGTATTCGTAAGTGAAATTTTAATGGATGGAAAATAAGGAATGTTAAATAATGGGTCACTCAAATAAGTTTAAGGAAAATCTAAATGTCTTGAAAATTAATGTAGTTACAGTCTCATAAACCCCAGGCTTGTCACAGATTCATTTTTGCATGGTGTTACATTCCTGACATGCATTTCTCCTGTCCTGCAGTTTAACTTTTTCTGAACTATTTTAGGGAAGGTGTTAAAACTGGGAAAGCCAGGCTGTCAGAGTTTTGCATTTTAAAACAGAGTGTTTTGATTAAAGAAACGTAATTTCTATCTGTATAGAGAATATTGTACTTTGACATAGGCAGACATTTTGATAAAGAGTTAAGCTTTCAGGCTGTGTAGAAATTATAGCAAAGGCTGTGGTTGCCAGTATAGTTCTGGAAGTGGAGAAAGGGACAGAAAGGTCAAAAAGGGGAACTGTCTTAAAAGCAATGTTTTGCTGGTTTTTTACTAAGCTTTGGGCAGATTTCATTCTTTCGTTCATATGTTTATATGCATCTCTTTGTTTGAAAAATAAAGTGGAAGTGGGAGGCATACAGGATTAGATTTATTTATCAGTAGAGCATTTGTTTCTTGGTTTTTTTTTTTTTTTCCCCTGTTGTTCTGTTTCTGGTTGTCTTATTCCCTGTCTCACTACCTTCAGATTCCCTGTCTGCTTCTCACCCATATTTTTAGATTTGTAGTGTTTTAAACAATGTCATTCCAAACTGGTTATGTTTAGTGATCTTTTCCTTCAGTGTGATGACTAAATGTTGGGAATTGGGTTTTTTTGTTGTTTTTTTCCCCGAACTTTAAAGTTTGAATTAACTCCTTTAAGTATTCTGGGCAACTTTGTTATAGTCAGACTCAAATGGCCAAATTATAATTCAGTCTACTCTCCCCATGTGTATTTGGAAGTTACACAATGTGCAGTGCAATTCCTTTTTAAAATAATTTCCAAATTGGAGTCCTGCTGCACAAGACTCCTGCACTCCCTGCTGATCTAGGACAAGCTGCAGTCCTGCCTTAGAAAATGGAAAAAGGCTCTTTGGCAAGACTTTCTTGTGATACGAATTCAGCCATTTCATTGTGTTTTCAGTTTTGGCATAGATTGGTTCTAACAGTGTTCACTTCCTTTTTGTTCTTGGGTATTCTTAATGTAATCTGATCCTGAAGGCTCCGATATAAAAGTTACTCTTTTCAGTATCTCTGTATTCCTATTTCTACAAACTTCTTTCCTGGCACAGCTGTGTTTGCAAAAAAATGCTGTGATAGCACTTGCTGAACAGCATTGTTAATATATATTTAATTTTAATTTTGTATTATATATGTAGTTTTTATGAGAGAGAAACTTCGAAGTATTCAGTAAAAGTTGCACAATTCTATGTGTAACTCAATAAATACTGTGTGACTTGAGGGTATTCAGCAGTATGCTGCTCTTGGCTGAAGAACAATAGCTATTCATTTAATAAATTACTTTGGTAGTTACTATTTTAGCTTTCAAGTCTCTTCAGTACAGTCTTAGAATGAACAGAAATATTGGCAGAATACTTTACATAAAATATATATAATATGTATATAAATACAAGTATACATGTGTACTTTATATAAAGCCGTATGGTGCAGTTATATTTAAAAATGCAAATCTATGCAATTAATTCCAAAATTATTTTCTGTCCTGTCCATTAAAAGGTTTCACATTTAGAAACATTTTTACAGTAACATTCATAAATACAGGTGCAAATAATTTAGATGTTTTTTAATTCCCCCGTAGTTTATTTAACATAAGAAGCAAAGTATTCACGAAGAATTAAGTGGGATTAGTTTTAAGTGTGCTTTTACATTGTTGACTGTTACTTCAGTAAAGTGTTGTTTTGGTTCTGCCTTTTAGCATCTGTCATTCCTTGTGCTATTTTATTCACTTATACTGTGTTTAAAGACATTTTTACATGGGTTATTTTCTAGAATTGTCTTTACTAAGGATGCTGAAATCATGTTTTTGGTAGAATTACAGGTTTTCTTGCCCCATAAGAGGGGAAAGAGGGGTGGTGCTGAGGGTGTCTGGGACCCTTGTGTCCTGATATGACCGTGTGATGTCAGCTGCCAGAAGGGTGAGCGTGCAAAACAAAGTGTTCTAAAATCTGTGCCATTGTCAGACCAGGCTGAGTCTTGTGGGGACTGACTGGGTTCTTTTATGATTGCCCAGCTGTCAATTGTGATGCTCACCCATGGCTCTCCCTTGAATCCCATCAGCTAGAAATCATACACAGGTTGTCTAGCTGTAGGTAACACAGAGATGACACCTGAGAAAGTCACTTTTGGGCTAATCTATAGGCAGCAGAATGTCATTTCCAGGGCTACTTCATGGATCTTGGTGTCTAAAATAGATCAGGTGACTTGTTCCCCCAGATTTCCTTTCTTTCCACTGTGAAATGCAGGGGACTGCAATGCAGTGACTAGCTCAGCAATTGATGCTTAGAGATACAAGAATGTGTCTTATGTGGAAACTTAATGTGCAGCTGGTACCTGGTTGGTGCTGGGTCTTTTGGAACAGGGCTGGAAAAGTCACTTGGGTAAAGAACTTTGCTTAAATGCTTTCAATAAAGATCCTGAAACTAATACCTACACGTTAGCTGCTGTCCTTGATTTGGGTCCAGAGAGGAGAGCTCTCTCCTTGCTATGCAGTATTTTCAGCTTTCTACTAGTCTATGACTGATGGAATAACAAGTATTTATGAAAGAAAACAGTAATGCTGTCTTCCTTGAAATTCATATTATTATTTCAGAATGGATAGTTGCTTCTGCAGTGTAACATTTCATGGGTTTTCCTTATTTAGTCTAGATACTCCGGGATTAAAGAAAGTTTTGATTTTAGAGTCTGAACACAGACTCGGATATCTTGCTGTTTTTCTGTGTTCAGTTTGGCCCTCAAATGTTTTCTACCTGCATATAATTAAGCTGTTCAACAAAGACCTAGTTTTGTTTCTCATTTGTGACAATAGCTGTTGTGAACTTTCAGTTTCCTAACAGCTAACAAAATACTGTCAGCAGGAGTATCTGAGTGAAAGACAAAGAACTGGAGTTGTCTAAGTCAGAAAATCCATGAATAAATCATTAAGGGAACTGCAGTATCTATTTTGAAGGTTATATTATTTTAAAAAATATTCATTCTTTCCCTTCATTTCAGTAGATGTTCACCTTTTTTTTAGGCTATAAAATGTATGGGGAGAAGAACCAAGACTTCTTTTAAAAACAAGTGACCTTGGGTAGTTTTGTGCTTTTGTCTTCTGTGTGGTATCATTTCTCAAGTCCCCTCACTCCATCATAGCCATATGCCTTAAAGAGGCTTTAAATGGTGCTCTGGAAGGTTTGTTGTTGCTTCCTAGGACTTGAAATTTCTTTCTTGGGTTACTGTTTTGGTGAGGGGGGTGTTGTGTTTGGTTGAAGTAGCCTTTGCCACCAGACAGAGAGCTACTTTCAGCTGTTGTGTGGGAGTGGGAGAGGCAAAGGAATTAACATGTGCCTGTTTCTGAGCATTTCTGGGAAACAAAGGGCAAGGAAAGTAAATTGTGTCCTTTCACCCCTCTAGGTCATTAAAGGTCTAATCTGAAGCTTGGTGATTCCAATGAGTTTTGGATTACTGCATGGCTGAGTTAGAGGCAAATTAATTCAACAGCTTCAATTTCATTAGAAGAGAAAGGTGTAAAATCCTTTCCTGATGGCTGTGGATGAGCACACCACAAATTGGCTGGATAATAAATTTCAGTGGGGCTTAAATTAATCCAGGAGTGAGCTGTCAATGGAGGGGATGCCGACTTTTCCACAGTATCTTTCCTTTGCAGCCCTTTCCTGACCAGTCCTGGAACACTTGTTTGGCAGCCTGATGCTCCAGCTCACTTCTTTGCTCTAGCTAGGAACACATCCTGTGGGAGACTGATTTCAGCTGAATCACTTGCTCTTTGCTGTGCTGCAGGGCTGCACAGGCACCAGTACCAGTGCAGAGGAAGCATTGGGAAGGCAGGAGGTGGGACTGTTCCTTTCAGTAGCAGTGGGATCTTTGTGGGACTTTTTAGCTTTTTAGAAAATGGCACGTTCAGTGGAACTGCATGGCAGATGAAAATTTAAGTAGAGCACATCTTAGAGATTTTCACCTCCCAGGAGTGCAGATATTTCTGGAGATTTGGCAGTTGTCCTTGAAGTTTGGTTTATACATTTCCTATCTGCAGTAATTTTATTTTACTTCTTATTACAATAATCTTCTTAGATCCCTCTTACCTAGCCTTTGCTTTTTATGCCTGTCACTTCCCTGAGCAGAACTAAAATAGCTCCAGTTAAATAAAAACAATGGATAATTAAAATTTAGTAGTTTTACCTGTGAAAGTTTACCTTGGATTTCATGTGAGCTTTAAAATGAAGTTATTATGCCAAAAAATCCTTTGACAGAGGTAGGAATAAGTAGCAATTTGCTAAACAATACCTTTGTTAAAGATTTATTGGAAGAGCATTAAAGTTTTGTTTTAAAAAATGTGCACTTTACGAATGCTTATAGGCAATGAATGTCTTGTGAAGTTTAGAATACAGGTATGAATTCTTTTAACATAGTTTAGGCTTTAATGTACTATTTTTGGAAACTGAATATAAGGATATGCAGGTTAGATCACTGTTGTGTTCTGATATGTACTTTAGATTTGTAGAATTTTCTGGGGATATGGGGCATTTTGTTTTGCTACTCTTTGAGAAGGAGAGCTTCAAACTTTTCAAGAACTTTGGAAAATACCAAGCTATTGTTTTGGTAGGTGGAGAGTTACTACTGTAAAAAACTTACAGTTTTTGTCCTTTTTTAAAAACAAGGAGTACAAAGAAGCATTGAAATCTGCAGCTGTGGTGGGAGGATGTACTTTCTGCGGGGACACCATGGTACATTCCATCTCGTGGAATGCACTTGGTGTGACATTTAACAAAATGTGTTGCTTAACAGCATCAGGAAAGGCCAGCTAAATTGTAAAGATGGGTGCAATGGGAGCCTTTCCTGCGAGATGGCATGCCTTCCTTACTCTTCTGCAGAAGGCATTTATTGGCAAAGTAGGGAATGGGACTCTGCTGCTGGATGGCGTTCTTGAAGCATTTGTGGATTAAACCAAATTACAGAAGGCACACTTCTCTATATCCCAGAAAGCAGAAGGATTACCTGTCCATATATAGTTCCTGGTGAGCAAATTGGAGTGATTCATTTAAATAAATAGGATAAATTGTTTATTGTTCTTCAGATGTTTATGTAGTCAGGTTGAAAACTGCAGCTAATCTGCAATCTTCTTCTGTCTGCTTTTTATGCTAATAGGGAGTTACTTTGCAAAGGTTTGGGAAGGAAATCCATTATAGGGTTTATTGATCTTTGTGGTATTGACTGCCTGCAAAATAGTTTCCGCAGATGGCAAAACAAACTCATATTTTTTACTTGAGGTGGTGAATTTGAATGCTGTCCTATGTCTATTTCATAATGAAATCTAACAAAGAGCATAGGAATTGTGAGTTGGGTTTTGGTGTTTTGTTGTTTAATTTTGTATCAAAGCTTACTAGAGTATTTCTTAAATCCTAAGAGTTTTATTAGAACAAGTGTGGCCCTTTCTGTGCCTTTGGGTGGGGGAGAGTTGGGGACAGTAACTTTTTATCTACAAAAAGAAATTATCTTGGTAGAATGTAGTGGTGATTATGGCATATAATCAGTGAGAAATAATTCCAGAATTAAGCTCCAGTGTATCAGTTGTGAGGATTTCTAAATAACAGAATACTGTTTAATGTAAAAAGAAAAAAAAGAATTGTAGGAATGAGGCATTTTCTTAAATATGGGCTTGTTACACATTTGATTCTCTGCATTTCTTTTTCACTGGAAATACCATATTGCAATTAATACAATTATTTTAGGTGCCTCTATTTTGATGAGGGGTTACAGTTTCCAGAATTATAAAAATAGTTAAAAAAGAATTCAATGAAATTGACAAGAAAACAAGTTGGTCAGATTTAGATAAAATCTTCTGAATTGGCAGGCAGGAAGAGTATAAAATTTTATGTTGAAATGTACACTTTAAAGAAGACAGGTCTAAGTCAAGAAGGTTTCTTGATGAATCCATAGAATACAATGGTGTATGGTTATATCTATGGTATAAGGTTATTATATCTACGTTTGTGAGTATTCCTGAGACAGTGGGAAAACAGAAGTACAGGAATAAAATGTAATTTGAAAACATTCTTATGGAAGCCTGTTCTAAAGGAATGCCATGTATTTTTAAAAGAGAAATAAGTTTAGAATAGATAATAGAAATAGAAAAAAGTACTTTTTATTTCAAAAATCTCAGTGTTTTTATCTGAGACAGACAATGAGCATCAATGGTGTAATTTTCCATTTCTATCTTTGTTAAAGCTTTGTCTTTATTCAGAGTGAGAACATTCAGCTTCATGAAAATAATGGAAGTGTTCTAATCTACTGGAGAGTGCACCCAGAGGACCAAAGGAGTTCTGTGTGTGAGGGAAGGTCTTTCTGAATTTTGTTGAAACTGATTTTTGTCAGATCTGTTTCCAGGTGATGGGGACAAGGAACTTGCAGTTGGCAAAGTATGTCGAGGCTTCCGTAATGCTTTTTGTCAGCCTGTACTTTTCTGCAGGAGCCCATCAGTCCTTATTAGTGAACCAGCTTATTGTGAGATGCTAGTTCTTGGTCTTGAGACAAGGACTATCTGTTCCTGACCCTGCTTTCCTGGTACTGCTTGTTCTAGGGGACTTGAAGGTATGCAATACTCTCTCGGTATAGATTCTTTTGTTGTTTGTTTTCTGCATTTCCCTGCTCTAACACAGTTAAGAGGTCAAGATGTAGCAGGAAAATAGTGCCATAAATAAATTGTGTTCAACTTCTTCACAAAGACCTGTAGGGGCCCATTGTAAAAAGCTGTTTTGTAGCCAGTTGGTCTCCAGCCTTTGCTGCATGGGCTTTTTCCATCCCATGAGCCTGCATTTGTCACTCTTGGATGTCATGAGGTTTCTGTCAGCATGTTTCTGTCAGTATTTCTTCACCCTCCAAATGGCAGCTCTACATTTGCCTCTAGTCTAGTGTTGTTTAAAACTGTCTTAGTAAATTTAGAATGTTTACTAAGCTTGGCTTTTGGTTGACTTTTGCATTGGTTTCCTTTTTAGCTCTATGCTGCGAGGAGTGGCTCTCTATAGCACCCTTACAGGCAAACCTGAATTTTAGCATCTTATGAGTACTCTGTGCACAAAGGCTTATCTATTCTGGCTCAGTTTGCTTAAATAACATAATAAAGTGATGATACTTCATAATTTTGGCAAACCCAGAAGAGAAGTGCTTGTTGTATTGGATTTTTTTTCAAAGAATGGTAAAGAGCTCTGTGAGAGAGATGTTTGTTCAAATCTTCATTGTTTATTATGATTTTTCAGTGTATGAACTAAAATATTTGTGAGTAAGTATTTGTTTTTAAAAACCTTTCTTGTTTTCAATCAAACCACTGCTACTGAAAAATTCCATTACTGTCAGTGATGCTATAGCAAAACTTCAAGCCAGTTACAATCAACTTAAAAATGTCAGTGCAGGCATCTGTGATTGTCTTGCTCTGATTCTTCTTTCAGAATTTGCTGTGCTTGGCTCAAATGGTTACTTTTCCATGTGTGTTACTTTGATCTTCATTGTGAGGGACTACAACAGCTTTATGAGAAAATCACCAAATTGCCTTTGCTTCCTTGTGGAATTTACTTGCATGGAACTTTTTTTTTGGTGTCACTTATGCCAAGAGTTTATATGGCTTGTTTAATTTTAAAAGGGTATATAAAAATGAGGGATAGATGGGACAGCTGAGAAATAGAAAAGCCAAAAAATTGTACTTGGTTTTGTTTTATTTAAATTCATTTTGAGCTACTGTCTCTACGAGATCAAATTCTGATTTTTTTTGTTGCAGAGGGAAAGGAAAAGAACATACAAGGGAAACTGTTAGGGTTTGGGAGTTAGGAGCAACTTCTGAGTAAAATGAGAATAACAGCATAATTGTGCACGTGATTATAATTTATCTGTGGAGTGCAATAGAATGTCTGGAATCTATACTTCTTTAGAATTGCTTAACATTGTCCAGATTTACTGGCCTCTTACTCCTTATTTATACCCACGTATTTATCTCTTTTCTTTTTCCTGAGCATCTCCAAGGCCGATTTTTTTCCTCTTAAAGTTTGAATATTGGGACTATCTTTATAAGATGAAAGCATGCATTCTCAAGTCATTACATGGTTCCAGGAGCTGAGTTCTGAGTAAAGATGCTAAATATCACCTCTGTTTGCAAATGGTAGCTCTTAGCTGCCTGCCAAAAGCTTTTTGTTGGATCGAAGGCAAGGCTGGCCCAGAGAATTGGAGATGTGTATTTCCCTGACTAATGCTACTCTGCATGACTCTTCTTGCTGAAGTGCTAATGAGCAAGTGCCTCTTTGCCAAATATGTTCCAGTGTGGTTGTTCTTGTCAGCTGTTCTATGGCCAGGTCTGGTATTTATGGTGTATTGATTAAAAATACATGAATGTTTAATTTAACATAATATTTATTTCTAGCATAAGTAAGAGCTTAGCAAATCCATCCTCTTTTTGAAAAATGCACACCTAGGGAAAGCTGTGTGACAAGGATTGTGCTTACATTCTTTGGGGTTTGAGGGGGCTACTAAATGCACTACACATTTCTGGATGGAAATCCACGTATAGCGATCCTGAGCCTTCACTGTCATCCCTGATCAGTCAGGAAAGGTGATTCTTCATTTTGGGAACAGTTAAATATTGGAGTAGGTTGATTAGAGAAGGGGTGAAGTTTCCCTTGCTGGAAGTATTCAAGATTCAGTTTAGCTGACCCTGGATCATCTGAAGTCTCACTTTCAGCTAAAGATTGGACTGGATGATTGCCTGAAACCTCTTCTTGTCTAGTATTTTCTGCAGTTCTTCACTGGGAAAGGGTGAGGCTTACTCTCCAAAGTCTTCTTTAGATTACTTTGGGGCAAGATTTTGGGTATTGCTGTTTGTCCTTTTATGGATGGAGCAGGAGTATCTTCCTTTCTCTAGATTTAGTTGGATCATTTGGAGCTTTTAACATCCGTGTCTCAGTAGGTTGGACATCCTGGCTGCACAGGCGGAACAGCAACAAAGTGGGTTTATACTTCTGGGACAATCCAGTGAATCCGGAGCAGGCTGGGATTCCTGACATTATGGACTTAGGATCATATCAGTAGAAGGTATATTCCTAACGAAATTTTGCATGATAATTGAGCTCCTACTTTGCCAGCAAAGAAGAAAATGCCCTTATCATTAATTTGGTTGGTGGGGGAGTAAGGAGGTTCCAGTAGTTGCTGGACCAAGGCAGTTTAAGGACACAAGAAAAGAAGAGTTAAATCTACTTTGCATAGTAGCTTAGCAGGGTAAACTCATAACAGATTATCTTCTAATATGTTACAGATGAAAGACTTCTTTTGAGAATTCTTGATTCAGAAGTTTTGAGGCTTGAAACAAGTAGGTGTTTGCACAACTGGAGAAGATTCATGGTTTTAGAGATGTAGTAGGATCCAAAATATTTATTGATGTTTACAAACAGCAACAAATTCTTTGCATGAACAGTGTTATGAAATACTGGTGAATTGCCTTTTGTTTCTGATGTCTGCAAGCAGGTATTGACTCAGTTGTGTCTTCTGATTTTCACCACATTGTTATCTCATGGACTGACTTAATTGCATCTGGGGTTGTTTTGTTTGTACTTGATGTATCGTGATCCCCAGGTACACAAAGCCCTTTTTACATTGCACCTATTTGATGGTTTCTAAATGTGGATTGTCTAGATTGTAGCATGATATTCTTCATAAAGACTTGCTAAAACACAGTTGAAGGCTGCTTAAAATATTTCCTTGTCTCTTCTGGAAATACCTGTCATGGTGTATCCTGGCATTGAATTTTGTCTTTTTCACTGCCATGTTACAATGATGACTTCTGCTGGATGCCTCCTGCTTACTGATCAGTTTACTCTTGGGCATTCATTATGCATTACCTCTGCATTTCTCTCCTTTCAGTTGTTAGGTCATGTTTTGGATCTAATTTTGAATGTTCTATTTCTCCTGCTTTTTAAAACTTCAGGTTTTTCTTCCTTAAATTTGTGTTCAGCCAATTATCTCCTACATATGAAAACTTTTATCTGATAATTAAAACATTATTCATGCAGTATTTATCACGTTACATCTGTGTAAAAATTAGTGTTTTTTGATAGTTTCTAACAATGACAGAAGACTAGAGTAAAAAACAATTTGAGAGGGAAAGTTTGTCTTGCCAAATACACCTTTTAATTTTTTTTTATTCTTTTTAAAGTGACAGGCTGTTGTGCATTTTCTCTTGCTGCTTTTAAGCTGGTTGTGGGCTCTGATGTCACAATATGGCCATGAATATTTCATTATATTTTTGAAGCGCCTTGCTGAAACTGGTAGAAGTGGTGGTTTCTAATTGCATTTAGGTAGTTCTTTCACATAACTCAGTTGCCATCACGTTTCTCAAATTAAACTAATGTTACATAAAGCCCTAATTCATATAGGACTCCTCTTGCAATGTTGTTTTTATATAATAATGCACACAGATGTACATACCAGCAGCAGAATCTTGATTTTAGGCTGCAATTTTTAAACCTAGTAACTGTCCCTTCAGATGGAGAACTTGGCTTTTTGCTTTGCTTCATTTATTCTGCTTCTTGCTACTGATAATGAGGCAATCCTCCTCTGAAGCTCCAGCTGCTCCCAGGCTTTGCTGCTCATTTGAAAAATCCTGTTAAGCAGAGGAAATGTGGTAAAGCCCTGCTGCTGTCTTGGCCAAAATAGCCGTGCTATAAGGGTGTATGGAGAAGAAAATGGGAGGTTTCTGGAGGAATGATAATTCTCTTAGAAACCATAAATGTTTGGGAGATGGGGTGTAATGACAGCTACTTTTTCTCTGATGTGGTACTTGTTGGCTGCTCAGTGAGTGTAGTGCTTAAAAACAAAGATGCTGCTGGTTTGTTTTAATCTTCTTATTGTAAACCCTCAAATTTAGATAGGGCCAGTCTTTTCAATCAGTGTAATCTGAGTCAGATTTGAGAAAATTAGTGTTAACCACCCTTCTTACCATAGTGCAGATAAAGCTGTCAAGACATGAAAAGAAATAGGAAAACCTTAACTACAGCCAAATAGCCTTTGCTGCTGCTTTTGGATGTTACAACAATATTTGCTCTGTCCAGGGATGCCAAGCCAGAACAAGTACATCTATCTTTTATTTCACAGCTTAGAAACATGTTTTATTTGTGTTTCTCCTAGCTTCTGTTCTATCCAAACCAGACTCGCAATTTTTGCATTTTTCCTTTCTACGGATGTTTATTCTTTCAGTGTTTGTTAACATCTGGAAGTAGAGTGGCTGTTTATTTTCATTTTCATGGAGTCTCAAGATTGCTTCCTTTAAGCAGTTGGAAATTAATCAGAGAGAGTGTAAACCTGTAAATTGGGAAGGTTTCTAGGTATATTTAAGCATAAGTAGTCAGTAACGTGAAGGTGAAATAAATCAAGATACACTTCTGGTCTTTAAACTCTGTGTAGGCATTCTAACCAGTGAGTACTTAGTGCACTTTTAAAGGCTGTAGGCAGATATGAAACTTATAACTGAGCAGGAGATTGGGGACATCCCTCATTCTTACTGGTCAATCTTTTCTCCTTTGGGAGCTTATTGTCCCCTTGGATCAGCTAAACATAACTGTTTATATTGTTTCTTCATCAGCTTCTGTCTCAGTGATCTGGATTCCTTTATACTCTCTGCTGTATGGTTTGAAAAAGTCAGATTATTTTGGTAGAACTTGGTTAAGGAACAGCTTGTGGTGACTGATCTGACGGGGACATTGGCTGACCTTTTCAAGTGGGAAGCAATGAGATTTTGGGAGTAGGAGCGTCAGCAAAACCATGCTTGCAGCACAGTCTGAAAAGAGTGATTTGCACTAGCTTTTAAACAAAGTCTTTCCAAGCATGGTGATGGTTTTTTAAATCTCAAGCCTATTCTTAGTCAACACAGACTTAATTGTTGTAATTTGTTCATAAGCTGAAATCTATGCAGATTTTGAACTCAATGAATTTCATGCCTTATAAATGTATACAGCTGCCTATAAATCCTGGTGATTTGTACACTGTGGAGGGTCAGTAAGACAAAGATGCCAGATTTTCAGAATCCTTGTGGCAGTGGGATCTTGCAAGTCATGGTATTGTCCTCTTTATAGTGCAGAAACACTAAAAGCAAACAGAACTTAATGGAAGATCATTCTTCAGAAGAACTTCATAGATCTTGATTAAGCATTAACTTAGTGAGTCACACAGATGTTTAGACTGTGCAGTTGTCATAGACTTTCCAAATAGAATATACAAATGATAAAAAATCCAGTGGAATGTATGGGGAATCTGCATAAAACTATCCATTGTCAAAATATTCTGTAGGGTAGTTTCTCATCTTTCTTCATAAATTGCATGAAGTGTGAAGTATAATGATACTCCTGTGGAATTCTGGGGACAAAATCTAAAGACTGTCAAGTAGTGTAAAATGACAATGTGAAGAGGGGAAAAAAGGTAGTGAACACAATTTCTAGAAGAACTGAGGTCTCACTTTTGTATGAGTAGGAATGCACTTCATGAGAATGGTTTATGCTGCCATCATGAGGAAATTTTATTACAAGTAGCTGTTTCTGCACTGTGGAACTTGTTCATCATTTAAATGATTCTCAGTTAAGATTGTTGAAGCACCTTTGAAATGTTTTTCAGCATGCTTGCAGAATTAGTAGCATACTTTAGATAATTAAATTGGTTTAAAAAATATTTAGAAATCTTTCGAGCTCAAGCATTTGGAAATAAGATGAGGTGTAAAAATGAATCTTGGGAGATCTGGTGTTTCTATGCTTTTGATAATTAATTTTTTAGAAGAAATCTGGTGAAGTCTGCAGTGTGCTTCTGACATTTTGAATTAAAGCCCAGAGAACATCCTCTGTAGTTCTTGAGATCATTATTATGCTGCTTTTAGCCTGCAATGCAGAAGGAAAAGTCTTCTATAATAACACATCACTTATGATGTGAGGTTTACGGTGTGTCTTTAGGCTGAACAAACACTTGGAAATTTCTGTAGTAGAATTGCAGTGCTTTTCTCTGTCTTAAATGGCAAAACTAATCTGTTGGAACACAAATAACCTGGGAATGGCTTTGACATTTTAGGATGTTAGATGGGAGTAAATCAGAATTTGAAGTATCTGAAGTCTAGTCTTAGAGGGTAGTAGTTTCACAGTCTCTGGTATTCCAGCTCTAATATCTTTATAGTACCAAGCACGTCATGCTTCAGGGGATACATTTTCTTGGTTTAGAGGAATCCATTGAAGGGATTTTTTGTATGTTTTTAAATACTTGTAGAGCCATTATGATTTTAATTGGAGCTTCTTACAGAGTTATGTTTTCTATGCCAAAAGCATGGACCTAATGAAAACTGTTCAGACAGCTTCACAGGGCTTCAGAGTGTTTCTCTGTGCAGAAAATCTGTTTAGCATATTGATACATCCTGTGTCTATTCCATTTTAGATGATGTACCAGAGCTGGAAGACAGGTCCACAAATCATCAGGCATCTTATGTGTAATCTTTTTCTCCTCTCTTCAAAGGCCATCAGTAACACAGATCCCGTAGTTTAACGTTCCCATCTGTTAACTTACTATAGTAGTCCTTTGGAAGTTTGAGTATTGTGTCTCATTTTATACTTCCTTTTTCATCATTAAAGACTAATCTGTCTCCCCTTCCATCCCATTTTTTTAAGTGAGAAAATGGTTCAGGTGTACTAAGGTAACCATGAAGTAAGGTTGCAATCTTTAGCTTTTCTAATTTAAATGCTGTGGGAAGAGAGGTGGTCTTGTTTCATGGGCCTTCTTTCTTTTTTTTTTTTTTTTTTTTAGTATATTCATCAACTATTCCCTTTTAGAATTTAAAATTAGCATGTAAAAAGTTGTATTCTTCTTGGCAATGAGACAGTTCTGGTTTTTGAGGAGTGGTGAAGATATGAAACAGTATTTTCCCCAAAGCCAAAATAAAACTCAAAACAGCTTGAGAAGTAATAGTTCCCCTAGGAATGGCCAGAATAGAAGATCCTAGTCTTCTATGAAAAAAAAAAAATCTGTTTTTCAGATGCCTGGATATGACCACAAGTTTTCATACTACAGACAGTTCCAAAATTCAGAAGCCATTAGGGACAGTGGATGCAGTAGGAGTCTTGGAAAATGAAGGAGAAAAGGAGTGAGCCACCAACATGGTGAAGTGATGTTAGGGAAAAGTGGGGGAATCTGAGAAGTGGTTGGTTAAGTATCCAAAATAATGGGATAGAGCAGTCTAATGAACTCAACTGCTAAGCAATGTTTTTTAAACATCCCTACAGGCAAACCCCCCTTTCAGCCAGGGAGTGTAAGCACTGATTTTACTGGCAGCTCAGTGTGGAAAAGGCATTTTTGGTTGGTCCTGAAAAGCTGTTGGAAGGACGGGAGAGACGCTGGGATTTCAGCAATTACCTGCAGCGCTGCAGGAAGGCATTCATCCCTTCCTGGCCCAAGTAGTCTGTGGGAATGAACAATGTGGGAACTGGTGTCAGGTTAAGCGAGTAATTACTGCTACATTTGTATAGAGTTGAAGAGTGAAAGTTTGTCAGCTCAGCCAAGAGGCAGCAGCTTCTTCCTGATGTTGGTTGTTTCTGGTCTAATGCACCCCGAGGAAGAGCTGTCTGGGACATGTTTGCTGGTGTACCATTATGTAAATATTGTTTCAAAGCAAAAGTAACTTACTGTCTAAGTGACTGTCTAATATTATGATTCCAGATTAAAATATTCTGCAGCGAGCAGAGATCAATGTTATCTTTTTTTAAGATAACTAACTGCAACTAAATGTAAATTAATCGAAAACAAATGTTGAGTTAGGAGAGCTTGTCACTTACTTGCTAGATCTCACCTCTTGGTATATTTTAATGGAGGTACTTGTGTAGCATTTACTTCTAGAACTACTTCTTTGCATGTATTTTCATATCTCATTTATAAGGTAAGTAAGGAGTAATTGGACTATTTCCAAACTTTTGAAGGTTTTGATCCTGTGGTGAAGAGAAAAATATAAGCTTAGGGAAAGGTTTTATTTCTCACACGTAGGTTTGGTGAACAGGAAAGGAAACAAGGCTTGCAGTTTCACAGATTTTTATTTGATTTTTATCTTAATTTTAGAATTATATCCCTTAGTAAAAAGAGCATGGTAGTTTTGCCTTTTGTTGTTTGTGTTGCATTCAGCAATGAGAGTAAAGTCAAAGCAACTTGGTGACAAATGACAGCCCCCTCCTGCTCCCAAATGCAGGAAGAATTTCAGTCACACATTTTTAAGTGATGGGATTTTGACAAGGTTTTCTCTGTGTGTTTGCAACAAAACAAAACTCATTGAAAATACATATGCTTTGACATAAGTGGCAGGCAATGTGTTGAGTTTCTCAAAGACTGTGGGTTGTCTAATATTTAATTTTAAATTAAGAGTGTTTTAGAGAAAATAAGGCAAGCATGTCTCTTGCAACTAGATTTATTAGGAAGAGCTTTAAAGCAAATCTAATTGAAACAATGTGACCTTCTTATATTAGCATAACACCTTAGGTAATTGTTTTCACAGAGCGTATTGTTGAGACAAAATTTAGTTACCAAGAGCACTAATAGTGAGTTTTCTGATTGGTTTGTATAGAAGTTCATTACAGGAAAGTTTTAAACTTACTGAAGCACTTAGGCCAGAAGTAATTTTGTATTTTGAAGGCAGTTTTAAAATAAGACATAATAACTCCTGATAATTTAGTTGCTTTGAAGTAGGAGCCATGGAACATGTCAATGCTCTTTTAATAAATTCCATACCTCACCAAAGTGCAGAGATTTTTAATTCATGCATCTGAGGAGAAATTTACAGGTTTAATCTTCCCATCCATAAAGTGCTCCAATTTTATAAGAATTTTCATTAAAATCATGCATGCAATAACTGTTTGTGCTTTGCTTCAAGTAATTAATCAGAGTAGGGGTATTTTCCTGCAAGAATATATTTAATTTGGCTTTACAGAACAAGCTGATTGACTTGTTCTAGATGGGAGGAAACCCAGAAGGTGATTGTCTGTAAACTCAACTCTGCAAAACTGCTGTGATCTCTACCACAGAAGTTGTGTGGCCAGGGAAAAATGCTGAGAGCTAATTAAAATGATGCATCATTTAAACATCTGTTTTCTGGTTTTAGGAATTACCTTGGACATAAGATCATAATTATGGTTTCTCAATATATCTTGATTTAAATTTATTGCCTTTATCTCAAAACATGTGAGAGAATGATGGCACTGAGTGGATGTGGTCATGGCAGGGCTACATGTCACTCACATCAGTTACATAAATCAAGTTAATTCTGCTTTGTTTCCCTTAAGCCAGTCTGAAGCCAATTTAGAGACCATTTTTGGTCCTTTTCCTCTGTGTGCCTGACCTGTTGGGAGGAAATGATGGCAATGTAGGCGGTGTTCTGCTCTAATCTTCTTCCCTCCCCTTGCTTTCTTTCCCTGGGCAGAAAGAGAGGAGTGAAGGCATTAATGAATTTTTTCCCAGCTAATAGGGAGAGCGCAAGCATGGTCCTTTTTAATGACTGTGCTTCACTTTTGAATGCTTATGAGTGCTTCTGGCTTAATTATGAGAACTCTTAATGGCTGACTGGAGCTGATGGGTCTGCAAACAGTGTTATGAAAAGGTACTGTCTTAGGTATGTATCAATGCTCAGTCCTTGCCAAAAAAAAAAAAAAATCTTGTTATGTTTCATTTGAAACTGTATTTTTTCCTGTGTGCTAAATGCCTGAGGTAATATGAGGATTTTGTACTGATGTCTTGCTAAACCCTTTTGAGTTTTCCATCCCAAAACTCTAAATGTGCACTGTTTACTTAATGACGTGTTTTGCAAAGTTTACTTTGTGATTAGAATACCTGTCTGAAGGTTGAGTTTATTATCTTCAATAATTAGGGCAGTGAATGTCAGATATTCCTGCCTTTCTCTCAGCAGTTACATTCCAGATTTGTGAAAAATCCTGGTTGTTTCTTGGTCTTCGTAGACTTAGCCTTCAAGTTGGTGATTAATTCTTATCAAGGAAAATAAGCGATTGAATGATTTCCAAAGCATTTAAACAGATTTTATTATGAGGGAGGGAGAATGGAAGTATTTCTAATATCTTCTGAAGTAATGAAGTTGCTGTAGCAACCCAAAGCTTAGTTGCAAATTAAATTATGCCTTACCTTGGCTTTTTCTTATGATGCTGAGTCATAAGATTGGTGTGATTGTCCAAGTTTGAATCTATATCTTTCACCTTTTTATCCCTCTTGTTCTAATGGGGAGGAAAAAAATAAAGCCCTTCTCTTTTGACAAAGCACCTGAGGTTAGGTGGTCAGATGCTGTAAACATGAATCATTTCACGGGCTTCAGAAGATTAATTGAAATATAATTAGTGATTTTTGTGTGTGTGTAAGTCAGTGTATGTTTTAAGGAATGTCCTGCTTTGCATAGAAATGCATCTTCTGCCCTTGAAAGCACATGGCCCCTGTTAGCTTGTGTGTTGTCATTCCTGGTGCTTATAGCTATTTCATTTTTTTTGTTCTTTGGTTTGTTTTTTTTTTTTTTGCAAATGTCATTGTTCTTTTAGAATTCTGTGCAGTCTCTTCAGTTCTTAACAACATGGCTGTGGGTCAGATGTGCAGTGTATAATGTCATGGTTAAGTTTAACTTCTTCCACTTCAGGTTTGTGTATAATATGGAAATATTAAGCACGTAACAGATTCCTGTGTAAGGGATGTAAAGGATTCTTTGGTATTGTTTTTTTCTGAGATTAATATGGAAGAATGTACCAAAAGTAATTAAAGTTTGTACACCAAAACAGAATGAAGAGTTTCAGTGGTTCACTGCTTAAAAATACTAGTATGAAATATTTACATTTCAGAGAATAGATTTAATAATACTTTGGTTTGTAGTCCTGAGTTGTCATTTAGTGGCACATGAATTGGCTTAGAAAATAAAAATTTTGCTATGCAAATTAATTTTCTTAAGTGCAAATACAAGTATAATAAAAAGTGCCATCTGTCTAATTAAGCAAATTAAATATTTCTTCAGGGAGGCTGGGAAGACATAAAATTGATTTAAACTATGTATGCAATGTTTCTGTTTTTTAACAAAAGAAAACTCACCCTTTTTAGTAGCCCAGGAGTGCCTGTGGGGACGAATAAGTAAAATCCCATAGATGTAATCCAAGAATGGATGGATATGCTGTTTCATTTTTTTAGTGCACAGATTATAATACATTAAGTTGATAAATATAAAAAATCTTCAACTGATTTAAATAGGGAGTCTTCACAACACTTCTATGTAGTTTTAGGAATGAATCTGATATTTTCCTGAGTGCGAACTTTTATTTATTTTGCCCTTATGACCTTCAACTGGTTTTAATATGCTGGTGTTGATGCTAAAAATATTTTATCAAGAATATTTCAGATTACTTGTAACAGTGGTAATAACTGAATGCAAGCCAGCTCTGGTTTAGAAGCCTTAATTAGGAAAGCTTATTTGGGAACTGGTTTCATTTATCACCGTGGCCTCAGGAGTTTGTACACCCAACAGTTTCTTTTTAGTTTTGTTCTTTGGAGGCGCACGGAATTACACAAAATGCCAACTTAAAAGTGAGGTGACAGTGCTACATTTGCCTCTACTTGTAGCACTTTTCTGTCACCTGATAGGTGATTTGCACCATTTTTAAGGCATTGTAGTTACAGTTTATTTGCTAGTTTGAATTTTGAATAGGTTATTATTACAGATAAAAATTTATCAGGGATTTATCAGGGCTGTTAACCTAAAATGTGTCTTGATTAAAAGGCACACTGCGTGATGGTGCTCTTGTGCAGACTTTGATTTATCCTGAACCTCAAAATTAGACTCCCTGTCTGTATTTGCAATCCTACAAGAAATATATTATTTACTCTGGAGCTTCATCAAGGCCCAGCAAGCTGAATGCCATTAAATAGGCATCTGTTTAGTTTGTATTAATAAACTGTGTTGGTGGAGAGAGAAATTTACTATGTTCTGGTAGCTCACACAAGTTAATATTTGTGTCACGATAGAAAGTAACCTTGCTTTCTAAATTCAAAGTAATTTAAATATTTGCATATAATATCAGCATTCTGACTTCTACATATATTTGCAGTGGCTGTTCCAATTAAGTCACTTCAGTCCAATTTACTTGCATGCATGCTCACTAATTATGCAATACTAGATTTCCTGGGTTTTTTTAGCAAAAGTTGATTCCTTTAAAATTTATTTGGCTGACTCAGAGTTTTGGTTTATGGTCGTTGTTGGTTTGGTTTGGTTCCACCCCCCCCAAATTCAATCATTTTAGTTAGTGTTCTGTTGAATATTTTCAGGTCACTTGACAGGAAGTATTTGTCTCTGTCCCGTATAATTCATTTTTAAGTAGGATAAAGTAGCTTAATCCCATTTCTGGCTCTCCATATTTTTTTTTTCTCTATATATATAATAATGTAATGTCTTCACAAATGCTTTTTTCTGGTTTTTATAAAAGTAATTTCAGATGTAAGAATATGTAATTATTTCATAGAGTGGGAGACTGTAATTTGATTCTCACATTATCTTTGAGCTGAAATGTGTAATACCTGCCGATTCCACAGCGCACAGGATTTATACTCTTGTATTTACAAATGCAGTAAGCAGAAAATGGAACTGTCACTCTGGAATGGCCTCTGTAGAAGGTACAGGCGTTAAAAATCTTTGCTCTATGAATCTCCTGTTTTCCTGGAAGAGCAGTTTTCCCCTTGCTGGTAATGACTGTGTGACCAGGTGCTGTTTGCTCTGTTTCCTGGGTAAAGGTCGTGGGGATGGTAGAGAGTGAACATGATGGTTGAAGGTAACGTTTCCTCCTGGTGTTAAAGGTGAGATCATCCCCCAAAGTTTACCTAGGTTAGAATTCAAGGATGTGCAGTACAGGCTGTTTGATGTGCCCAGGTACAGAATAACTAACATCTGTGTGCCTCAGACTGCCACCAGTGACCAGGTGAATCTTGGAGGTTAATTTCCAGTTGCAGGTTACTTGAGGCTAATTGTTTCAGCTGGAATTGCATTTGGAGAGGAGGGCAAGGCTGTAAGCAGGGTCCTTCACCCTTCTTGTCTCAGTCATGGTCAGTGGCTTTATGTCTGTGGTGTTTCATTACTTGCAGGAGGTTAATTTACAGCTCAGGTATTCTTCCCTGCCCCAGGAGACATCCTGATGTTTTACTGCTGACAAGAATTTTTCTTGTTCCTTCTGCAGATTATTGCAGTTTGGTTCAGACAGCTGCAGGGCAGAATGGCCTGGTTGAGAGCACAGCACCTGGTTACACAGCAACCTCGTTGTGGCTTTGGGTGTGCAGGCAGGAGGGTTCACTGCTCTAGTTCAACAGGACAGGGTTATCTCTGCCAGGCAGGGTGCCAGCCGTGTTCAGTTACTCATGAATCAATTGAGAACCTTTGGCCACCATGAAGAGTTGTTTAGCTTCTGCCTGAGCACTTGCTAAACAGTAAAGAAATGTGCACTGCCTATCTGACACCTAGATGCAGATTGCAGTTTATTAATCTCAGTTCTGGTGCATGATTTTTTCCCATGTCTGGTATCACACCATATGTGTGAGAGCCAATGAAGAATTTTGAGAATTCATGGCTGACTGCTGAAAAATGTCACCTAAGTTACCTTAGTTACCTAAGCTGTAGAGTAACTGAAATCAGTGATGATGGCTGTATTAATGTGCAAAGCCTGAAGAAGGGTGCTGTCTCTTGAGCACCCAGAGGAGGCTAAAAGGAATGGAGCCTTCAGCTATGGATAAGTGTGGAGCGCCAACATGCGGGAAGAAGGAAAAAGGAAAGAGAGGGAGGTCTGCCACCTCTGTTTTGGGCACAAAGACTGTGATGGTGTGCTTTGGGTATTAATGGCAATGTGGCAATAGTGCTCAAATGGTGACTTTTGACTTGATATGTTACTGGAATGTGTCAGGTCACTGGAGGCTGTGCAGGCTGTCCTGTAACTCCTGGTGGCTGAATGGCTTTTGGGTAATGCTGGTTAGGTGGCCTTGCAAGTCAGGGTGATGGTGTTGGACTCTGAACGCCTTTACAGCCTTTCTAGTAAAGTAGCTAAGAGCAGTTTTATGTTTGGCCTAAAATTAAATCTCATTTAGATAAGACTTCAATAACTCCTTCCCTCTTGTTCAAGACTGGAAAAAAATTAAAAATATGATTTCTTAATCCAAATAAGAATGTCTGGAAGGAGTAAGGTAGCAAGCAGACATGTAAATCTAGTAACTCCACTATGAGTTCTCAGATATTTAGATTAAATTCTAGGTCTTTTTTTCAGATACAGGAATTATGGTCTCTACAGCTTCCTGAAAGGAGGCAGTGGCCAGGTGGGGACTGGTTTCTTCTCCCGGGAAGCCAGTGACAGGATGAGAGGAAATAGCCTCAAGCTGCACTGGGGGAGATTCAGGTGGGGCAGCAGGGAGAATTTTTTCACTGAAAGGGTTGTCAGGCATTGAAACAGACTGCCCAGGGAAGTGATAGAGTCACTGTCCCTGGGGGTGTTTAAGAAACAGCTGGACGTGGCCTTGAGTGTCGTGGTTTAGTTGACAAGGTGTTGTTTGGTCACAGGTGGGCTTGCTGATCCTGGAGGCCTTCTCCAACCTTGATGATTCTGTGTCCCTAAGATAAAGCTTCTGGATGCAGAAAAATACTTAAAATATAACCTACTGCTATGTCTTCCCATTACCTGTGCTTCACTCTTCCTTGAAGGACAAATCCTTGATGGAAATAAATTCCTTAAATTTCAGATACTTTATACTTCAAGGCTCCTACTATTTCTATTTTATGGAGTTCCATCAGTCTTGTCAACTTGTGTGATTGCAGGGAGGAGTGAGTTGGCATTTTAGCTTGCAAGGGATGTCTTAATCTTTTGCTTTCCTTTCTTCCCTGTGAGGGTAGTGAGATACTGGCACAGTTTGCCCAAAGAAGCTGTGAATGCCTCATCCCTGGAAGTGTTCAAGACCAGGCTGGATGGGGCTGTGGGAAGCCTGATCTAGTGGAAAGTGTCTCTGGCCATGGCAGGGTGGTTGATCTTCAAGGTCCCTTCCAATCCAAGACATTCTATGTGAAATCTCCTTTTGGAGAAGTTTTGAATTTGCTGTTGGGCTCCGTGTTTGCCAGTGAAAGTCTGAGTAGGTCAGATGAAAAAGTACTGGGGAAATTAAACAAAAAAAGGAAAGAAAAAGAGATCAATGCTTTCCTTGATATCCACATGTGAGATTTGAACTCTCCTCGTTATTAACCCTTACTAGCAAAAGGAACTACATTTAGTTGAGTTATTTGACCAGCAAGTTTAGGAGTGCAGCAGAGATTATGCATTGTCATTGAATCCACTAGTCAGTCTCAGGGAAGAGTAAGAGAGACATCCATTGGCAGTGAGATTAGATGGATTTCTCATAAAGTACTGGTGTTATTTATAAGTCTTCTTTCCTTCCAGCCTCCACTTCTGGGTTGTTTGGGTTTTGGGAACTTTGTTTGTTTGTTTTTCCCTATGTAAATATCCAGTTTACTCTTTAACTCTGGATGCGTTTTGCGTTTCCAGTGGTAGTGTCCTTCTTCATTTGCAAATTTGCCATTATTCTTTAGTGTGGCTGAATATTTCTTTAGTTTTGTGTGTCGTACAAAAAGGAGGGAAAGACTTTCCGTTATGTCATCTAAGTACTGCTCATTGTATTGAACATCTTTGTAATATTTTCTTTGTGAATACTGTTATTTCAAACTGCATGTAATTTTATTTTACATTTCTTGTTTTTGTTCTAATTCAGTCTAATCTATTAGACAATAATACAGCATGTAGTGAAAATATCAAATATAACACTTTAGACAGGAGTAAATTACTGATTTACAGTATTGATGTTACAATAATTTTTGCGTGACACTTCATTCTATTTTTATGAATACTGAACATTTTATATGCATTTTGATATACAATCACATAATTGTCTACAGAACGCCTGCTCTCAGTTCCAGACTTCATGAAATTGATTGTTAGTTATGAGGTTGGTTTCTATTTCTTCTTCAGCCTGACATGGCTTTAAAGAAATTTTCCATTAGTTTAGCAAGGATGCTACTTTGCCCTGGTTCCCGTTTGAAATAGCTGAAAATGGTCATGAATTTGTTCTTCTCTAGTCTTTCAGCGTGTCCTTGCTTTTTGAACTGCAGTTAGATCTCAGTTAAGTATTTCATACCTTTTCAAGTTGGCAGCATTAAATGCTCTAACAGGTCACTTCCTTCAGTACTAAGGTCACTGTAAATTCTGGAGCACACAGTTCTTGTGTCTCAAACTTATTTTCTTGGTTTAATTTTGTTCCAGCAGTGTAATAAGTGTTACATGGCATGCTGTGCCAAACAATACTAAAGTGGTTATTTTTAAGTGAGCTTGTTGGCTCCGAAACAAGGAAGCAAATTTCCAAAAGATGTGACTGCAGTTGGAATGAAACCTGCTTGTCTCTTTCAGTGGAGGTGGTGTTTGGCAAGTTAGATGTGGATCCCAAAAGTAGTTGTGTTCTGCAATCCCGCATGCTTGTGGAACTAAATAAAAGGGGCACTTGTTAACTGTTGGGTTTCGTTGTGGGGAGGCTTTCTCTTTGGTACTAATTAGATTTTCTCTCTCCCTTTTCTCTGTCTTAAGCCACACTTTCACTTTCTGTTTTCAAATGACTGAAGTGATGTGATGCCTACCAGTGAAGGATTTTGCTTCTGTAAAGATCATCCTAAATACAGTTTTTGTCTGCCTATTGTTATCTCACTTATCCCATCTTTAAATGCTGTGGAATGCTGTCCACCCATTTAAAAATTGCACTTTCTAGGATGTTTTAAAATTTAAATGGCTTTTATATTTAAATTGGAATTTCAGAGCAATAATGCTTCTGTTGTGTTAGAGCTAGGAGCAGGAGACTGAAAAAAAGCTCTATTCTGAATATTCCCACACATCTTTTCCCTCAAATGCTACAGCTGTTTTATCCCTTCATAAATCTTTAATCAGAGGATTTCAATACTTAATTACAAAAAAAAAAAACCTCACATCATTCCTTTGCTGTCAGGCAGTATTTTCCTTATTATGTGGATAAGCTAGGCATTAAGGGACTATGTGATTTTTGCAAAATGTCATGGCAAGCCACTGGCAACCTCTAAGACTCCTAATTTATAAGTCTGTAATCTCCCAGATTGGCACTAACATTCTTTTTCAGCTGGCAAATCCAATGGAAATAGTCTCAATCCCAGCTGGGATTAGGAGGAGTTATTCTGAGATGAGAGTTACTGCATAAATGTGCTAATGCTGTCATTATCAGTGTGGCGAAGACACCAAATAGAAGATGAGTAAATACACAGAATTAAAGTGTTTCAGGGGTGTGCACACAAGGAGATTCCTCAGGGCCAACCCCAGCAGTGCAGAGGCATCACTGGCATGTCCCTCAGCAGCTGTGGCCATGGGGATGAAAGTTACCAGTAGTTATCCTGACATCCCTGATTAGGCAAAGGGGACACACACAGGTAGTGTTTTCTCTTCCTCTCACATGCACACAACTTTCTTTGGTGTTCCCCAAGTGGTTTTTGAGAGTTGTGAATTTGTGGAGTGAGTGCTCCGTACTGGACGTGAGAGAGATGATGCTTTTTCAAGTCTGTAAAATTTCAGCTGATACCACAACATTATTTTTGCTTGATTTGCTTTTCAGGCTCTCTCTTCACAGCCAGGAGAGAGAGAAACATTTATGCAAGATTACATACCCAGAAGCTTCTTTGTTTTTCAGGACGTATCAGTTGTGCAAATAATAAAAAAAAAAAACCACCAAAAATTTTTTTGGCAGACTGTGCTCTGTTATCCTGGCACTTTTATAGGATTGAAGGAATTTGAGCCCTATGTAGTGACCTATGTCTTTTAAGTCAGACTTTAAAAGGTACCTAGGATAGTGACAAAGTTTTGTACCATTTTTCTTATGATGGAAATGTTGATTATAAACTTGGGATAAACCAGGTGAAACTGATTATTCTTTTTCCAAAAGCAAGACAAAATAATATGAAAGTAAATAGTATGCCATGGGGTAGAGGTATTAAACTCAACGTTTTAATGTTTTCCAGTGCAGCTAGCATAGGTAGTGAAATAATTAAAGAATATCTTTTATTTAAAATTTTGCTTAAATTAAGGAAATCCATGTGTGAGGGCACTGTACACCTTAAGAGTAGTGTAGGTAGATAATCATTTAGGTCTATTTGACGTTAGTCATGCCACTGGGCAATACTGTTACTACTCACATGTTTTCCTGCTTTCCAGTAGTCTTTTTTTCTCTTGAGGAAGGCATGCCCAAGTAACTTTAATGTAACTTACCATTGTACAGTATATCAAAAGAAACGTTGCTTTTGAAATTTCTTTGATTTAAGCAGTAGTAAAATGCTGCAGGAAGGCATGCACATAATTTTATATCTATGTTCAGGAGCTTAAATAATGTGTTTTAAGATTCCATCTCCTCTCCTTCCCTCCTGCTTTTCCCATAGCTGGGGGTGTAGCATTAGAGGATCCTTCCACAGCAGGGGAAGCCCAGTATGATTTCTCATTGCTACCGTGGCGTGCAGTGCAATCTGATCTGCTTTACAAAACAATAGTATGCAGCGTGCAGTTAGCTGAAATGTTTAGATGACGTTTTTGTCACCAAGTTCAAGGTCACGGATCCCATGCGTTGGGAAGGAAATCCTTGTGAAGGGGCTGAAACGATGTTTCACCTGCAGTGTGGCTGCTCATTAGGCGGTCGCTCTGTCGGAGGGATTTGCGGCATTGGCAATAAGTTGTGCTGGTTGCTGGCTGCCTGCCAGAGCAGGGCTGCTGTTCCAGGCAGCAGGTCTCTGCCTGAAAGGCACCGTGCTCGCTACAAGAATGCGGTGCAGAGCTCTCTGTCGAGCCAGAACCCACGGGCTGCCCTTGCCTCGCAATGGCGTGTTTATGATTTTGTAGTATGTGATGTCATGAGGGTGTTGGCTTTTAGGAATTTCACTACTGAGGAAGCAGTTTGAAATGCAGGCAGAATCCTCGAGACCTTCGAGTATGCACTTGGTTTCTTTTTAGTTAGCTCTGAACGAAGGTACAGATGGATATGTGCGTACGTATTTTTTAGTGAGGAATTAACATATGGAATATAGAAGAGATTTAAGTGGATACAATACCTGAAGGCAATGTCGAGCCAGTCTGGATTTTCAAACTCTCTTCCTCTACCGGGATATCCATTCTACCAGGTGTCATGCAGGTATATTGTGTTTTAAGTTTTACCTTTTAATGCAGTTGCATATAGAGCTGTAGCATGATGAGTATGTTAACTGATTTTTTTTCCCCCATTTCTTTGTTCTCAGAAAAAAATTATGAAATTGGAGAGTAAAGAAGCTGAAAACCATAAATACTATTTTAGAATGCTATGTGCCTGACCTTATAGTTAAGTTCACTTTTATTTAAAGCAAATATTTTTATTTCTAAGCATACTAAATATTTGCACAGTTTTTCTAACTGGAAAAATGAAGTTGTAACCTTGGAGATTTTTTTAAGTGAGTTATCTGTTCAGATATTTGTCATTTATTGAGAGCCAGATATCTATGGTGTTGAGAAAAGGAAATTGTATGGATTACTGAAACATTAATGATTTTAAGTTTTCTCATGTATAATTACATAAGGTAAATAAACAGAAGTACTTACTGGCATTTTGCTTCTACGACCATTCACACAAAATGTGCACATGTGAAAAGGTTATAAATAGCAGTGTTGTGGTAAAGCTAAATTGTACTAGCTTCTTATTTTATCTTTTTAACTCAACAGTCCTGTTTTATTGATAATACTTTGTTTTCAAAGTGCTGTATAACAGTTTTCTAGTGAATGGGCTGAATCCTAACCATGAAATTACTCTTCCTGCTGTAGAGGACTATAATATTGCATAATAATTAGAGGGAATGTGTTACAGTACTTCTGTGGCTGAAAGAGCTCAGGTTTCTGGCACACCTTAATACAGGAATGTAATCCCTGTTTATTGTGTCTAAATCTGAAGTCCCTGCAACAATAACAGAGGGAGGGGAAAATGGGAGTTAAGAGTTTTGTTCTATTACTCATCTTTCAGTAAGACATACGAAGAGAAGGATAAGAGAATAAGTTAATTATGAACATACTGAGATCTAGAGAATGAATCTGACAATCTCCATGAACTCCAGCATAGGCAGTGGTATGGGTTAATTTGGTAAGGCTGCAGTGATGGTCACTTGTGAGTAGAGACAAGAGTGATTCTGCTTAGAGTTGATTTAAACAATTTTTTAATGTGTTTCTTGAAATAAATTCAAATATTTGTGTCTCTGGCACAGCTGGGGCTGTCTGCTCAAGGGTACCAGAGTTAGCCCGTGAGAGGTCAGTCACAGTGATGATCCTCATAGTTGGTTGTCCTTTGGCCTGACTTTAGTGGATGCTGGAGTCTGGTAACCTTCCTCTTTTTTTCCTGGACATTTTTTGTGATAAAATGTATGAATAAGCTGGAAATTAGACAACATGAATTCAGTAAATGGCAGCTGATGTGAAAACCTTCTCTTCCCACCCATGTGTTAGGTGCTTAGTCAAATTCACAGCTTTTCACTCCTGCTCCTTAACATCAGAATGTCCAGAGCCACAACCCAACTCCCAAGTTTCCACAGTGACCTTCTGGAGAAGAATGAAGGTCTCATTCTAAGAGATCTAAGAAGTCTGTCTGGGTTCTAAGTCCTCTGTTGTGAAAAGAGAGATTAAAGTTCCTGAACTTTTGTATCCCAGTTGCTTATCTGCATTTTGGTTTTAATTCTCTCCTTTCTGTTTCTTACATGGTTTTAAATAGTTACTCAGCATTTCAATGAAGTCTGTGTTTAATAATTTTCAGATAAGATAATTAGTTTCTGTTATATGCAACTGAGCTTATTAAGATCCTGTTTTATGTGTGTAAAATTGGGTGGACTTACTTCCTTTAATGACTAAGTCATTCTGACTTTGCAACTGTTTCAGTGCCTAGAAAGAGAAGTTCCTTACATTGTCTACAACCACTGATAACTGTGAAATGTAAAACTAGTATTCCTGCAGTCCTTTTAGAGCTCATCCTCAGTGCAGAATTTTTCTTTCAGAATAGTAACATACATCCATTTTTGCTTGGGAAGTAATGTACCTTACAGAGACAGGGCTGAATTAGAGTCTCCAATGCGCTCTACTTGTCATATTCTGGTGAGTGAACTTTCCCCAGTAAATAAATAGGCAGTGGGACTGCTGTTTATCATCATTGGTTTGTGATCATGATTGGTTTGTGATCTCTAGTGGGAAGGTTAGTGTACATTATGCTAAACTTGTATATTGACAGAGACATTAAATCTACTGTAAGTAGATCTCAGTACCAATGGCTTGGTACTGAGATGGCATAAAGTCCTGAACAGAGTCCTGGAACAGCTCTCTCTTCAGGAAGCTTTTTAGGTTTGGTATTTTTGGTTTTTTTTTTTTGATAAAACTAGTTTTCCACAGATCAGAGTTGAGAGTTGTCATTGGGACTGCTCAGTGAATGTTCAGAATGGATTGGGCTTTCTGTTACCCATGAAGAATAATAGCTTTGGAATAATATTTTAGTAGAAATGTGGATGAAGTATTGATGGTAGGCTGTTCTGGAGGAATGAACAGTCGGTGTTTTGTTTGTTTACAGTTTTCTAAGATTGCTCAGGGCATTGTTTATCTTGGAGGTGACCAAGATGCTGTCTCTAAAACTGGGTCACTCAGGGTAGCATGGCCTCCTGGTTGGCTGTGGATTATGGCATTGCATAAATCAGGAGTTCAGCTTGGGGACAGTGTTTTTTGAGCCATATTGTAATTATTTTTGGTATCCAGGTAATGCAAATTGATGTTTCTTACTTTTCCATATTTGAACAAAATTTAGAGATTAATATAATTTAGTGTGAGTGTGATACCTACTTTTTTCTTTTACAAGGGCACAATAAAAGAGATCTGATCTAGATATTAGTTGTAGAAAATCCCCCATGTGGTTGAAAAATACTTGGAGTAATTTATCATCTTGTTCTATTACAGGTTTGGTGTTTGACATAGAAATTCAGAGAAAATATGGCCACCTATAATTCATCTGCTTCAGGATAGGTAGCAGCAAATGTAGAATTTGTTGTTAAAATTTAAATGGTAGCCAAAGTAAACCTGCAAGTAAACCTGTCATTACTCTGGCTAGTATGGCATCAGCCACAGAGCTTGAATTTTTTCACCTGCTTTGTTGTGTGATGTTGGGTTTTCTTTGTATGTCATATGGTGTAGAAGGAAGTCTGTTCAAAAGTCTTTCAAAATAGTCTTACCCTGTTTGATTTTCATAAACTTAATCAGTTGATATTAAGAACAAAGGCTGCACTCATGTCTTTCTCCCAGTTGCCCTGGAATGGCAAAAGCTGTTTATTGTAAGAACTTCTGCTATCTCTCATTGCTTTAGGCTGCTAGACAAGAGGAGTGTAGTCTTGTGAGTCTGTCTTTGGCAAAGAGAAGACATCTGGTAATCTAGACGTTTTATGGGGGAAGCCAGATCTTTCAGCTCTGCTGGGATATCAGCAGGTTGTGGCCATCTTAGAAAACAGTTGTGGTTTTTGTTTGCCTCACAAATACATGTTCAGACCCACTTTTGAATAGGAGTTACATCTCTTTCCTCACATGGAGATGTGGGATAATACAAAACCCAATTGTGTCTCAGGTATGGAGCAATTACTGGTGTTTTTGTGATGTAGTTGGAGTTTTGCTGGTAAACTGTGATTCCCTTCATAAGAAGATTCCCCTTTGTCCTAACCAAAATTAGAACCTTCTGCGTCCCTGTGCAATACTGGAATTCCTGCTTCCAGCAAGGTCAATGGAAACCACATTCACAACAAAAATCTTGGAATTGCACATGCTATTGTACCTCTTCTGTCTGCTAATATAGAAAAGGGGAAAAACCTAGCTATCCAGTTGTTGATGGTGAAAACTTGTAATCTTATGAATTCAAGATGAGTCAATTGCACCTGTGCAGTTAGTTCTGGATGCAGTCAATGCAAAATACATCCAGTCTTAGCAATAGCCTAAGTTACTATAACTGAAACTAAACAACAAATGAGCAGGGCTTATCTATGGAAAGGGAGGGGATTTTGCAGCATTAAGCTACTGCTTTTCTTTTAAAGCAGGAGCCACTGCCCACTTCAAATGTTGCCTTTTATCAGAATCCATTTCTTAAATTAAAAAAAAGAAAGCTGCTGTATTTTAGACAGAGGAATAAATCTTGATCACTTCCATGTTATGCAGTGTTAGAAGACACTGAACACTTGTAAAGAAACAAATTTACTCAGTTTTCTTTGTAGCATAATTTGACAAGTTTACCTGAATTAAACTCTCTTGAGAAATAGTGTGCCCAGGCAAATAGTAATCAAGAATAACAAAAATTATATTACAACATTTGTTTTTTCATGTTAGGGAAAGTCCTGAGTAGCTACTTAATATTGCTGTTCTGAATATTCAGCAGTAGGCATATGTATAGCAGGGATTTACAGTTGCATTTTTCTCGCAATAACTAAATCAATTGAGCAAAACTTCCTGTATTTTATGTTCTTTGCTGGTTCAGAGCTGTTGCCTCTCCTATAGGGAGAAGAGGAGGAGAAAGGGAAGGGCAGAGTTTTTGGCTAAATGGACAAAATGTATGCAAGAACATGGTGTGCCGAATTCATGCTGGCCTTAGAAGCTGCCTCCCCATAGAATTTGATTTTTATATATGGCTGCAACAAAATGTAGCTTTCATGTTAGGAGGGGGAGATTGGTCTCAGGTTTTTAGAAAGATAATTCCTTCTTCAGGGCTTGGGAAGAACTACTGAAGAAAGCTGGTGCTGTAGGAATATATTAAATTCCATAAGAGAGGGAATGATTAAAATCTGAAGAGGACAGTTTTATGTATTTTATCCTCTGCAATATTTAAAATGTGGGCAGGCTATTTTTATATTAAAATGATTTAAACATGATATATATATATATAATTGCTTTATAGGCAAATGAAAAGATTGCTTTTAAGCAAAAGACCTTTTTTTTTTTTCCAAAGGGCCTCATGAGTAGAATGTCAGCAGTTATTTGGGCTTGACAGAACAAACAACACATAAAAAAACTTCCCATAATAAAAAGTAACTCGTTAAGCAAGATTGGGCTTGAAAAGTGTTCAGCATGCAGGGAATAAATCTTAAGCACAAGGTGCTCTTTGAGAAGACAAAATGATAGGAAAACTGTTAGAGGTGAGGCAGGTTGCAAGGTCATCATCTCTAACTTTTGTCCAGAAGGCAGAAGCGTGAAGTGGTGAGTGATGTTGATTAAGGCGTGTGCTGGTGTTGTGGTTCCTGGTGGTGTTGCACGACTTTCCTCAGTGGCTTCCTTGGAAAAGTGGAGCTGGTAGGAATGCATCTCTTACAAAATGGCAAATCTCTCTGCTCTTCCTGGTCTCTTACCTCTTGCTTTCCTGCCAGTCCCCCGTTTTTCCTCGCTCTGCTTAGTCTCCTTTTTTCCATATTTTTTTTCTCTCCCTTATTTTGTCCCATCTTAATTGGAACAAAGCCACCATATGTGCCAGTGACCAGGAGATGGACACACTCCTGCCCGTGGCTGCCTGCAGGACCAGCTGTGGAGCTGTGTGTGCTGATGCTGCCCTGCTGTTAAACTGAGCTCTTGTGAAACTGCTGGCAGTGGTGCAGTGCTTGTTTCACCTCTGCTGAGTTCCATTGGGCATTGCCTTCTTTAGGCATCTGTGTCACTTGGGGCTCCTCAGGTCTCTCCCTGCACATTCCGAGTGTGGCTCAGGTTACACTGGCTGGCAGGGGTGTAATCAGATGAACGGCTGTCTGATTGCAACAATTCATTATAAATCATTCTGTCAGGGAAGAGGAAACTCTGAGGAAAAATGTGAGCATTATGATAATGTTATCTATTAAGTGTCCTTAAAAGGAGGCAAAAGAATAAACTGCAAATGGTGCAAAGCAGTAGCTCTGATGTGGACTGCTTACTTTTCTAATTAATTCTGACTGAAACTTTGAATATTTCTTCTTGTTTACTTTGTGCTTTCAGGTATTTCAGGCCCTTATTCACAGAAATGTAATTGCAGTTCTTCTAATGACATTGATATTTGGGTGGCAGAACCAGTTACTGCAAGTTCCGCATGGCTTTTTTCTTAACTGCTGTTTTCTAACACGTTATTCATTATGAAGAAAGGAAAAAGTCTAGTGTAATTAGAGATTCAGATGTAAAATGTTTTGTACTTTCATTATTCTAAGGACTTCAGCATGAAGTGGTAGCTTGTTTCTTTATTTTTGGAACATTGTGCATTATTTCTGTTGTTTTAGGGGAATTTGACTCTGTATTCTGAAACAAAGTTTTGTCTGTGTTGGTACAAATGTATGCTGACTTGGTTTTGTGAATGAAGATGGTTCTGAAATCTCCTTGGTTCTTTCTGCTACCATTTCTGCCTCAACAGTTGGCTAATCTACTTGCATCATTAAGTTAATGAATTATCATAGATCTTTGTTTAGAAGTGTGCTTCCCCAGATTTCCACTCTGATTGATTTTCATGGAGCTGAAGGTGCCTGGATACTCTTGATTGCTTTTTAAAAATCCTTACAGGGATGTGTCTGGAGGTTTTCTGGGATTTACTTGGAGTGTTGAGAGAGTCCACGTTAAGCAATAAAACGTGGGTTACAAAATCACCCTGTAACACTGTGAGTTTATGCTCTTAATACAGTGGTTTTGAAATTAAATATGGAAACTAAACTTTCCTTTCCATGAAGGAAATTTTGGCTTGTATTAAATCCTGCAGTTCAAATGATGGTCCTAGAAGTGGTCCTAGTTTGTGAAGCATTTCATTGATAATTTGAGAAATGTAAACTAGGAATGTGTTACAATTTGATCTGGAGGAAAAAAGTTGGAGTACTGGCAGAAAATTTGTGAAGCATAAATTTGCAAGTTTCTTCTTTATGCAAATTTGAAACTTATTAAATCATAAATGAGGGCATTGCAAAAGCTTGAAAGTTGTTTTTAAAACAATTAACTGTAGGAAAATTAAAACTAATGCTGTGATTTATGTTGATATTTGAATAAGTGCTAATATTTGAGTTATAACAAATTGTTAAATATAGATTGTATCTATTCAAATCAGATGTAGGTTATATTTAGTCTCACTTTTTATGCTGTTATTTTGGCAGGTGTGTGATTTATGACATTGCTAATCCAGTTTCATGAGTCCTGCAATTCATTTGAAGGACATCTTCCTGCAGAAAAGGAGAATAAATTTGAGCACTTAAAATATGGATGCTTATATATTCCATTTTTAGACTTTTTGCAGAAAACCAGACTACTTTTTTCTCACATACTGAGGAGAGCCATCTTAAATAAGACACTTATTTCAGCAGACTGTTGGTCCTGTTGACGTGGAAATGCCTCTGTGCTGCTGAGATGACTGCAATGCAGATAGTGCTGATGGTGCTTGCCTTTTCAAAATTTACATCAGGTTTTCAGCTACTGCAAGAGGTTTCATTCACTCATGGCTTTGGGTGAGGAATAATCATCTGCTGAAACAGACAATTACAGTGGAGAGGAGTGTAATGGCTGAGATTATGAGCTCATGTGGGGAGGGTGCCAGGGCCCTACATGAGGACGCTGCTTCCCTGGTATGTCTGGGCTGTGACCTGCCCCAAGTGAAAAATCTGATCCCATAGAGCACTTCCTCAGAAATTAGGACCTGTGTCATTTTCAGACATTGTTGCATGTTATTCTCTTTCCTTGGAAAATCTTGGGTGTTGTACCCTTAAACTTTGCTTGCTGTGACATTACTGGCTTAGTTCTCTGTTGCCTGTGGCTGCTGCCTTCTCCTGCAGTGGGACAGCATCTCTGCTCTGTTCTTTCACTTTTCAGATTTCAACTCTGTCTGCACTTTGCTGCTCCTGTCTCTAAAATATTGCAGACCTGCCCATTTTCCCTTTGGCTTTGGAGAGCCTCCTGTTAGAGGCCTTGTCTCTCTGCAGGGCTGCTGCAATGTTCTTGGAACTCTGTAGCAGTTCCCCTCCTCTTCCCTATTCCCATCTAAATAATCCACATTTTACCTGCTGCTTTAACTACATCATCTGTTTGAAAAATCCGTTTCTTGGCTGTCCTGTTAAACTGCATCAAGTTCAAGCTTGTCTTTCTTGCTTTAAGACATGTCATTAGCTCTGTCCCCACTCTGGTTTTTTACCAGGTTACTCCCTCTGCTTAAGCCTATTCAGAAGTGGATGTGATAAAAATTACTTGCTTTATGCTTGTGTGCTGTTTACCAGGTAAGATTTCTGGTTTTGAAATACATCCTGGTTTATAGAATTCATAACTGTTGGTTATTCATGTACTACTGTTCTGAAAAATGTATTTGTCTGGTCTTTCTCAGCTTCTTTTGGCTTTTACTGTTTTCCATTCCCTCTTCCTGTCCCCTTTCATGTAAAAGCTAGAGTGTTTCCCTTCATTTTCCTACAGCTGTTCAGTCTTTTCCATTGCTCTTTAAAAACAAAAAAAGGTTGCCTGAAGGAAAGAAGGGAAGAAAAAAAAAACTTAGAGCATTACCCATAATTGTGGAGTCTTTTAATTGTGCCTTTGTCTTCTGTTGGAGAGGGTGAGATTTGAGGTGATTTCACAGATCCAAAAATACTGTTCACAAGACTTTCTCTGCTGCGAATTGTTTCCACTAGTGAAAAGTCAGCATGTGTGTATTGATTAGAAAAATGTATTTGTATTGCCAGTCAACTGGATTTTACTTAGAATGATTTTCATGTGTGTCCACCAGGTATTTCTGGTGTTTTAACTCCAGCTTTTCTGAGCTGTTCTGTATCTATGAAGACCAGTAGAAAGTGTTGGTAAAGCTTTTGAATGGGGGAAGATACAATAAATTTTTCATTCTGATTTTGGCTATTCATGTGGAAACCTTAAAGGCAGGTTTGTTTCTCCCTACACTGTATTACCATAGATAGATAAAATACAGAATATTTAGTGTGTGGCCTGTGTCAGCTTGTTATATGAAAATCTCAGTACACAATTCAGAATTGCTAAATTAAAGAAAAGCATCGTGGATCTATTAATGCCTGCTAAGAGTCTTTCATGCTCCTTGGCAGAAGTGTTTTTCTTTTATGGATTTATTGCTTCTGTCTGCTGGGCCTGCTTTACTTCCATGTGTTGAAAACATTAGGCAAATGTGCAGTGGATTTGGTAATTGCAAACTTTTCTATTGCTTTGCACCATGGGTCTTGATTTCACTCCACTGTGCTTTCTCTCTGTATTCCTTTCTGCCCACTCTCACCCTGCTGGGTCATGATGTGCTGTATTTCAGATGCTAAAAGCTCCTGAAGATAAGCCCCTTATTTTGAAGTACAAGCTGTTCTGAAAAGCACAGTTGCTTTAATGTCATAATTCTGCATGTTTTAAAACCTAAATTTTCCTAACAATCAAGGCATTGAATCTCTGTACTTTCTAAGTCTGCATAGTCTACTTGCAGTGATTTGAAAGAAACTTCCTGTATACTTTATCAGTATTAATGTATATTAAAATAGTATTCTAAAATATTCTCTACTCTTTCCAGTTTAAACTTGGGTAAAGTGTGGTTTGTAAAAATCTGCAAATGTACTACTCCCATAATCTCTGGGTTTTGTATTATGACTGTGAATTTTTAGAAGTTGAAGACAGTATAGATAGAGAGTCAATGGCAGTGTTTATTCTCTTTTGCTTGAGTACAGGATGTGTCAGGAACTGCAGTAGGAATTTGGGCTGCAGTTCTTTGGAGCAATGCTGGTGCCTAATTAGTTCTGTTAAGCAGTTGTGTCCTGATACATGAGTCTATTCTCTGCTCTGTTATTTTTAAACTATTGCCTATTCTTTGCTTGTTTTTCCAGTTGTGAATATCCTCATGCTGCACATTTGTCTTGACAGTTTGTTCAGCTTCTCCTTGCATCACATATAGTGTATTAAGCCCTGCTTGAGTACGGAACTTTTTTGGTAGAGTGATCATTGCTAATCTGCTGATCACAGTTAAGTGCACTGATTTGGAAGTGGAGATCTGTAAGTGTTGGGACATGTGTCTCAGATCAAAGCCCTGCATGTGTGTTTACTCATGGTCTCTGATGAAATACTGGCAGCCTTGACTGGAGCCCAGCCGGAGGCACCTTGTGTTGTGCAAGCAATTGTGCAGGTTCAAGTTTAGAAGTGTAGTTCAGATGGGTGAGGTAGTTCTTTCAAAGAAAGAAACCCTTTCTGGACAGTGGAAAGAAAAACTGCTGTAGACCAAATTGATAAACTCAAATGGCATGAATTGTCCTGTGAGAATCTGCAGAAAGTGGTTGGAATGTAAGAGGTGCTTTGACTAGGCCGCTATGCTGCTGTCAGCTTCCTTACCCATGACAATATTTACCTTTAAGGCTTCGAAGTCAGTGCCATGCCACCCGACATGGTTCTCAGTACTAAGGCCATCTTTTTGAGCTCAAAACATCATCTGTTTCCAAATGGCATCTCTGGCTTTCTTTCAGCTGCTGATTTATTCTGGATTCAAAGTTGTCATGGTGGGGCTTGGGTCATGATGTGCTCATTTGCACATAGTGCTATGTTCTGTGGAGAGTTCTCACACAAAAACTGAGGAAGTTTTCTTTGGTGATAGCCAGGACAGAAAGCAGAAGTAGGAGATACCCACAGGACAGAGGTGACTTCTCAATATCGTATCAGACAACTGCAAAACTGCTGCATGCACATCAGTTAACATTTTCACAAAACCCCCTATGGTTTTACTACCTCTGTCAGATGTGATTGGTAATTTGGTGGTTGCCTCAGCAGATGTCTTGCACTCTTCTGGAAAATTGCTGCCAAAGTAGTGAGATCAGCAGCAGTCACACATATGGTGCCTGAAGAGATGAAGATTGTTTCCCTGTATCCTGACTATATCTGCCATCATGCTTCCCATCCAGCTTGATCTTCTGCTGCCCTTCTTTGATTTATTCTGTTTGTTTTGATGGGTGCTTGCTTGTTTGTTTTTACATGAAAATGGAAACAGAGCCTTACTTTGGTAACATACAACACACTTGTGTTTTGCAAAGCACCGGTGTCCTGCAGTGTATTTCAAAAAATGTCATCTCTTTGCTGCCTGTTTGGATCACTGTGTTTGGGTGCTTGCATGAAATTACACAGGGTTCTAATCTGATGGGTGCATGGTCAGTGAGTAATCACTAGGGATACTAAGAATATCTCTGGATTAATTCCTTGAGGATTGCTTTTGTTGTTTGATTAGTAATGAAGAGCAAAAGATTTTCAACTCTGATTGTAGTGCCATATGACACTTACATGAGAGCAACAGCTGGTATGTCTGAGTACAGTTTTGAGGCAAATAATTTTGTGATGTAAATGAAGGAGAACTTTTTCTCTAAATATTAAAGTTTCTAAGTATACAGCTGAGTATAAAATGTGCATTATTTTCCATTTCCTACTTTGGAAGAGATGGTTATAGTTTTAACTTGGAACTTGCTTTCCCTATATACCACCTGCTGAACTTTTGTATCCTTAAAAATCTAATGTTCATAAATGCTCCTGAAATGTTACTTGCCTTTTATAATGTGTATCCAGATGTTTGTGATTTTGGAAAATCTTTAAGATCCTTCAGGAAAATGAGCTAATGATTGAAATAATTCCAGTAGCTTGATTAATGTGATTAATAATATTGGTGTCTGGAAGCAGCTGCTCCTGAATCACTTCTTCCTACTAGAAAAACTAGTGCTTTTCATTCTGATCAGCATAAGTTAAATGCTTCTGTGCATAGAACAAACTTCTATGAAGCATTCATAGTATTTGAGAAATTGCTAAATATGAGGGTTTTATAATTCAACAAATAAAATTGGAATTGGCTTATTGGCTCTTCTTGTTGTAGTTTAATATTATGAGTTCATGTTGGTAGTGGATACTGGCTTCCATCACTTCATAATTTTATTGATAAATTTTAAAATATAAGGAATCCAACATAAAAGTGTTGTAGAGCACAAATGTAATTAGTTATTGCTAATAGATGAAGTCTCTTTCCCAGAACGGAGGAAGGCCAAAGATTGCAGTGACAGAATTGTTCTTCTTATCCCTTTTATGTATTATGTAGACGGGATATGATGGAGGGGCAAGTCAGAGTGCTAAAGATAGCCAGGAAAACGTTTGGAGTGATTTAAGATAATAATTAGGTAGTTGGCAGGATGGAAGTTTATTCCTTTATTTTAGATTTGGCTTTCAGGGATGCTTTGTCTTTAGTTATGACCACAGTAAATTTCCATGGAGCTAAGATAACTCCCTTCTCACCCAACCTGGGATACTGGTTAAGCTTTAACATAGGATCAAATTTTACTGTGGAAGGGAAAGTACAATGAGTTTGTGTGTGTATATAAAACATGTTACTTTTATTACTCCTTTAATGGTTATTTCTAAAGATACTACTCTAGAACCACTGTCACTGTGGATTGTTCATCTTGAATTATGATCTTTTTTTTTCGTTCCTGCGCTAGAAAATCTTACCCATTGCTGAAGTGAAATCCACTGCATCTTAGCAGGTGGGATATATTGTAGCACAAATAACTTGCACATCTCTGTGTTTCTTCCTGATAAGCACAGCTATGAGTGATCAGTTGAAAGACAAATAGCTGGGTCTGGCACTTCTTAAAAAGGCTTGGATTTTTAGATTGATGCTGTCAATTGCTATCAAGTGAGGCTTTTGTGAAAAGGATTGTATACCTTAATATTTCATAAAAACCTCTATTCAGGCACTGTGTAACTGGTTTACTGTCTTTATCCAACACAGTCTGGATTCAAGGTATTGATGTAAATAATTCCAGGAGCCCTCCTGTGTTGTTTGGTTCTTGTAGGAAATTTGATTGAAATCAGTGTTGGTTATAAAGTCTCTACTGGTTTTAATGTTTAACTTCTACAGTATGACAGCTTAAACAAGTAAATACAGGTTATTAATGGTATAGATTTTTATTTAGTTGATTTTTCTAATCAATAGACATGCCAGAATTTTTCTTTTGGTGCTGATTTAGAACATTCTGCCTGTAGAACTTGCTAGGTTGTGTGAATAAGCCTGCTGTTGTTAAATGGTGCATTTTAGAAAGGCAGTCATAACTCTTACTTCATCATGGTTTGGCACAGTATACAGAAATAAAGGGCTTTGGCTCCCTACCACTTCTTGCCCTTGGAGTAATAAGCAATTCAACACTAACTCTTCACAGAAAGACACTTCCTTTTGGTAGAAAAATACGTACCTATTTTCTAAGAATAGTCTACTTTTTATGCTTTGCTACTTCATTGAGTTCCTTGATGAGTTCTGGATGACAATAAAAATGCTGCCCTTGACTTAGAAAAAATAATGAACCAAACCATTGAGCTATGTAGGAAGTTAAATACTGAGGTTTTTTTAATGTATTATATCTAACAGCCATGTACTTTTTAACATGTACTGTTTCTTTTTTGCCATCTGTGTTCTTTTAATGATTTCATGATTTAAATCACTTCCTGCGAAAAAGTTATTTCTAGACATTTTGGAGGCTTCTGCAATATTTGTGAAGTACTTGGCTTCAGTGCAGTGCTGTCGGTACTATTTGTGGTATTAGTGAAGCTGTTTGGTTCAGACATGAATTCCTCAAATACTTGATTTTATGCATCCTGCCAAAATTTCAAGTTTCCTGCAATGTCGTTTACTTCAAGAGATCAATAATGAAATCATCGTTCTCCATGTAATTCTTCATTGCCTTCTCAGTCATGTCGGGGTCTTGCTGATCAAAATAAAGTTACTCTTTCTCACTTTATGGAACATGTTTTTGTTCTCCCCATTGAACCTGAAACTTGTAGGAATTTATGCTTTCTAAATGTTCTTCTTTAATGTTTGTTTTGCAAATCTTTCACTAGAAGATCTTTTCTGGGTTGAATCCACAGTTTGTAAGGACATGCTGTAGTGTCAGAATATTTGCTTTGTTCTTATGTGCTTTTCTTCTGTTGATTTGTTTTGTTCTTCCTGTTGCACTTGGGGGTGTTTAGCCTGGAGAAAAGGTGACTCAGGGGTACCTTACCACTTTGTCACTCACTACACCTACCTGAAAGGAGGTTGTAGCTAGCCCTCTCCTCCCAGCCACAAGATGAGAGGACACAGTCTTAAGGTGTGTCAGGGAAGGTTTAGGTTGGACATCAAGAGGAATTTCTTCACAGAAAGATTTATTGAGCATTGGAATGGGCTGCCCAGGGAGGTGGTGGAGTCACTGTCCCAGGAGATCTTTCGGGAAAGACTGGGAGTGGCACTCAGTGCCATGGTCTGGTTGACATGGTGGGGCTCATAGGTTGGACTTGATGATCTCAGAGGTCTTTTCCTGTTTCTAATTGCTTCTGTGATTCTGAATCCTTATCAAAAGTGAACGCTTAGTGGTCCAGTGTTGTGAACAAATGTCCTTAACATCAAAAGAAAATGGGATTTTTTTATTTTCTGGGCAATCTATCTACGATCCCAATTAATTGATATTCTCTGAAACATGTATGAATATTAGTTTTACCATCATTTTGCATTTTTATCTTAATTAGTATATTCTTGCATGATAGGACTTTCTTTTTTTTAAGGTTTCCTGCTAGGATATGTCATGGTGGATATAGGCCAAGAAATCAAATCTTTTCTTTGTTAATCCAACACTAACTCTTCACACAAGGACACTCTTCTGGTAGAAAAATATATATTTCCTGAGAATAGTCAACTCCACTTCTCCTTTGCTACTTGATTGATGTTCAAAATTTACTTTAAATATTATTGTTTGACAATAAGCTACAGTACAGGAACAGCTACAAATAACAGCAAATTGACATTTTCAAGGTGTGTCTGTTTGCCAGTTTGTTGGAGAAAAACATGGCTATGTGATTGTATAAATAACTGTTGTAGTCTGTACTTCATGGTAGCGTGGAGAAGAATTAATACTAAGGGTTCTGCTTTTTATCTCCTTGAATATTTTTAGCAGGGAACTGAAAATATTTTCTAGTCCCCAGAATTGTTTATGCATGCTGTGAGCAATGAATAGCCCTGTCAAGGTAGAGACATGTTTAAGAATCTGCAGGATTCAAAACATGATGGCTTTTAATTAATTTTTTAAAAGAGTATCTAATCCATTATATTTTAAAAAGCTCACAGCTGCCTTTATAATTTTTTTTCCCCAAAGACTAGAAAAAACATGAGATGTCTTGCCCTCAACCTTGCTTCCACTCCTCTGCAGGTAACCAACCAATCTGTGGGGATATTGGCTTGGACAATCAGTCCCTGATAAACATTTGAGATTTCCTGCTGAGGTGAATGACAAAACTTAGTCTGCATTGACATGAAAAATATTCTGCCAGTCATCCTAAAGATCATATTCACCAAAGTATTTGATAAATGGCAAGTATGAAATCTGAACGTGAGGAAATAAATACAAAGAGTGGGATGTTCATGGGGAAAAAAATCCTATTACTCTTGCAATTTTAAATTGGTATTATAATTTTTTTTTAGAAAGTGGAGTTTAGTTTCTCTCAAACTGTCAACAGAATGAATTTCAGTAATTAAAATTTCTATTGTGTTCTCCAGGCATGAAAAGGTTTTTGTTGTGGTCATGGTGACAGTTGAGTGACAAGTCAAAAGTGAGTAATTGCTACTGGGAGCTCCATTACGAACACTTGCAGTATTTCAGAAAGGATTTCAGGACAAAATAGGATTTCTCTACTGGGTTTTCAAAACACGTATGGTGGACATTATTCACTCAGCAAGGGAAATTCTGCGTTCTTGATTTTACAGTCTCTACAGTGCTTTTATCCCTGTAAATTCATGATTTTAAAGATGATGAGGGAAGTGAGATTTTTCAAGGTACAATTGTGTTTGTAAATTGTAACTGTACCTGATTACATCAGGTGATTCTGCACTGAAGTGTGTTTGTCTCAAAACTCTGTATTCCAAACAGTAATCCAGTCACACACATCCTTGTTACCAGATACATGGTTTTCTTCAAATATAAGATACTTTCTTTAAGTTCTGAGAGCTGTTTTAGGAAATAAAAAATAAATTTTTTTTATTCAAAAATGTCATTATTATGCATTCAGCTGGCTGCCTGAGTTCATGTTCTTACTGTTGGTAGACATGAATTAATTTATATTAGCTTACTGATGCATCAGCTTTCTGATATCCAGCTGAATTGAAGGTTTCTCTTGGATTTTCACTGGTGCAATTTGACAGCTTTGATACCTTTATTACATGGAGGGCATTGTAATCAAAACCTACATGCTGCTACTAGATGTGTAAAAGATCAGCTTGGTGCATTTTGAGAACTTTAATCTTTAGGAAATCTGTGTAACCTCAGAAATGTCTAGAGCCTCAAAGTGAAAACCTCAAGTGTGCCCGTATGTTCGTACACATGCATTTCTTGTATGTATGGGGTTTTTTGCATATATGTATCCATAAAACTACAAGAAAATGTACCTGTAAACATATGTTGCAGGGGGAAGCAATTTTAATTTTTTGGTTTGGACCACGTAGTAGTTCAGGAAAATTTGTTTTGTGCAGACTGTCACTGAAATAGTTGATGAGCTGAAGGACTGCTGTGTTTGTGGAGGAAAACTCCATTGAAACTATGCAATGAAATCTCCATAATTGTGCATTTGACTAAATTGGTCCAACTTTTCTCAGAGGTGATAAAATATCTTAGATCTGAACTGTCATTCTGTGCTTGATAAGCCGTGACAGGATTTGGTTTCATTTGCTAAGGGAGAAGTGAACTGAGGACATTGAAAGCCTTTTTTTTTGTTTGCTTCTGATTCATGATTTTATGAGCTCAGTGATTCAGAACATGTTCTTACATGAAAAGCACTGTTTAAACATGAGGTTAAACACATTACATTAAGAGCACTGAAGTGTATTTTTTACTGCATACAAGCTTTAGGTATCATTGCTTTCTATATATTCTCTCAAGAGACTTCTACTTCCCAAGATTACCACTCTTTGTTTTAACTCTTCCCGGGGGTAATGATTTTTAAGATGTCTTTTTGCAAAAATAGCATGTAAGAATCCTTTACAGACTGACAGGAGATGTACTGGTTGCTGTCCATTGATCTTAATTCTGCAAACATTGAGAAATGTGAGTTCTCCCATTTGAAGTGTTTGAACTAAGGCATGTCTTTAGATTGTTGGTAAATCACAGATTATAACTGTAATCAGTTTTTACATTATAGTAGGTAAATGCCATCTCAGTTTTTTCAGGTTTCATTTGTATGGATTTATTTTGGTCTATGAACTAATTTAAATATTACCAAGGCTGTAATTTAGACTTTTAGGATACCATTAATGTGTCTCAACTATGCAAAGGGTATTATTATTATTGCAGTATTGTAAAAGTCTTACTGTTCCTTGGGAAATTGTGGCTTCTGTCCCTGCAGAAATTTTTCCCTTCCTAATCAAGATAATACACTTTCTGGTTAATTATCTAAACAATATTTAGTTTGTTTGTTTTAAACTGCTTTGTGTTTTGAACTGTAGTGTGCTTTGTTTTCTTACTAGCAAAAATACCTCTGATACTACAGTCATATTGACCATTATAATTACTTTCCATTAAGGGAGTTTTTAGTGTGATGAGTCATGTCTTGGCATTTTCATTCAAGTAACATACACAGTACTAGTTCAGAAAATACAGTAGCTGATTCTGTTCTGGTACACAGGAGAAGGATGCACACAGAAGTTTGTAATTTAAAGAAAAATAAATGGAAATATTTCAAAATAGTTTTTTTTTTTAAATGTGATGAATATAGGCAATATGAGGCGAAACTGTTTTGTGATCCAGTAAGCAAACAATGTAATCTCTGCCTTTTGTGTAAAATAACCATATTTCACATTGGAAAATAATAATAAGGGCCTGTAACTCATACTTCATTCCTTAGCTCTCTGCAGGAACTCTGCTTCTTGCCAGTTTAAATAATGTGATTAGACTTTTAACTACAAAAATATTAGCTAGGCAAAAGCACGCACAGGCCAAGAAAAATTGGCATTTTACAACTTCTACCTTAATCTGTGCTTTGCTACCTGCTTTGTAGTAATTCTTAATTTATGAATAGGAAGTGTTACCTGCTATAGTTCAGGGCTTTGTGGATGTTAAAGTAAATTATGTGGTTTATATTGGTTAGTTGGAAGAAGCGTTATTCATACTTTTTAGAAGTATTAGTTGTTAAAACTTGTTCTTAGAAACTCCGTGATGGGAATACAAAGATGCTGTACTGTAGTTTTCTCTCTTTGGTCATTCTGACTTTTCAATAACAAGAAAATGATTGTAAATGGAAACATCTCAATAAGTAAAATGGGAGAGATGAAGAAAATACAATAAGGAAGAGAAAGTGTGCCACAGCAGTGTTATTTTGTAACTCAAGGGCTTACATGCTAATTTTCTCTTTGTGTTATGGTGCCAGCTTGTTGGAGATGGTGATAGCTCTCCATGAATGAAGAGTGTAAAAAGTTGGTGGAAAATATTCTTGAGAAAGTTTGAGATGGATGTGTCTTAACTTCAGCTGATTTTTGGAAGGTAGAATGTGTCTCTGCTGTCTGTACTGCTAGTTCAGGATTTCTGTAGTGACCACAGTGTTATGACAGGCTGTTTGGATTAAAAGTAGTGCATAGGGAAAATCCTGCTGGAGGGTGAATAGTTTAGAGAGATTGGAGGTGGAAGAGCCTGAAGCAATACATGCACAGTGTTGCTACGATATCTAGGGATAGGAGTGTCTGAAACATATTTGCAAAATAATACTGTAAATACCAGCCCTGAGAAGATTTAAAATGAAAAGTTTTCCAAGACTCTGTCATATTATGGAGGTTGCAGTTAAAGTGGTGTTGTGAAGACTGAATTGAGAATCCCATTTTAATTACTTCCTGAGAAATCTGCTAATTGATACCATTGAGATTTAATTCACAGATACAACTGCTGCTGCTAATGTCCCACATTCTGCATTCTGATTTTTTTGCATTTTAAAAAGTCTGCTTAATTTGGAATCTCATAGGTCAGTTAACACTTTGGTTTTGATTAATGAATTTATGAATATATAGTGATCTGGATTGTAAATGTTGTATAATTACACATTAATATAACCTATATGTTTATAATTTGATTATAATATTGTTATACATTAGTTGTTGTGTGAGGAAGAGAACAGGCTAATTCTATGAACAACTGGAACTACCTGTACCCTGAGCCCTAGGGAAGAGTTGGGAGTTGAAGGAACAGAAGAGAACATCTCAGTTGCAGAGGATTAGGAAGCAAGGAAAATCCTTCCACAGTTTCTATGACTTTCTTTAGTTGCTGGAATTTTGTTTGCCTAAGGGAAAGTCCTGTGACCTGAGCTGAGTGTGTTGCAATACCACGTACCTGATGAAGGACATAGAATTTTTTTGCTAGTCCAGCCACTCATGGTGGTTTTAGGTAGTTGTTGGTTTCTGAGTTCTCATGATAGTTTTCCAGTTTAGGTGGGTCCAGAGGGAGGCTGTGAGATCAGAGGGCTGGAGCACCTCCTTCATGAGGGAAGGCTGAGAGGTTTGGGGTTGTTCAGCCTGGAAAAAGCTCCAGGGAGGCCTTATTGTGGCTTTTGAGTACTTAGAGGGAGCTTATGGGTGGGGATAGTTTCATTATTGGAGTGAGGTGATAGGGTATGGGGCAATGGCTTTAAACTGAAAGGAGGCATGTTCAGATTAAACATTAGGAAGAAATTCTTTACTGTGAGGGCAGTGAGACACTGGAAGGGGGTGCCCAGAGAAGTTTTGGATGCCTCATCCCTGGAAGAGTTCAAGGACAGACTGGATGGGGCTCCAACCCACCTGTCCTAGTGGAGGTGTGCTGCCCACGGCAGGGGGTTGGAACTAAATGATCTATAGGTTCCCTTGCAGTGCAAACCATTCTGATTCTGTGATAATTACATTGGAATGACATTACTTACAGGATAAGCATCCCATTACTTTACCCGAAGGCTGTTTTAAGAAGATCCAGCTGAAAAGTACCCTAGCTTTTTAACAGTTATGTGAGGTAACAGAGCTAATTCGTACTTCTGGTGTCTTAAGTGACCTCTTTACCTCTTCTACCAAATATATAGACATAACAATTCTACAAGCATCTAATGAAGGTCAGGTTATATAAACTATTAATGCAACTCACAGGACAGTCCTTGAAAACGTTCAAATATTCCCTTGTATTTGTTGCTTGGCTTATTAATGACCGTTTTATTCTTCTGTTGGTAAGCAGTTATAAATGTGTCATCTTGCATGTGTCTTTGATACGTGCCACTTGGCATTAGGTGAAGGTTCCTTGCTTCCAAAAATAGTTGGTATTACATGGCATGGATATGGATTATTTCTTTTCTCTTAAGAATTTGCTCTTAGCTATGGCAGAAAATACCTTCAAAATCGACCCACCATCCTTGCATTTATGATTTTATGGGTAGGGTAAGATCACTTAATAAAAAAGAGTACATCTGTCCTTTTTCTTCCTTTGGGTAAACTTCTGGGGAAGACTGTTAGGAAACAACATGATTCTTGGTCCTGGTGTCAAGGCTCTTTTTTCTTCTGTAAGGTTTTCAGTACAAGATGCAGGGGGATGGGCTCACACACAATTTATAGCAAAGTACCTGGCTGATACCTTTCTTTTGTTGTCCTTCCCTACAGGGCGTGCTGAGTAGTCACCAACGTTCCTGTTGGAACTTTAATCAGTTACATTGTTTACTTTCTTTAGATCCTGTTACTTAAACCAAAACTCTGCTATTGCCAAAATACTGTCTATTTCCAAATAGAACTTTAGTGGGTTTTTTTCCCTTCCCACTGTAACTCTCACTTGTAATTTTCTAAGGCATCAACAAAATAGCTTTTGTGTCTATTTTGTAGGTCTCGTGCTTGCATTTATGTCAATAGAAGTATTTGAGAATGAAAACAAGTATGTAAGGAATCTAGAACCAAACGTTTTAAGGTGCCAAAAAGTTCAAGTTGCTCTTTCTTTATGTTTTTAGAATACAATGTCTCATTCTGCAAACCTTTCTACATCCAAGGAATGTAGAATATGCACATGGTCTTTGCAGAATTTTTGTACTCTCTCATGGTAGTTAAATTCAGAGGCATTACAGCTTGAACTCAGAATAGTGGATAGAAAACAAAGTCTGTGTTACACAGGTTAAGAACAATAAATTTATTTTTAATTTTTCCCAGACAATGTCTTTGTATTCAGAAATGGGACCTTTTCCCTCCTTTCACTTTGATTTGACAGCAATTTGCATTACAATGTGGTTGTGTCTTACTAGTGTTGTACTTTGAGATGAATGAATATTGCCACTCATCACTTTGGGAGTTTAATCTGTTGTATTAACATCACTGGCTTAGGTTTAGATTCTTAGATGGTTTTCAAAGAACAATAATAAAATGACAACATATGATACTACAGAAGCAAACATTTTCTGGGTCATGTTAAGCTGAACTTGATATTTCAGTACAGTTATTTATAAGTTGTACCTGGGTGAATTAAGTTTAGAGGGACTAGAAAGTAACTGAGCAGAAAGATTTTAAGTAGTATAGGAAAGTTCATCTCAGAGTGAGCTTAGTTATGGAGACTTATATTTAGAGATCCAAGTTTTCAGGTGGCATTAATTGGTTCAGTTTTGAAGAAATGCACTGAGTTTAATCTTGCCAAATAATTTTGCTGAACTTGCTTTGTGGGTGTTGCAATGCATTAGGATTCATTATGCTTGTACAGTCGTATCCTATTTTACAGTGTGTTACCTCACAGCTCTGAAAGAGTACAGGAGGAGGAAAGGCAACCACCTTCTTCCCACATTCATACAACTAGCTCTTGAAGTGAAAAGAGCACTGATATTGCCAAAATTCTGTTTTCAGAATAAAGATGATTTTATGTTGGATGAAAATATTTTGAAGAACAAAGTTCTAGGCACTGGAAGAGATTTTCTGTAAATCCATAAACAATCTGTAAGGCTGCAGTGGTCTTGTTTATCTAGACTGAGGAATTTCAACCTGTTCTTGCTTCCCAGCTTTGCTGGAATTCTTTGGGATGGTTTAAGTAGCTCTTTCTGCTATTGAAAAACAATGAATGTTTTTGCTTGTATGTACTGCAGTAGCATCCTGAAAGGTGTAAATGAAGTTAAGAGTCTAAATTGGTAGGCTCCTTTTCTCTCTTTTGAAGGTCTTAAATGTTAATAAAATTATGATTTCATAAAAAAAGGGCTGTACAGGAAATCTGCTTCTGAGCTAAAATCTGAATCCCGATCTCCCAAATCCCAATGTAGTAGTGCCAAAACCATTAACTTCTTTAATCTGTTAATGATGCAGAAAAACTTCAGGTATTGCAAATCTAGACACTTCTTTCACTTTTCTTGTGGGAGGACTTAATTTCTCTGTAAAGACACATTTCTGAGTCCCAGCCCAGTTTCCCAAATAAGTGAAATTCATCATGCCATGAGTTCAAATTTTACAACTTTATAATGCAGAACTGATGAATATGACTTCAAAGCAGAATCACTTTGTGAGTGAAGACTTATTCAGCAGAAATCAGTCATCTGATTTCTTTATGCAGTGCTACTTTAAAATTTCTTACTTGTTTTAAAGTAGACTCTGCAATTAGGTCTACTAAGTTTTATTTCAGGGACAGCACATATTCAGAGAAATTATTTATGACATTTCTATAGTTCATAAATTAAAATACAATGCAACTACTGAAAGCATAGAAAGTTATTGTGTTGCTTGTAATCCTCTTGATTAAATATTAATGCATATGATACTTGTCATGGTGGACTTGAAGTGTTTGCATTTTAAAAATTAGCATTGAATAAAACCCTTTTTACTATATGTTGTTTTGAATTTACCAAAGACGTGTAGCACGTATTCTGGCTCTGTTCAGTCATATGCTTTGGAGCACTTTATTTCTGCTCTTGCTGTATCTGAAAGGGAAAAAAAACCCAACTCCCTGGGTGGTGAAGGACTATTTAATACGTGTATTTTCAAGAGATTACAAAGTTTTGTGTAAGTTAAAAGATCCACATTTTTCAAAGGCATTCTATCATCGTATGTTCTGCTAAATAATTACCTAAAGAACAAATATTATTTAATGTGAAGTTACTTCACCCCCTCAGCTGCCAAGTTTCAGTCACATGCTTGATAGAGGCTTTCTTGGCATTGAAAGGACTTAATGCAGGATCTGAAGAAGTTTTTGGAATTTGAGTCTCTAATCCCATTCTAACCCCAGGCCTTGTCAGCAGTGTGAGAGCTCTCCTGCTGGCAGCTTCTCTTGCCTGTGCCTGGGCTGCCAGAGGGAACCAGCCCAGCAGAGACGTGCAAGTCCCAGTGGTGCAGTCCCAGTGGTGCCTCTGCTTGGCCCTGGACCTGCTGTTTGACAGCAGCAAACAGGGGGGATGCCCTGAGGGCAGGAAGTGAACCCACATAGGACTGTCCTCACAGTCTGGGGACGTGGCAGAGAACTTGTCCTTGTGTTGCCAAGGTGAGAGGGAGGTGGGTGCTGCTGCAGGTGCCTGGCTGAGGTCTGGTTTAAGGGCATGTGTCTCTGATGCTCAGTGATGTGAGCTATGCTGTGGAGCTGTGCAGGCTGTGGATCCCCTGGTGACAGAGCAGCAGCAGGAGCAGCACTGTTGTGCCCCGGGAGGTGTTTTCTGCACTGGCTTCACTCTGGTGACGAGGGAGGGCTCTGCTGGGGCCACACTGCTGTGGAGCTACAGGACAAGAGCCAGGCCAAGAGGCCACAACATGCTGCTCAAGTGGCCCAGGAGGAATGCAACTCCCCTATATATAGTGATGTGCTAAGAGCTGGCTTTTGGCTGGGTTGTGCTGCTGTGTTGCTCCCTGAAGCTAAGGAGCCTGATTTCTTCTGTGTTGGCATTTTGGCCATCCTGTGTGGTTGTGCACTTCCAGTCATATTGTGAAAGGTGGTAGTTGCTTCATCTTTCCAATTACTACAAACAATAAAAGCAGTCTCCATGCCTAAGGAAGGGATTTTCATTTTCTCCAATGGAATAATGTGGTTTCATGCAGGGTGTCATTCAGAACCGATTTGGAAGCCTCATGCGGTCCCCAGATGACTGCATCCTATCTAATAATGCATATAAATGTTTGCTAATCTAAATGAAACCTCTGAGCCACTTCACAGAAAACCAACAAGGTCATTTTACAAAGTGTGTTTGCTAGCTTAAGCACAGGAAGAGTGAAAGTGTTCTTCTTGATACATTACTTGTGCTATTTTCCTTAGCCACCAAATCTACATATTGTCATCAGTTGTGTGTACTCTGGACTTTTTCTGAACTGGTTGTTTGGGCACTGTTAATGTGTCTTAGTGACATTAAGAAAATGCAAATGTTTCTTCTGTGGCTGGGTTCAGTGCCCCTCTTGTCATTGTATTTTACCATATTCTCAAATTTTCACCTTCTGACAGTGCAATGTGTTGACTCAAGAATGTAACACAGAATGTTATTATATGAGAATTTTCTTCAGTTTAATTTATGTTTGCTTCACATACTTAGACATCCAGTACACTAAACTCAGCATAACTTCTGCCAGTAATGTAAATTGTTATTAACCAAGTGCTATAGGTTACATTATGACCTGACATGCTTTGATTACGTAGTGGAGAGTTGGGGGTTGGGGTGGTGACACTGGATGGCTGAAAATGATGGTGTTTCTGGAGAATTAGTTAATTGGTTTGTGTTTAGCAAAGAACATTCTGGAGTTCCACAAACTAAAGTAGTTCATTTTCAAAAGTTTTTTTGGCTTTCTGCATTCACATAAAATAATGAGAATTAAACTGGAGATGTTTTAGAGGTTGGAATTATTTAGTACAGTGTTGAAATGGTTGCTGTATTAATGATTGTATTTTTTCTTCTTTGTATAAATGATGTCTAGTAGTGTTGTGTATATTTTAGCATATTTTCCATTCTGTAGATGCCAAAGAAAATGCTTTAACACTACAGGAATATTTCTGTGAGTGTTTGGAAATGTCTGAGAGGAGTTTCTGTACTTGTCTGACATGGGGCCACTGAGTATTTCTACATCACTGTAAGGACAAGTTGGCTCTAGGTTGTTTCTTTGGGCAAGTTATACTGAAATAGTCAACTTCAGGTAGCTTTATATCTTTATAGAGGCATAGCAATAAATCCTCCCCTTTTTTTTTCTGTAATGCTGAGCTTTTTATTGAATTACAAAGATATTTCTGTGTACTTTATAAACTGCATAATCTAGAAAGAGATTCTTCCATATCTGTTTGACAGTTCCAATCCTAAAACCTTAATCTTGGCTCTGTGTGTGATTTGTTGTAGCATTCTGTGAGCAGATGCTGATGTCATGGCTTTAGAACATGCCAGTATTTCAGTGCTGTAGGTGCTGGGCTTCTTTGGAAAGGAAAGTAACAACGAGGTGTATAATTCACAGCTCCAAAGAGTCGGCCTGAAAAGCTCCATTAATTCATGCCTGTTGCTCTAGGCAGGATGATCTTGCATTGCTTATCTTCTCTCAAACAAAAACCTGGGTATTATGTGCCTCTCAGGAGTATTGTAGTCCGTTTAATACTTAAGATTTGATAAGAAAAAACCATTTTACAAATGTACTTAACTTTGGAGGAGATGCATTGCATTTTATCCAACACAGTGAATTGAGTGAGATAAGGGAAGGAGGAGCTTCTTTAAAACAGTCAAGAATCATACAAACCAAAAGAAATAACTTTGTTGCTGTAATAGTTTCATTTTTTTTTTTTACTAAGCTGCAGATGAATAGAATTTGAAGTGTTTCAGAATTAACCACAAGGCTTCCATAGGCTGGAGCAGTTTGTTACTAATGAAGGAACTTTTATTAATATATATGCCAGTAAACATTATCAGCCAACCCACAAGAATGGGTGTGCTCTGTGGGAATTGTGGTTTCTTCATACTAAACATTAATTCAGTTCATATGATGCTGATATCCTTGTTTATTCTTTAGCCTGCTGTCTGAAGGGCATGAAGTTGGTAGGGTTATGGTCAGAACCTCAATAGTACTGTGAAGCTGTGGAGGACATGGATAGGGCTACAGAGAGACTGAGACAGACCCATGGGTGTTTTGAATGAACTTGACTAGAAAAGACTTTGGTTGGAAGTTGTGTCCTAGCAAATAAAAAGCACAGGAACCCAGCCCACATAAATTCTCTAATTTAATGGAATATTTATTAGTAGAATGTAAATGGACTTCAGATTTATTTATTTGCTGAAGGAGTTAATTAATGGTGTTATTAAAGACAGAAGGAAGGAATGATGTTTTAATGATCTTTTGAGTTTTTCTCCCTAGGTCCTATGGAGTTTTTGCATTTTTCTCATACCAAACTCCATTATGTGAAACTTGCTTGTTTGTTTTGGGTTTTGTTTGCCTTTTGTGATAGAAGTAGGAATTATACCTAGCCTTACAATATTGGGCAACTTGGATTGAGTGAGGCCTCAGGTGTTCTGTGCAACCTTCTGCACAGAGCATGGTCAGTGCTGGGGTCAGATCGGGTTTCTCGGTTCTTCCTCCACTCTGGTGTTGAAAACCTTCATGGGTGGAGACTGCCCAGCCTCTCTGGGCAGCCTGTTCTAATACTTTGCCATCCCTACTGTACACTGTTGTATCCTCGAGGGGAAGAAGCTTCTCCTCCAAGCAGTCTGAAGGTTTCTTGTTTCATTTTGTGCCTGCTCCCCTGAGGTACCACAGTGAAGCCCCTTCTTGGTTAGTGCTGGCAGGGCCCTCTGAAGCTGAGCAAGGCTTGGCTCCCCAACTCTCTCCTCACCACAGGTGCTCAGGACCATTTTAGTGCCCCTCTGCTGCACTCACTTCAGTTTCTTGATGCCTTTCCTGTATGAGGAAGTTCAAAATTGGATTCAGTGTTCTAGACTGTAGCCCTGGGACAACTTAATGGATACCAGCTATAATTCCTTCATTCCATCCTGGACACTTGTGATTTTGTATTTGATTAAAATGCCATTCCCATGGTGTAGGTGGTGGATAAAGCATTTCCATTTTATAGAGAGGTGAAAAGGGCAGTGTGTTTCCACATTGTCTGAGGGCACACACAGCAAGGTCTCAGTCTACAGTATTGTCCTCTGATAATCACTTCTGTTGTATTATGGATTAAGTTCAATAAATAATAAATCAGAAGTGCATTTATCTTAAGTTAAAATCTATTTTTGGCATTAAAAAAACCAATGAAGATAAAATGGTTTGAGGTTATATGCCTTATGTGGCAGCAGAACAAGTTTTCAAAATCTATTTTATTCAGCTCTTATAGCTGTTGTGTTAAATTGTTTCAACTTTCTACACTGCATGGTTTGATACTTAGATGAAAACTAGATGCTGGAAAGCTTGTATTTGCTTTGATATTTAGAACAAAGTGGATTTTGTTGTCTATTATATATATGATGTCTTCACATCAAAGTTTAATGGGTTCAAATAGCACTAGTGAGGATTTTCAGTCTCCTTTGGTAAATTTAGATGCTATGCATGTGAACACCTCTTTTATTTTAACCAGTTTTATGGCTTAAAACCTGAGATCTGTGATATTTTTGTGTAAAGCTTCCCTTAAACACCTTTTCCAAAATAGTATCTTTATGTGGCACTGCTTGTTGGGCGGCTTCCTCACTGAACTCTTTACATTGTGGTTGGTATTGGAATGTAAGAGTGGGCTGCTTTTACCCAGGGTTTTTAAGTCATTTTACTTAAAGATTCACCACTTTCTTTTTTAGTAGAGAATGAGTTAATAGTTTGTATATCTGTGTCATCAGCAAGGTTTTAAGTTTAACTTTTGGTTTTGAAGGCAGGGACTACAATTTTTCTAAAACTCCAAAAGTAATGAATAAAATCAAATTCCTGTTTTCTAAAGAGGTCCTTGTGTCCAAGACTAATATGCTTTTTCCCCTTAAATTCAAGTTCTCTGGATGCATTTTGTTTTTGTGAGTTAGTAAAACCCTGATGGTTTCTCATGATATGCATCAAAAGGATTTGTGAATCAGCAGATGACTTCAGCCTGTATTACTCATGGAAATCTATGTTGATCCTGTGATGATGTATTTGTCCTCTTATCTATGCTTTTAATGACTGAAAATATTTGTAGTGATTCCCATGGCATTTTCCATATTAGCTTACCATTGTTTTATTAGCTCTGTTTTTAAAAGCATTTTCATTAACAAAATCTTTCCTGCTGGTAGTACTGCTGGATAGTATAAATTATCTGTGGTAGTTCATTAAGACAGGAAAAGAGATTTTTTTCATTTCCAAGGAAACTTGCACTTCCCATTTAACTTCATCATCAATGAACTGGGTAGAAGGATGACACTACATGAGAGCATGACTTTCACTTTACTGTTCATTTCAAACTCTTCTTATCTGCAAGCTTCTACCAGAAGTCAAAATATGATAAAACCTGATGTCGGGCCATCTTGTCCCCTTTCATCTGTCATTAGAAGCCCAGACCCTTGTGTTGACTGCTGCTAGTTACAGAATTGTATTCAGACTGAACAACTAAACACTTAGGAATTCTCATCTGAGTAGGATGTAAGATTTGAGAGAATCAATTTTACTCTGTGATTCTTATGGAGTAGTTTCTAGGTTAAGATACTAATTAAACTAAGTGGGGTAGGAGGGGAGTGGTGGTGAAATTTTGACCTTATGGAAGTCTCCTGGGCACTGATTACAGTGGTACAAGGATTTTACTGCTACTCTGATGAGACACTACTATTTTAAATTAGTGGATCATGTTCAGTGTCTTGAAAAGATGGAGTTGTGTACATGCAGCTTGTAGTAGGTGCTCAAGCTTTTGTTTGAGTAATACAATTAGCTGGTATTCCTAATACTTTCAAATTATATCTGTATTTTTCATTCAGCTTGCAGAAAGAAAACAGCTTGCACTGTTTTTCTTGGACTATTTGTTAGTGCTTGTTCTAACCAATTCTTAAAGCTAATATCCAAAAAATACTCAGAAGGCAGCGCTGAAACTATTTTGAAGCCATTGATGTGTTTCAGAAATATATTATGAAATAAATCAAACTATTCCTGGCTGTTTGCCTGGTTAGATACAAGCACTTTCTCCTGTTTGGAGTAACAACTCATGGGCTGAACAGTTCTTCACTGCATGAGTTCTTCTGTCAGCTGCACCCACACCTAAATCACCCATGAAAGTGTGGGTGGGTGCCCACACGTAACTGTCATCACCATTTGGGATATTCAACATAAAGGTGTTTATGCTTATCTAGTCTTATAGGTAAGTGTAAAGGAGTCAGCCTGCCTGGAAAATAAATGCTGTAGAAATGGCTTGTACTAATGTATAGGGCATCTGTCCAATGGAAACGTGAATTTTTCTCACAGCTTATAAATTTGCTGATAATGTGATGTAGACTCCATCAATAGTGGATTCACACATTTCAAGTTTCAGCTGCCTGTGCATTTAAATTACTCCAGAGACAATCTATACATTGCTTGACTTCAAATGAAAGGTCATCAGCATTAGCCATGTCCAGAAATTAATAATTAGGGCTTGGCTTTGACTCAAATACAAAATTAATCTAAGACATATTAATTATGAGTTCTGCAAAAGGATTCATGTGAGCAAAAGTGCCTGCCTGTCTCCATTATACTGCAGGCTAGAGCCTGGTTTGCATCTGTCTTAAGACAGTGAGTGACTCAGTTCTTATGTTGGTAAAGTTTGTGTTTACGTGCTGTGAATTGATGGAATTTGTGGTGAGGTATCTAATTACAAAGAAATGGGTTTTGAATTGTGATTCTTTTATGAAGAGTCTGAGTCTTAACTATTACTAGCCTTGGAAAGTTGGTGTTCTCTAACTTTGAAATTCAGAGTAACTTCTAACAGTCTGTAGTGTAATTTAATAATGCTGGTAGTGGTAGATAGTAATGAATAAATTTTTTGTGGATTTTTCACGTTTTTATACTTGCTTTACTGACTGATGACTCTGATTACCAGTATCTGTACAAAATCAGAATAGTATAAAGCTCTTAAAAGATGGTTGCTAGGAAAAAAATGCCGTAATTGATCACACGGAAGATTTGTAATGTTGCTAGAAGACTTAGCTAGGCATTTCAAATGTGTGGTATTGGACCAATGCAAACTCTGAGGTATTTAGAATTCACATGGTGAAGCCTTGTGAAGCCTTTCCCAGTTTTGTTGAAGCTATTACATCTTTGTCTAGTGAAAAAAAAAAAAGAATAAAAGGGGCTTGGAGAGTGGAACAGCATATCATGCCCTTTTATTAAGGCACATTTATTGTGCCTGTTGTAAGTGGTAGATTTCTGGACAATAGGAACACATTCAGTAGTTGCCATTTGGAGGAAATACAGGTGATTAACTTCTTCTTGGGTAGCTGTTGTGTCCAGAGAACAACTGTGCCAGGTCTTTTCCTAGTCTGTGCTTGGAAAGGAAGGAAAACTTGCACTGCAACAAGTTTAGAGCACTCTGACTGGTGATGTTATTGTGATCAGTGCTATGTAAACAGAGATCACTGTTGAGTAAATGTTTAAAAGACATGAAAACAATAACAAAAATGTTTAACTATTCAATTTCTCTCAACCTGATAAAAACAAACTAATGGTCTTGGAATAAATCCATTTAAATACTGGGAAAGCTTCAAAGGTATTATAGGATTTAAATTGTATTTGCAGAGAAAGGGTGGAGGGAGCAGCAGAGAATGATAGAACAGAATAATTTATGTTGGAAAGAAGTTCTGTATCCCATCACATCCAGCCAGGCCAGCTTCAAAGTTGGAACCAATTTAGGAAGTTTGTGGTAGCTCGGAGCCTCAATCTGGCCACATTTCGGATGTTTCCAAGGAAGGAGATTCCACAGCCTTGCTAGGCAACCTCTTCCAATGTTTGACTGCTCTCATTGTGAACGAAAATCTCCCTGCTATCTAATTCCTTGTTGCAAGGCATTAGCCATCTGTTGTATAGGTTGTTTTGAATAGTATCGCTTAGTCTTAATGAGTCCTGTGAGGCAAAACACTTAAACTCTCACTTTTCAAATTCAAATAAACCACTGTGTTCTGCAAAACTAATTGTTAGTGGCAGGGGTTTCGTTTCTTTCTTCCCGGTGAAGTCCTACGGATTGAAGCTGCAGATTTGCGGGAAGTTTTGGGTTGATGTGCCCTCTCCTTGTCTGTGAAATTACCATCTGCATTTTATGCAGCAACAGAGCCATCCTTCTGTTTCTCTGCTTGTAGTGTTTGTTTGACATGCAAAAGTTGATCTAAAATGCATTGCTCAGATATTTTAAAAAGTGTTTACTTTCCAGCTGAAAGCTTTATTATTAGTAAGTAATATTTAGTCATATTGGTAATGTACTTTCTCTTTATTTGCAACTAAAAGGACTAATTCATCTTCTGGTGCATTTATTAGATAGATTAAAGTATTTGTGTACATGCTAGTGCGGTATAACGGGAAGCTTCCTTTCCTGAGCAACCCCAGAGCACTTCTGGAATACAGTCTGTTTTCTTAGTCTTTATTGAAGAGTGAGTTATTAATGACTGAGAGCCTGTTGGCAGTTCCTCTGCCCCTGGAGATTATAGCTGGTGAGGTACTTTCATTTTTTTAAGCTAACAAGGTATCTGCACTTGTTTTGATAGCAGTCCTCACCTAAGCATCTAAGGTTGAGCAGAACTGCATCAGGCCTGATTTGAAAGGAAAGACTCAACTTAAAACTGGACTGTGTGACAAACATGGAGTTGGATTGTTAGGGTTATAATTTATTTATTTATGATTTTCTTTGAAAACATCCCAAGTTTCTACCCCACTCTTTGGATGTAGACACAAAATTAAATCTCACACAGAAATGCTTTTTCAGAAAACAATACTCATCAGTGGTTTTGTGAGGAAATTGATCCTGGTTGCTTTGTAGATGTTAGCACTGTGTGTTTACTGAAGATACTTTCTCTGGATCTCTGATTTAATGGAAAAACTGAAGAGTTAGAAACTTTCTTAACCTTTATTAAACTTTATTAACCCATAGCTGTAGGACAGGTCAATTCTCAGCAGTCTAGGGAGCAAAGGCCATTCCTGGTGCTGTGGAATTGATAGCCCATATATTGTTCACAGTTTCCAATGGCTCTAGGGTGAGGATTTTTGTAATAGGCGAGGCTGGAAAAAGGATTTCTGGTGTTGCATAAGTTGTTACAGCTTTCAACTTACCATTGGAAATGTTCATTTGAGTTCCATATATCTGACTTGCTGTAGCAAACTGTTGAAAAGGGTGAAAAGTTCAAACATGCCAAACATCCTCTATGTTCGTGGCCTGAGTGGGACTTAACATGAGCAGTTTGTGGGGTTTTTGTTGTTGTTAGGGGTTGGTTGGTTTTGGTTTGCTTGGTTTTGGTTTGTTTTTTAAATCAAGACATGTCCTGAGCTATTTCCATTGGAATGTTACGGCTGCATGAGCTGTTTGATTGTTAGCTGTCCTTTAGTCAGCAGAGTGTTATCTCTTAGGAACTCATTACTCTGATACCTCAACATGTTTCGTTATTCTGTGCTGGGGGACATCCTGGTATGCTGGACAACAGGGTCAAGTCTGTAATGCTTGAAACTAAATAGGCTTTACAAGAGGAAAAATTGCAAACCTTTAAACAGGAAAACACATCAAGTTTTCATTTTTGCCTCTTAGAGTACAATTCTTTGAATGGCCTTGTTATTTTTACTTTCTGAATGTACTCAGAGTGTGTTACTCTTTCGGTACATTTGATGTGAGTTCTGGTTTTGGATGGTGTTTACCTAAGAATTGTTAAAAACCCAGAAAATTTTAGAACCTTAAATAAATGAGTGCTTGGTTCACAGATAGGTGAGATATTTGTCTTTAATGGAAAGAAATGTTTCACAGAGGACAGCAAAATGTCTAGATAGTACTCTGAGGGGAAAGTTTATAGAAACCCTTTATTTTAATTCTGTTCTGATGAAATACTAAATAATATTATTTTATATAGACCATGCAGGTGCACAGCTAAGGTTGTATGTGGGCCTCTGCATCAGGATGTAAAGAGAAATCTTTGGAGACATACCGTATTAGAGGAAAAAGAAACATGCAAGAAATGGTTTCCACATAATTTTTCTCTGTGACCTCATTAAATAATAAAAATTATGTAAAATGTTGTCCAGCGGCATTTCAAGTTATTTTACTGGTTCTCTTCTGTGAAATTTACGGAAACACAAATCAGAAATTTGTGTGTAATTTCTGTGCTATATCTAAATAGTCTGGTAACAGCCATGTGTATATAATCATAAAATTCAAGTGTGTCTCACTAAAAGATTGCAACTAGTTTACTTTTAAAACATTAACCTGCTTAATAATTAAATGGTATAGTGTGCCATTGGCAAAGTCAACAAGAACATAGGTAGGAGCTGAAAACATTTCAGACTTGAAAAGTACCTCAGAAATATGTTTAATTTCTGGAATAGAGCAGCAAAACATCAGTATAAAAAGTTTTGCCTTTTAGAGATCATATTTTACCAAGTATAGCAATATTAATTTTCTTTTACCTTTTTTCTTGTGTTTTCCCTTTCAGCCATAATCAGCAGACCACGTCATTTAGACATCCTGTGACAGGACAGGTTTCTCCAGAAAATATTGAATTTATTTTACGAGAAGAGTAAGTAGTTTTTATACCCATGTCGAGAGACCTAAAACACTAACACATTTACCTACAGTAGATTAGTACTTTAATTTATTGACAGTTCTTCCAATATTGTAGAAAAATTTGATTGAGGTTTGTGCTTTAAATTTTGCTTCTCATTGTGACAGTATGTTTTTGATTCCATGCTAGGACTTGAGGAAAAAACTGTATCAAAGCTTAAAAAAACAAAAAACAAAAAAAACCAAAAAACCCACAAACAAACAAAAAATCCCCAGACAAACCCAAGAATAAACAAACAAAAATTTACAAAATATACTTAAACAATAGTGCTTTCAGCTTATATAAATATCAGGTAAACAGAACATAAATATAAAGTGCTTTTGGAGCATATTGGGAGATTTGTATTGAAATTGAAATTCCATTGTATTTCCTTGGTTTTCTTTTGTTTAAGATGTTCAACGTTGATCAGCTGTTTTTCCTTTGTTCTAGAAAAATGGTGTTGAATATATTTGTTTCCAGCATATTTTATCTTGATTGTCTGATAAAAAGCAAACAAAAGTAAGAAATGTGGGTGTTCAATCTCGTGAATTTGGTCACCTTTGGGTGGTGTTGAATGGGATCATTTCTCTGTAGGCTTCAATTCCTCCTTGCCATGCTGGCTGCGTGCTAGATTGCTCCTGCAATGGAATGACTGGGTACCTTCCCTAGACAAAAACACAGTTTTGGACAAAATTTTACATCCCTTCTAAAACCAAAGGGCAAGAAGAATGGGACAACACCAGCTAGAATCTTTTCCAGGCCAGTTTTCCAGCACTGTTCAAGCAGCCTCTGTCCCCTCATGTGTTGCAGAGTCTGGGCATCCTGCTGTTATGGCCTGGATGTGGGGTTTGTGTGGCTGCCTGCACAGTTCTGAGCTCTTTACATTTCAAATTCTGTGACATTTAATTAGCTTTACATTTTGGCTGGGCTGCTATCAAAAGCAGTTACAGCATTAAGAAAAATGAGGCCTAGAGGAAGGCCATTCAACACTCCCGGGAGACTGAGCCTTTTCCAACGTCTTCTCCTGTGACTTGGAGAGGTGGAACATGGCTGTAGAGCTGAGAGGTTCTGATAAAGCCCTGAGAAGAACTTCTCAAAGAGTTTAAAAGCCAAACCAACCAACCAAACCCAACAATAGCAGCAAACCCTTAAAAAACACCAGCTGAACAGGTGCTCTGCCTCAAGTCAAAGCAAAGCCAAGGCCAATCCTATGTTAAGATGACTGATGAGAGCCAACATGAAATATACCATTGTAGGAGAGGACTGTGATTAGGTATCAAGGCTGTGGGATGGCTGCTGAGCTGGAGGTCACCCCAGCTGTCCCATGGCATGCAGGTGTTTTGCTGCCCAGTTGGGTTTAGCTCATTTTACAGGTATGAAACAAGCTGGTCCACCTCTCTCTCCTAGTGAGGAGAAACAGGTATGTTGCAAATCAGGAAGTCTCACAGAAAGTATGGACAGCAGCTACTGAGCATGTGTTCCAACTTCCATCTGTTAATTGATTTTTAATTTATCTGTTGTAATGGTTCAGTCAAATTTAATAAGAATTTAAACATATGTACTGGGAAATAGGTTTTGGATAACCTCTTGGGGTGCCTGCCTGGATTAGTCACTCTTGCTTAGGCTGTTTTTTGTTTTGTAGTCATGGTAGCTGATAAAATAGTAAAAGCAGAATTGAAAGAAGTACTTGTTGGTGGCACATGGATTTAGTGATCTTTAATGTATGTTAGAAACTTTTTTGGAGAGAAAATGAAGTCCTTGTTTGGAGGTGAGTCTGAACATGTAGACTTTAGTTACCCACACTGAGATGGTATCAAAACCAGGAAAAATCTTACACAGTAGTAGAATTAGTAGAGAGAGGTGGCTTCAATTCTAAAAGAAGAGGGAATGGCTGGAGAGATAGAGAGAGAAGTGTTTCTAGTCACTGCTCAGAAAACAGTCTTTGCAAGAATGTTTCTCTAAGCTTTATTATTGGCCTGAAGAACATACAGTCTTTTTAAAACCAGATGCTTTTAATCTGTCAGTTGAAATTGCTTTAAAATGTCTTTCTCAAATCTGTGGGATGCTCTGGTTTCCTTAGTTTGTACCACTTCTATGCAGCAGTGGGGATTTACACAGGGGCTCTTCATGTGTGAGTTTCTGTCAGATGATGATGTTGACATATGTGGATGTGTCTGGTGAAATCAGAGGAGCTGTTGGCACCTCCCTGTCCTAAGGCCTAGGAAATGTAATGGAGCTGTGCTGTGCTTTCAGTCCTTTTCCCTCAGGCATCAGGGATTTCTCAGAATGGTGGTGTTGATCATGTATCAGTTTGGAATCAGTGTTGTAGATCCCTATCACGTGATGAAATGATTTCCACCAGAAGGACTCAGGTCAGAGAGGCAGTCCCTGTGTTGGCATGGTCTGTGGAAACTTTCCATCGTGGGACTCTTTGACCAAGACTACTTTTTCCTATAGCTGAAGAACCCTATCTGAAGCAGTAGCATTCTTAAGGGTTTCATAAAAGGTGATTTGTTCTTCAATGCTGTTGTGACATGATTTATTACTGACTGGTTGATTTTAATTTAAGATTAGGGCCAAGGAGTTGTTAACAGATGTTGACTGGCAGCTAATGAGAAGTGAGCACAAACTTGTTCAGGCTGCAACACACATATATATTTAAAAGAACACATTTTACATCAGAAAAGTAATTTACAGTCATGTAGAAATGATGAATGTGGGGACTGCTCTGGCCATTCCTCATCCTGGAAGCAGTGTTCTGGCAAGAAGATTTGGGAACAAGTTTTGGAAAATTACACCAGTGAGTGATGTAATCCTAGCTTGATTATGACTCAGTTGTGAACCAAATGCCCTTGATTCACTTGATCAAATGAGAAATAGACACTTTCAGTAGAAGGCTGAGAGTATATTTCACTAGTCTTTTCCCAAGGTGTTTAAACAATATCACATCAATTTTGCTTTTCAAGCTGGAACCTGTGACTTTTGAATTACATTATCTTTTGATCCTTATACTATTTCTTCTTCCTGAAGGTGTTCTAATTTAGATTTGTTTTTTTTCTTTTAAGTGGTGATTAGTAATTCCTTATTTCCTAAAACATTCTTAGCTGGGACCACTATCAAATCCCTACGTCGTACTCTGTTTTTCCAAGCTTTGCAGCTTTGGTCACTTGGTGTGTGTTCTGTACCTTTCACTAGCTCTGCTTGAGAGCCAGTTTTTCTGCATGTCACTTTTAGGTTTCTTTTTTTCTGATGGAATGATTGATCATAGGTGACTGCAAGACGGAACCTCTGAGCTCATTGTTTGTTATAATAATTTAGTTGTACTTTTCCTTCTCTATGCCTTCACTAATAATTCTTAACATACTTTGGCTGCTGTTACTCATTGAGCTGATATTTAAAAATAATCGTTCCTTGGCAATGTTGTTTTGAGTGATAAAACTGCAGAGATGTTTTTTATTTCTTCCTCTTTCAAATTACTTTTCTGTTGTTGGCATTGAATTTAGTTTGGCATCATGGTTGCTTGTATCTGAAGATTATTTTTCTATCTCTTTCTGCTAGCATTTCAGTTTCTGTCTGGAATGATTTTTATTTTCTTTTGACTTGTTCACCTCACAGTTTTTAGGATCGCATTGAAATAATCTGAGTATCTTGCTGTATGGGAAGCCCCTCCATTTAAGAACAATCCTTTGATTTCTGTGCTTTGCTTTCATGTTTTTAATGAACCCTTAATCCATGAAGGGACCTTTCTTAAGCAGCCAATGGAAAAGTGAGAATTAATGATAAGTCTGCCAGACAGGTGTTAGATTTTTAGTTAACTGCATTTCTCTGAAGAGAATCTATGATAGAATTACTTAGGATAGCTGTATATCATGTTTAGATTACTCCTCTCATATCTTTGTTTAAGTAACAGTTCTTTAATTGTGGACAGAAAGGAAGAATTAGGCACGTGCAGCCATGTAACTAATGTTAAACACTACTAGTTGTGTATTAGGAGCTGCATGATATGTGTCATAGCAGTGAGAAGATAGTACCTTAAAAAAGATAAGACTTGAACATAAATGTAGACATATGGGGGAAAAAATATAGTGTGCTTAATCCAATGAGTGCTATTCTCTTGCCTGTTTTCGTGTGCCTGATAAAACCTGTGTATCACCTCTGGGGAGAGAGCCATCTTATTTTATCTATTGCATTTGGTTACTATAGCAGCAAAAATATCAGGTGGAGAGGAAAGAGGAGACCCAAACAACCCCAAAATAAATATCTACCTTGTTTACATGTATAGAAACACTAGGAGAGTTGTTTTGTTGTGTTTTTTTCATCTAGCTGATTAGGAAATTTATTAGTAATAAAACTACATTGACACGATGTTATTGCATCATGTCTGATTCCAACAAATAAACTTTTTAAGTTGTCGGTATGGATGTGGATTTTCCAAGTGGACTGAGCTTTATGATCTCTTGTGAGTATTGCATTTTCAATATGGGCTACTGGTGTAGTAATTTTTTTTTTATTGTTCTTGTTCGGTGTTGAGGTTTTTTAATAACCATAATGTTGGCTATGTAATTTTTTGAGCTGGTAAATATGGTTTCTGGAGCCATACTAGCAATGTTTAGGTAGAGCAGGGAGTTGCTTGACAGTGTAATTTTCAAGTGTAATTTTCAAGTACTTAAAAAATTTATGCCATACTGGAGCTCCAAATGGACACACTGCAATTCTTTGTGTGTATTCACACACTTGTGGGAGGCAGTAAGAAAACTAGACTGAAAATAGTAAAACACCATCATTATGAAGACAGAATGGGCTATCTTGGATACCAGATATTAGCAAACATCTTTTGTATTAGTAACTTTGAACTAATGTTTCTGAATGCACAGAGTCAATGCTGTAGTCACTTATTTTTAAGATTGAATCTGTAAATACTGTTAGGACAATGTTAATCCTCTTAACATGCCAGGGTGTTTCAGGTAATTCTGCATCTTCTGCCAATTTTTATTTGCTTTTAAAGACACTGAGAATATTGATTAGCTGTTAAGAGACTTGAATACCTGAGTTTTATGTTCTGATTTCATGCAAAAAGTCTATTCTATCCTTGAAATACTATACATAAATACCAAAATAAATTCACAGTATTGTTTTGTATTTTTTGTTAAATGTTGAGTATAGCAAGTTTGCATCACCATCACCAGTGTTTGCTGCTGGAGACTTTTTATAGGGGAATAATAAGGTATTTTCTCTTTCAATGGACTTAATGTCTCTTTTTTTTTTTTTGCTATTTGAATTCTTCCATGGCAACAACCTCACATTTTTTAAAAAGCATTTTTCTGCTTGTGAATTTGAAGATTGTCATTAATTTGATACTACTAGAAAGGCAAAACCTGGTTTCTTGGCAGCGATCACTTTTAGTAGCAAGTGGAAGAGAAATCACTGTATGATCACATAATAAATGCTTAGAAATTGCATTTTTATCATTCTCCATTGTATTATGATTTTCTCATGATGGTCTTGTTAAACATATAGCTTATTTTCCTCTGTAATTCTTCTATTTTTTTGAAAGTGCAATATTTTTAACCTGCTATGAAACAGTATTTTGGGGAATAGTGAAAATCTGTTATACCAGAGTAGAAATTTTAAATTAAGACCATTCCTCTGGGGTTATTCCTTCTTCATTAATATTTTATTGGAAAAAATAATTCCAATTTGTCAAAACTTAAATTGTATTTTTCGTTTTTGTCAACAGAAGTAGCTTAGTCAGGCAGTGTCATATATGGGAAGTTTCTTAATATGCATTTTGCAGAGAGTGGATTAAAGGGTGATTAAATGCTGAAGTTGGGTACCTGGTCCATAAGAGGTGAGGAAAATTGACTCCAAGTGACATGATTAAGTTCTCTTGCTTTAAAGGATGGCCAGGAATTTTAGGGGCTTGGTGTAGGTTGTTCTTGTATCTTGGACCTGAGGTTATGTATAAAATCTAGAAAGAAGGAATTTATGCCAGATATGCAAGCTATAAATAAAATGGGACCTAAATTGTCTTACTTATTTACAAGCTTCATTGAAACCCTGGTCACAAATTGAAAAATATGCTTTCCCTGACACCAAGCCACCTATACAAGCTTTTGGACAGATAATTGTTCAGGTTGTAACTGAGGAAGAGCAGCTGTGGCAAATATTTTGTCCTCTGTGAAACCTTGTGTTGAGCTACTGAAATCACAGACTCTTCTCTGTTCTTGTGATAACTGTGATAACTCCTCAGAATTATTCTGTTCTCTGTTGTGTTCAGATCTGGATTTCAGTGGTAGCAGCAACCATGTTTGGTGTAGCTTATACACCATTTTTAGTTTTTCTAAGAAGTGGCTTTGGTGACTGGGAAAAGGAAAATCATGTGTTGTTAATTGTTTGTTTTGTTTTCTGATGTGACTGTATTGCTACTTGTTATTTGCTAAATTAGGTTGTTAGTGATTTTTGAAAATGCCACCTGTGGTTTTAATTTAATTCAATGCTGGTGTCAAGCTCAGCTGCTGAAGCTTCTCTTCAGAGATTTTATTTTGCCCTTCCATTTATCCTCTCAATTCTTCATCTGGGTGGCTGTACTGAATTCTTAGCTGTTGAACAGGTTCTTCTGGTAGGATTGACCTCACTTATGCTTTAAATGGATATCTGAGCTGGTTATCAGGATTTCTGGAATCTTAGGATGACTCACAAATTACACATTTCTAACAACTATCTGCCATGAATTGCACCATTTTGCTTAAAAGGTATTTTAATAATTCATATTATGCTATGAATCATATTTTGGGCAGATTCAAAGATACAGCATTAAGTTAGTGAAAGATCTAACAGCAGTCTAGACTCAGTGTGATTTTAAATAAAAAGCCTGTTATGCCAAGTGCTGATTCCTGTCCTTTTCTTCCCAGTACTGGCTCTTTCACAGGTTTGTAGCCAAATCTCTATAAATTGGGCACAGTTTGCTTTCACTGCATGGGCCTTATCTTCTCTCTTACCACACTCCTTGTTATATCTTGATTCTCTCTTGGGTTTGCAGACAATTTGGCAGGTTTCTCCCTCCTGATGCATAGACAAATACCAATCATCACATATCACTGCTTGAGAAAGACCTAAAATCAGAATAACAGGAGTGATGCAAAGAAACTTGCAGACACATGGGAAATATTTGACTAACTTGTCATTTATCTGCACACTGTGAATTTTAAATATAAAAATCTGAATGTTTGAAACAATTGAACCAATTGAAACAATTTGAAACAATTATTTGATTTTGTTTGCTTTCTAGACAGAATTCATCTATGTCCAACCAACAAATAAACCAAAGGCCTTCAAGCATGGTCAGTGAAACGTCCACTGCAGTAACTACGTCTGCTGTTGATACAAAACTTGGCTCTAAGGTAAAGGAAAAATCTGGTTTTTCAGCTTGTTGATCAGAACTTCCCTAATTTTAAATCCAGTATTCTTATGCTTATTTCAGTAGGGCTGTGGATTCAGCCCAGAAGTCCAGTAAGACCTCAGAGAAGAAGTAATATCTTCTACCCCGACAGAAATCTTTTAAGAGCACTGTGTACAGCAGTAACAGCTCTTTTAGAAGCACTGTGTACCCACATGATAGCACTGAATGGTAACTTCTAATGTAGTGATTATTGTGGCACAGAAAGTTTGAGAGTCATACAAATGGAAGTAAATACGTGTAATACTAGTATTTCAGCAAGTGTTTTGGTGGTCCAGTGTATATGGCAAGAAGTGATGCATGATACCAGGAATTTGCAGTTCTTACTTTGTCATGAAATCTTACTGCCTTTCTTCTTCTCAGTAACAAATAAATCCTTTTCTGCCATCACTGCAGTGCACAAGCAGTGCAGGCACCAAGTTCACACACATATTGTTTAATAATAGAAAAGTTCATTCCTTGTCATTGACAAAGGACCTGTGTCCATTATTGAATGAAATATAATAAAGTGCTGTACTTGAAGTGTCACCATCTATTTTAATGCCTCTTTGACCTTACAAGAAATTACAGTACAGTGAGAATGGTAGTGGGTGGATAAAAAGGGATAGAGCAATATTGAAAGAATTAGCAGAGATAAGATAAGGTAAGATAATTATCATAACTTTGACTGCAGTTCTTAAACTTCTCAGGTTTTTTTTTTTTAATGCAAAAGTGGGCAGCCTCTTATGTAACTGAGTTTAAGAAAGGACTTCACCTAATTGATTGCAAAGATATTTTGTTTAGTTGGAATACTTAAAATTTTTCTAATAATGTTTTGATGAGCTTGAGCATAGAAGATGATACAATTTCATGAGAAGCTAAAAATTAGTTTTTTAAAAATTATTTTTAAAACCATAAGTGCGTAAGTTACTTAACCAACACAAAGATTGCAGTGTATCAAATCTCAAGAATACATTTATCTTTAAAGTGCTAGATGAAATTATCTCTGCAAACAGTAAGCTTAGTAGGTTACTTCAATTAGTTGAAACATTTCATTTTGATATTTGAAGAGTTGAACTTACCAAAGTATGTCAGCATTTGCTTTTACCATATTTACCCTCCTTACTCTGATTTTTTTTAAAGCCTGCATTAGAGGCAGAAAGATAATTTTTTCCCTCTTTAAACCAGCAAACTTACTGGGGACCTGATACGGTGCTTTGATCTGGGGAATTCTCCAGTGGCACAGTTGGCTTTAACTTAGCCAGGATCACACTTCTGCCAAAAAGTGTGCATCCTCTGACCCCTGCTCCTGCTGCTTCCCTTTGTCACGTGCTTGCACTGATCTAGTCAGAGATCAAAAATGGGGACTGGATTCCACTCCCAAGCCACCCACATGCTGGAGGCTAATTCACTGGGCATGTCAGAACCACACGGCTGAACAGGAGAGTAAAACTTTTTTCATCACAGCTTAGAGAATATCCAGAATCACCTCCCAAGACTTTGGTTGGTCTGGTTTTGGTCTCTCTTTCTGTTCTGTTTGCAGTCCAGTGTAAGGGTGGCTATGCATGCTTATGGCAGGCTCCCAGGTGTGGGTTTTAAACACATGGCAGCTTTAGACTTAGAATAAAGCTCACACAGAGACTTTGCCAGTAGTTTGCTTCTCCACCAAGTTTGTTTTCATAAGATCCATTCTACTTTGGGTCCTTAATAAACACTGGAGTTTTAATTAAAATGAATGTCTTTCTTACATATGCTTTGTTTCATCATTGCATGTGTTAGCAGCCTTGAAATGACTTCTCTCATTTTGAAGAGTCAGAAGATCTGCTGAATTCCTTCACAGTTTAACACAAAAATTATTTCAAGCGAACTAGCAGTGAGAAAGAAGGCTGTAACATAAATAACCTGTGTCCTCCACTTTGAGGTTGACTTTTGGCAGGTTGAGAGTAGATTTTAAGGTCTTTCCATCTATTTCTAAATGTTTTCTTCCCTGAATTCCATAATGATTCTTTCAAAGAAGCGAGTTCCCAGATGCAGACATGAAGCACAACCATGAAGCCAGACATGTTCATGTTCTCTACTTAGCCATGGCTAATTTTTTCTTTTCATGAAATGCTTCTCTGATTTGTAAAATGCCCTTACAGAATGGTGTATGTATAGTGTTGGAATCCTGGCCAAATTCAGACCGTTTTTTTCTATAGAGCTGTGCAAATTTCGGGGCAGTATTTTGATGCAGGAGCTGTCAGAGTAAGTAATCTAAAGACTTTAGACCAATGCAGTCTATCCTACTCTTTGACATTTGACAGGTATGGAGTTGAGGGAATGAAAAGCAAAAGGGTATTTTGATAAACTGCAATGATTCTCTGTCCCAAAGATTTGCTTGTTCATAGCCAATTCAATTACATGATTAACCATATTAAAAGCCATTTATATTGATTAATAATTAAGGTTATGGAGGAATAAGGATCTGTTTCAGTTCAACAGTAAGGTGCATTTGGAATTTAGTCTTTCAAAAATAAAGTGGTGTGAATGGAAGTTTTTAAATGTTACTGTGCCACGCAGGACTTTGGCCAAGTCAAAAATGAGAGGATAGTAGGGAATGTATTTACTATCTACATTTTGAGAGCATGTTTTGGATGGATCCTGCATAACAGAAGTCATTGAATAGTTGCTGGTGTTTCTCTGAGATAAACTGGTGAGGAATACAAGTAAGGAATGGGTCTAGCAGTGGTGACAAGTATGTGATGTGCCAGTTCTGGGACTGTCTGGAGCTGGAGTGGAACACAAGGGTCTCATTCACAGCCACCGCATGTGAATGGTCAAAATTAAGAGCAGTATTTTTGGAGAGTTTCAATTTTTTCTATCTGAAAAATAAGGACTTTTTCCTTGTTTTCTTAGAGATACTGAATGGATTCATAAGTTCATTTCTAAACACTGAGCTTTTTTGAGTTAAAGAGATTGTAACTCAAACAGGTGGCTTTTTATGGGTTGATTTTTTTAAAATTCCTTTGAGGTTGAAAGTTCCGTGTTTTATTATGCATATGTATTTGCATATTTTGACTAAAATGCAGTCTTCCTGTTTCCTATTTAAAAATCTCTTCCAAATTAAAGTCTGTCTATACTTCTTTGTTTAAAAGAAAGAAAAAAAATATAATTAAGTTAGCAACTTTCTTTCTCACCTACAAGCTACTGTATGAAAGAAGAGGCAGTGGTGAAAAGGGATTTGAAAATTATGGCTCTTGATGTTTTTGAGTTTTGTTGCAAAAACTTAGCAGTCATTCACAAGCAAGTCAGCAAAACAAATGTACTGAAGTCAAAAGTGACTTTTGTGTCTTCAGTGATACAGATAGCTGTGCTGACCTGCATTTTTAAACTCATGACAATGATATCAGAATAATTTAAGTTAGGAAAAGACTACCGCAGTGGAGAGAAATAGTTTAAAAATACACTTTTTCTTTTAAACCAATTTCTTAGTCTAGCCAGTGGAAGCAAGGTGTGACATGCAGTATCTGTTATGCTTTGTTTTATTCCAGAGCAGAATAAGATGATCAATATTGAAGATTATATGAGAATTTTAATTACATAAAGTACCCTAAAATGATAATTTTGTTTCTGTTATGGGTATTGGATTGACATATAATACATTTTTGGAATAATATAGTAGCCTTTGGAATAATTTTCCTGCTCCCATGCCATAGAAATTGTTTGGTCTTTTGACCGAGTCCAAGGATGATTTTTCTACATTGTGGTCTGCGTTTTTAAAAAATTACTATCAGAGAAAGTGCTTGATTAAAAGATCTGATTTAAAAAAAACTCCAAATCTAAATGCTGCTGTAAGGCTAGATCAGCTACATTTCAACTGCTCCTCAGTTCTTCCACCCTTCCAATGATCTACATGAGAGGAAGATTAGGAAACTAAATTCTGTACATTTTGTAAAATGATTTCTGTTCAGCTGCAAAGTATAAATAAATAAAAACAAAAATAGATTTTTGACTTTCAGAGCTTTAACGAATTTGGGCCTCATTATTTTTCATCACCCTTTTAATGTAGCTGTTGCATCTTAACATTCAGCAACAATTTTTAAATCCTCAGCTGTATTGCTTACTTCTCATTTTTCTTGGCTGTGTTTGCCCAAAGCCAGTGCTCTGCAAGGCTGTCAGCTGAGTGCCTTAGCACAAGTCTGGCAGAGACACAGCCTGGGAGATCTTGGTGATACCATCCTCACCTGACCTTTGCTATAAACTGATTTTTTGCCAGCTGGATGGCAGGGGCACCTCCTCAGAAACCTGTTTTACAACCTGCTCTGCTGGGTTTGTGCCAACAACTGTGGACAGGTGGACAGGTATGGGCTTTTTCCTCAGGTGACCACTTGTGGTGTGCTGGGGCACTGGTGGGTCTTGTGTAGGTTCTCACTGAGCTGCTGGGGAAATCCTGCCCTTTGACAACTCCTCACAATTGTTCAACCTACCTCACTGTTTCATATGCTATAGCAGCAAAAAAGTAGTACATTTTTTTCATACTGATTATAGCTATTATCTTAACACTTTATTAAGACAGGAAATTTAGTGCAGATTGGTAAAGTCTGGCCTTCATCAATCCGATCAACAGAATCCATTTTAAAGTTATAATATTTTGCTAGAATTATTTACATTACATGATGTCTTCTAGTCCAAATGTTGCTTGACTGGCAGGAGCAGTACACTTAGATACTTTTCTGATGTTAGCCCTTGTGTGTGATGAATGTACTTGTTCCCAGAGCTTTGTTTACTTGCAGCCTGCAGAGCATCTGTACCCTGACAAACTCAGAGATTAGAAAGAGAGACACTGTAGGAAAAAATTTGGACAGCTCTTTTCTTGGAGAAGTTGGCATCAACTGTAAGGGTAGTCTGTCCTAAAAAATTGGAGGAGCAAACTGGGCTGAGGCTGGAAAAGTACAGGAAAATTACTCAGCGAGTGATTCTTGCTTTTTCACAGGTGGATGGGCCTTGCTTGTTTGTTTTTGAAATAGTTTTGACCATGTGAGTCAAAACTGAGTTTTATTAAGACACAAATCATTACCTTGTGATTCCACTGACTGCCATGTGGGTCTCTTCCCTGGTAGCGTTACTGTCTTCTGCTTTTGTTTGCAAGGGTGGAGTCCAAGCATTTTATTAAGCTATCAGTGTTGTTTGAATTTAAACAGGAAAGGAAAATTAAAATCCACAAAAAAAACCCCCATCAAAACCCAAAAAAGAAGAGCAACAGTAGGATTCACCTGCTCAAAGTCCTGTGTAAGAGACTTGTGCAATATTGTCCACAGAGACTTGCATGCAGCTCTCAAAAATACTTCCCAGGCACACTAAAATTTCCCCAGTTTCACCTTTCTGCCTTGACACACCAGTGCTGCTGCTCTTCAGCAGGAGCTGGCACACCGTCCTGATGAAAGTGGAAGATTGACTTTGCTCTGTTGTAAATATCATTGCCTGTTTACTTGCCCTTGAAAATGCCATGAATACTTTGTTGCTGTGTAATGAAGTATAAGTTATTGCAGTGAGAGTGTTTGTAATGTGAAATGAGTCTCAGTATAGTTCAGAAACCACTGCTGCATTTATACTTCTTTACAGGTTGTGAAGACTGGGAACAAAGTTCATAGCTTTGGAAAGAGGGACCAAGCTATCAGGAGGAATCTCAGTGTTCCTGTGATAGTGAGAGGCTGGCTGCACAAACAGGTATGCATGTGATCACCTCTTTCTGTTCATGTACTTCAATGCAATCATCAAGGAAATGAGAAAGCAGAACCTTGAGTGTTGGTGACATAGGGCAATGTTGGGTACTTCCATAACGAGGAGTTCATGCTTGGCAAGATTTACAAATGGGTTTGATTCAGAAGAGGAAACTGATAAATGGACATCACCATCACAGCTCAATGTTGAGGCTATAATTTTGTTATCTAAATCTGGTTATTTTCCCTGGTTTATCCTGCTGGCTTGTTGTCAGACTGATCTTTGACTCCCTCAGAACACAATGAGCCTGAGGTTGGCTGTCAAGGCCTTGTTCTATTAACTTGGTTATGCCCTTCTACCCTTATCAAAAGCTTAATTCCAGTCCCTATACCTTTTTGTTCACCAGAAGCAGGAGGGAGAAAATTATGGGAAATGAGGACCCGTTCACCACACACTGCTGTCACCAAGACCAGTAGCCAGCAGAGACTGGATCATAGAATTTCATCCAGTGAACAGATTTCTACAGCTGCTATGTCTTGAACTCTTAAACTGACAGAAATACATCTTTGTGTGTAATAAGCAAATAAAGCCGTTTGTTGTATAATTCCTCTTCTTCTCATTTGGCAGCCCGTGTCTACCAGATTATCACCAGAGATCCAGCAGCTAGATTTCGGGGTGGGCATGAGAAGCCTGAGATCTGAGGCTTACAGTTATGGTTTTACATGCCCAGGAAAGTGAAATAGCTGACAGCTGTCTGCTTCCTCCTGGGTGGAGAGATGTAATTCTGCTGTGTTCTGCTCTCAGCTCTGTTGACATCCACTACCCAAGCCCATTAGTTTTCAGGACAGAATCAGAACTCAGACACAGTATGTGTTGCCAGCCTTGTAGCATGAAAATGGGAAGGGAAGAAAGTCCTTCCCTACTTAATTTGATTGCAGAAAGGAGGAGGGAAATAGAGTAATGCTGTATATCCTATTTCCTTCTGTCCCCTAACCTTTCCTTGTAAGCCCTTAAAACCTGAAAATGCTTTTTGTGCTGCTGCTCTCGTCAAAGCCTGCCTGAGCTGAAGAAGTTGTGCTTGCCTAGGTTATAGTCTGGGAATTTTAGAAGCTTTAGAAATTAATTTCAATGCAAATATTACTCATTTTGACAAGGTTATATATATCTATATATACCTCCACAGGCATATTATCTTATACTTCATTAAAATTTGCACATTATGCATCCTGTTTTATTTCCTAAGGAATATTTGATTAAATTACATTTTAGGCATGGGTAACATATGGTGATTGAATTATAGGATATCATTGCCTGAAATGTGAGGTCATACTTCACAGCTGTGTAGTGATTTTCATTTTGGTCTGCAGGCAATCTTGGACTTTGTGCCATCCAGAAATACACTTTGGTTCTTCATTGCAGATAAAATAAGCATTGGTTGTGTACAAGGTTAATCTGAATGCTGTTTGGGATGAGGGTTTAATTAATGAAAAATAGCAATTTGAATATTCTGCCCTCATTATTTTATAGCTGGATGTTTTGCCTCTCATCTTTCTTAGTACACAATATTTTGCTAAGATATAAACCATTTGTTTAGCAATTAGCAGTCCTATTTAGGTAAACTTCTGGTAAACTACTCCCTGGGTCAGCACTGTGTGTGTTAACTTTCCTTAAATGAAAAGTGTACTGCATTTTTTGCATTTCAGGATAGCTCTGGAATGCGGTTATGGAAGAGACGATGGTTTGTGCTTGCTGATTATTGTTTGTTTTATTACAAAGGTGAGTAGATATCTGCTGTCTTGAGTTGGTCTGAACAGTTCACCTGTATAAATTGTGGTGAATGCATGAACTAACTGAACTCCTCAGATAAAGTTAGTTGTTCTGAGATGAACAGTGAAACCATTGCTTGGCCAGACATCTTAAATGCACAGCAAATTCTAGGCCAGAGTAGGGGAAGCAAAGCTGTATGATGTTTTTTCACATGATTTATGTTTGGTTTATGCCACGGTTTACGTTGCAGAATATCTGACTGGAATAAATAAGGTTTATCCCATCTCTGGTCTTTGTTCTGGTACTTACTAGCTTGCACTTGGATGTCTGAGTTTTTTGAGATTGCACTATGGCCAGATCAGGACATTAGTTCAGTTTTAATCCAAGGGACAAAGTAAGAGTGAAAACTTCTGAATCCAGTAATTCTACCAAAAAAAAAGGTTAGATGTGATCTTAGACCTAAGTAGGTATTACTTAAGGTTATTTTCAAGTTTTGAATACTTCACATGCTACAATTTTGGGAAAGCCTTACAGAAATAGCAGACTTGGAATTCATATTTCTAGATGCTGCATTTCTGCTGTTGATCATTTGGAGCCAGCAGTAAGAGAGGTTTCCTAATTATAGCAATTAGCCTAGATGTAGAGTGCTAAATGGAAGGTCCATCATGTTTTGCAGCCTGTCACTGTTCGTTTGCCACAATGAGCTTTATTCTTGAAGTGTATTCTTCTGGCTGAAGCTAAAAAGCAACATCCAACCCCCTCCCCTCCCCCCCCCAAAGAAAAAAACCTCAATAAAACCCCAGTCTGATTAAGAAAACAAACTCCAATTTTTTTTTCTTTAAAACTAAAACTTTTTTTGCATGTATCATTGGTGTTGAGTTGTAAGTGAATTTGCATCAGTAGGGACTTCAGAAGTGTCCCATCCCAGTGCCTGGTGAAAGCAGGGTCAGGAAAGGAGTCAGCCCAGGTTGCTCAGGGCTTAATCAAGTCAGGCTTTGCAGAGCTCCAAGGATGGAGATGGCACAGCTTCTTCCTTGGCCTGTGCCCCTGCTGCAGTGTCCTGGGGAAAATACTTTTCCTTATATTCAGTCTGAACCACTATTGTTTCTACTTAATGCCTGTTTTCTCTGTGTCCATAAAGGAGAATATATTGTTAGCCCACTGAACAGTGCAGGAAACTAAATTCTGGTTTTTTTATTCCACAGACAGCAGAGAAGAGTCTGTTCTGGGGAGCATCCCATTGCCTAGTTATGTAATATCTCCAGTTGGACCTGAAGATCGTATAAATCGCAAATTTTCTTTTAAGGTACATTTGCAAAGCTTATCAGCTTATTCATAGTTTAGTTGCATTAGAAAAGCTGCTGTTGTAAACAAGAACATCATCTGTTTTCCTGTTTTACTTGTTACTAGTTTTTAAAAGCAGACAGGTGTATTGACTGCCTGTTCAAATGTGACATAGCACTTTTTTTTGGTTATGAATTGGCATTCATGTCTGTTACTTCCTAAGTGTCCTCAGAGCTTAATGAAGTGTCTCTGAGTAAAGAGCCTGTTTCTAAAATCAGAAATTAGTATTGACAAGTTGTTGTTTACAGTACTATTTGCAAATTGGAAGAAAAGTTGTCTTATTTACTTTGTAATAGAGTACTTGATCTCATAATGGACTGATGTCTCTTTGGTTTTGTTGTGTTTTTTTTTTTAAAAAAAAGAATGGACTCAGATCTCACAGTTAGAAAATGACAGCACTTAGTCATCCTAAGTGGTATGGACTTCTTTAAAGGAAAATGTACTCTTGTTTGATACAGTTTGTGGGTAGTTGTATGTTCTTTTTTTTTCTAAAAATAAATATAATTATATAATTTACAGTTCTAGTCTTTGTTATGTGAAATAAAACATACTTCTAGATAGCGCAAAAACTGACTCCAAATGATTGTCAAAACTGCAGCACTTAGGCTGAGTTGAGAAACTTTTGTGCCTGTGGCAGATTTAAAGTCAGAGCAGAACTTGTTTTTCTATCAAGCAAATCAGCTATGTAAATTTAAAAGTAATTTAAGAATCAGGTTTTGATCAGGCATACTTTAGGAGATCTAGAAGGAATTTCTGTTTAATACTTTCTGTGCTGAAATGATGAAGAATGTCTGGCTTTTCTCTTGCATTTTGATTTTTTGAGCTGTTTTAAAATTGAGACTGTCTTTTATTACTTTCAGTTCTGTGCTCAAGTGGATAATGATTTGAAATTTATTAAACAAATATTAACTTGGGAAATGTGTTTAAAAAAGACGCAGTGCACTTTGTGGAAATGTTTATTGTACTTTTTCAAATGCACTGAGCATGAGTTATCAGGATAAAGCTATAAAGAAATCTTTGCTTAAGAAAAACACTCCACCTCTAGTATTTACTGAGTGTGATTCATAAAGCCCTCCTTTTCTAGAGCCTTTTCCTAGGAGGAAGCATGTACTGAAAGAGGGGAACTCAATGTACTCTTCTAGGGTTCCCTGCTTTTGATTTTATTCAAATGGTGTTTACACACAATCTTAAGTCACCACTGACCAAGTGGAGAGGAATCCATGGTTTGGTCATGGTTAAACCTTTCCAGAAGCAAATGTAGACTTCCCCTGTTCCTTTGAGGTTGTCATATCTATATGAGCTGTACCAGGTATTTAATCTGAGTCTTCTTCTGAAAATATCATGAGCCAGTAACCTGAGACTTTCAACACAGGGTTGTTACTAAAAGGTTGATATAGATAGAAATAGGGTGTTGATAGGAAAAGAAAGGTTATGCTAGAAAACTCTGTAAAAAAAAAAAAAAAATCAACATTTCATGTATCAGTTTGTCAGGCCAGTTTTAACTCTGCTGTAGGTGTTTGATGACTGACTGCAGGCTGGATGCTGCAGTTTGATTTTATTTCGACCCAGCTCCAAGGGCAGCAGGAGGATTTTATGTGGTTCCCGTGGTGCAGACCCTGTCCAACACTGATATTTAGTGTTCACAGATCTGGCTGTGGGCACCCCACAGCAGGAGCACACCCGTGCTGGCATCCATCACTCAGCAGCCATTACCTTTATCTCATCTCTTCAGAGAACTTCGGGACCCAGAGCGTAGATGGACATTCTGTCTCGCAGTGTAGTGCAGCCAGAAATAGAGCACACAGGCAGATTAAGCCCAAAAGAAAGATAAGGGTTTTTTTGCATTTAAGACCTGAATGAGTGGGAGAATGAGCCATGGCACTTCTTACGTTTGGCCTGTTCTTTATTGAGACTGTTGTAAATCTCTTACAACAGAGGGATTGCCTTCCATTTGAAGTGGCAATTAGTTTGGAAGCTAGGGAAAGAGCAAAACTGGAAAAAAGTTCACCTCTTGTTTGCAAAACTAGAGGAAGGAAATTTGCTAAGCAAATATATGGATGCTTTTTGCATATGATTTAGTTAGAAGGAGGCTTGTAAAATACATGCTCACTGAGGTCTGTGTTAAACCCTGCAAGGTGTTAAAATGTGCACTGTAGGAGTTTTCAAAATCCTTTTCCTTTCATCGTTCCTGAGGTCCAGCTTAAGTTTTTGTGTCTCTTTGGGTGTTTAACAATTACAGGCCTGCAGAACTGCATATAGGCTTTTGAAATGCAATCAAACCCCTACTTTGAAATAGAACAGTATGTGCTTTTAATTTTTTTTGTTTAGAAACTTTGCTTTTGAGTCTCTATCTTGATACAATTTTTGACTTTTGACAATTTTTTCACTTCCATTATTTGTGACAAGCAAAGTGCTGTGACTAGCTGGAAGCCACTGTCCCTAAGGTGCGTGTGAGCCTGGAACTCAGGATCTTTACTGCGTATTTAGTTCAGCACCTCGCATCCTAAAGACAGTTAGTTAATATAATAGCTACACTTCAAAATAATAGGTTTTTGTTGGCACCTATTCAGTGTTTAGATTTTAATGTGAAAAGGCTGGCAAAACATTAATATAATATAGCTGGAAATACTTCCTGTGATTAACAGAGAAATGGCTGTATTTTGTAGTAATACAATAATTTTGGACAGGAATAGTATCAATTTATAGTGGTTTGTGTCATCACAGTCTCTTTAGAGGCCTTGTTGTCCTCAAACATGAAAATTATTTTTAATTGGTCTTACTAATGGAAGTATTTATTCATTGCTTAGACCACTGACACCAAGACAAACTTCCTATCTGTTTCTTTGATCTCACTGGTTTTCTTAAAGACCATGTGACATAGTTTGCTCCTTTATGTTCTCTGAATCAGTGTTGCTCCCATATTGCTCTGGGTCTGGGGAGTCAGGTGAAGAAATGCCAAGCGTTGTAAATTTTAGAGGTGCTGATTTCGAATTTGGAAGAGGGGAGGATTCAAGCTTCTAGAAATCCTTAAAAAGCTCAATATTATTTGAGGGTGAAAGATGAGTTAGGTTGTAGTGGGCTGTTGTTGAGTTTGTAGTGAAGGCTCAGAGTATTATTTCAATTTTTGCTCATAAAGGGTTCATAAATATCAAAATTCAGGAGAAGGAAGAATTTTCTGTATATTATAGCTTATTGACAGAACTAACTTGGAGAGATTACAGTTATTAGAAAACTGTTCCCTTAGTTATCCCTTTGTTCTGTGAATGGTGGCTTTTCTCTCTTAGGTGTTTGGAACAAGTGGAGATAAACTTAGCTGTAGGCATTAGTTACTTTTAGTAGAGTCATTTGTTAAGTTGTGTTTTTTGGGTGTTTTGTTTTGTTTTGCTGGTTTTTTGGGTTTTTTTGAAAGATGAATCTTTTAATGATTTTAACTTGTTTAATTTTTTGTCCTTGTCCTGTCCTGTTGCTATGCTCTTGGGGTTTACTGTCCATTTCTCCTACTGTGCACTATGGGAGAGAGACTGCTTTTCTTCTCAATCTATCCACATTAAGGCATCTGAATGCGTGAATAGGTACCAATATTATTTTTTCACTGTTGTGTGTATGGTGTACATGTGAGCATGTGCTGTGTTATAGGCTTTTTAGTATGCTGTAGCCATCCTAATAGCTTTGGCTTTAAAAAAAATCCCAAACCCAAAGGCCTGCTAGCTCCTGTCTGCCAGCAGGGACATCTACAGGACGTTGGCATAAAGTGTCTATTTTGCATATAAAACACACTACTAATAAATAACTGAAATAAATTTGAATTTTCCCTTAACCAGTGTTACATATCCTGAACTTCAGGATATTGTGTTTGTTGATAATCGCACACCATCTCCACTATCCCTTCTGAAGCTGGGAATGTTTATGGCTGTGAGAGCTTCAGTCTCTCAAGAGAGAGTGGTGCAGCACAATTTGCATTTTGATACTGTTTTCACCTGCAGCCTCTTAGGCAGTGCTTGCAGCTGCGTTCAAAGAGAAACCTAAAACACAGGTGGGTTATGTTCATCAGGGCGCACAGGTCAATTAAGACAGCTGTTAAATCTATTTCTTAGTGTGGTATGCAGTCTCTGCAGATAGTTACCCAAAATTCTGGGTTTTTTAAGCAAGTATAAAGCCAGTGAATGGTTGGGTCCTACTGCATCCTCTGCAGTGGGACATGCATAGTTTGTATTGCTGCAGGAATTGATTTGCTTCTGAATTTTAACACCTTCTGTGGGATCAACCTGCTCTGTTGAAGGAACTCTGTAGTTATAAGGTCTCACATTAAAGTCACTGTTTTCCTTTGTATCTGGAGCTGCCAGTTTTTGGTCTCTTCGTACACTGGATGGTAACTGCAAATTACAATGAATTAATGCTTCTAAATCATATTTGCTCTGAGCATTCTCATGTTCTGAAAATGGAGAAAAAAGACAACCCCCAATAACAACAAAGAAAAGCCAAAGAACTCAACCAGGCAAACATGAGTAAAGTCCTTTGATTTCTAAATATGTGATTGATCAGAGCTGTTTTTTAATGTAAATCCTGTTTTCCTGTGTTCAGGTAGGCAACTAATGGTGGGAGTTGAGAAGAAATCACCTTGTATTCCCTTTTCAGCCAATGTTGTTGGGAAGTGGAGACTGTTTTGAGCAGGAGAGAGTCTTGACTTCTTTATGTAACCTTTTCCTTCTCTTCCTTTTCCTCCTCTTCCTTTTTCTAGCTGGCTGTTCTACTTCAGTCTCCAGTTTTCAAAACAAACTCAGGCGTCCTTGCTTGAGCACAGAAGGGAAAGGCCACGTTTCACACATTCAGGAGAACAGCCTGCCAGAGCAAGGGAGGAAATTTTGCACAGAACTTACTTAAAAGCACTGTAATATCATGCACATATTTTGCTCTTTAGAGTTGTTGATTCAAGTCTCTAAGGTCATGGTAATTTAGGAAGTTCTAGGTAAACAACTGAAGTTATAATGTTTAGGAAGGGCTGCACTGGATTAAATAGCCTGGGTGTTGTCAAAAATATTGTATTTCTGAAGCCATCTATGATTGTCTCTACAACAATTTTTTTAAAATTTGATTTAGAATAATATGGGGAAGAGGATTTCATCAATATAAAATTACCAATTATTTAGACAGGACTTGCAAAATACATTTACCCTTTAGAAACAGATGTAGCCAAATTAGAAATTTGATATAGTTATTTTCCTTTTAAAAAACCCCCATGTCAGCAGTATTCAATGCTATTAGCTTTTGTATGTGATAGCAGGCTTAGTTTTATAAAAATAAGTTTAAATTATTAATTTCATTTTAATATCATTACAAGAGCTTTGAAGCAGAGTATACTGTCTTCAGTTTTTTTGGAAAGTAAGGAGATCAATCCCTGCTAATGTGAAGTGTTGCAGGACTTATATGATTTGGTAGTATTTATACTATTGCTAATACAAATATAGATGAGATTTGATTAAATTCAACTAGCCTAGGGTTACTAGCCTATTGAATCCATTTGAATATTGAATATATTTATAGAGAAATTGCCCAGTACCTCTAGTTCACAGTGGAATTTCACGGAGTATTTTGGTGTGCAGAGATAATTGTCAATATTTTACATGCTGTGATAATTCCATCAGTATTACTAACTTTTATCAGTAAGTCTTGTGACTTTGCAGCTAATACATGTTCAAGTGCACGCTTTAACCAAAAGGTCTTAACATGCATTAAAATTGATTCTTAAATTAGCACTTTAATTGCTTAAAATGTAAGATATTTGTCTGTATTTTGTCTGAATAAATTTCTTTATTAAATGAGCTGGGAAAATTGACTTGCTGATGCATATCTCATTGAGAATTTCTTAAATTTGTTTAGTATAGAAATTTCTTTAGTTCGTTTAGTATAGTATTTATGGCAAATGAAATGTATGAATTAAAAAGAAAAGCTGAAATTTCCCACTGTGAAAATCATAAGCACTGGACTTCCAGCTTAATAGTTCTAGAAAGAGGCAGAAGAATTTCAGTAAAAATTGGAATGCCTTTTGAGTTTACTGCACTTACAGCCCATTGTGGCATTGTGATAATTCACCCCAAATTCAAGAAACAGTCAAGGAATCAGAAAAGTTGGTTTTTTTAAGTTAATTTTTGGGGGGAAAAAGGTGAAAGAGCTCTGACTTTTATTTCTTCTTGTTTTCTCCCAGGCTGTTCACACAGGTATGCGGGCATATATTTACAACAAGAACTCTGTCATTGGCTCCCAGGCAGAGCACACAGGGATGCGGACGTACTACTTCAGTGCTGACACCCAGGAGGACATGAACGCCTGGATCCGGGCTATGAACCAGGCTGCCCTCATGCAGACACGCTCCTCACTGAAGAGGCAAGTTCCACTCTGAAGCTTTTTTAAAAAAGTTTAGCTTATCTTACGTAAATCACGCCCTTGGTGGTATCTGACACTGCTTGTTGTGTAGATATGTGCCTAAAACTCTTTCGCATTTTCAAGAAATAATTATTTTTAATTTGCATTCTGTTAACTGATATTAATTAAGAAAGCCTGGTGTTCAGTGTTTGTGTATGTGTGCAAGTTGTGTGCCCACATGTAGTGACCTGGATTAATTTCTCTCTATAGAAAATATTTTAGGGAATTTTGAGTAAAAAGTTCCGGTTTCTGTGGGCAAATTCATACACCTGCAGCAGCCAATTGGCAGCCTTTGGGAGAGAGAAGTAAAAGAGAACAGAACTTTGATGAGTTGTTTCAAATGAGTGTTTAGAACTAGGATTCAAGTGGGGAAGAATGCTAAAGATGGGTAAATCATAAGTACATAGAGTTAATGGATATCCAATAATTCACGCAGGTATGAACTGATAGTGAACAAATTTAGCAGTGTCAAAATGTGGTTCCAGTTTTTTCCTTTTCTTTAAATTGAGGTACCCTTCTTGATGCTTTTGCTTTGGAATATGACTCCTTCCCTAATCCTCCTTGTGAAGGAAGGCCGTTCTGTGAGACAACCCTCCTTCAACCACTGCAGGCTGTGAGGACTGAAATGTTATGCTGCAGTTTCTCTGGGTATCTCACACTGCTTTTTTCTGACTGGTCAAATACAAGCAAAGGATCAGTATCTCTTCCAGAGCTTTACATCTTATATGATACTGTGTTAAGACTTTCTAGATTCAATTTAAATTTCAAGAAACAACCTGGTACCTGTTTCTTTATCATCATTGTGAGGACAGGAATAATTGAATGAAAAATTGGGTATGTCTGGCACATTACAAGTATTGATCCAATGTCCTTACTCCTAAGTAGAGTATTCTTTTCTTATTAGACTGACATGAAAACAATATTGTCATGGCACTTAGCCCAAATTTAATTACCATAAAGCTTTATAGGAGCTGAACTTAGTTTCAGAGATGAGGTGCTACCCTGAGATCAGGGAACCCACTACATTGTGAGAGAAAAAAAAGTTGCTGAGAAGCTTATTGTTATAAGGAGATGAAGAAAATTGCAAATGAAATATGTTATGTGTCAAAAGCAACATGAAACTTTTAGAATCTCAGACATTTTGTAGTGTGTTCAAATTTTAATGTCAAGATTTCTGATATTTTTTAGGCAATAAGGTAAATAAGTGAACTAGTGTACACTGCAGCATGGAGCAATTTTTTCTTCAGCAGTAGCTCCCTGATAGAAATTCCCTGGGCAATAGTACTGACTTAAATGTAGGTATTGCTCTGTCCTCTTGGCCAGAAGTGACTAGTCCCTGAGGCATCTACAAAGATATGAAAGACTTTTTTTTGTATTTTGCCATGAGCAGTTGGCAGCTTAGTTTTGGTTTTTTGGCTTTCAGTTTTTTTTTCTTTCCCTATCCTTCTAGGATGGGAAGATTTTTTTTTTTTTTACAGCTTTTTTGTACATAATGTTATGTTGAACACTTCATACAATGCTCGTATTTTCAGTCATTTCTACAGATGTATATAAGTAATTTCTGCTTCCTTGGCAGCACAATAAAGGTAACTTTTGTCTAACTGGGATAGCAACTGAGTTTTGCTGAACATATTTATCATAACATGTCAAATTTATCACAGTCTACAGACAGTGATTTTGCGGGTATCCTTTGTGGAAGAGCAACAAGGCCACACCAACTTTTCACAATTAAGCAGTGTTCATTACTGACACGCATTTTCTTTTCAGGGAAACTGAAAAAGTGGATCAGCAAGCTGTTCCCCAAGTCAATCATGTGGATGCCTGCAAAGAGTGTGTGAAGGCAGAGATTACAGACACAAAAGAAAGTTATCAGAAATCAGCTGAAATGCTTGGATACAATAAGCGTGAAGAGATAAGAAGAGAAAAGGAGGAGGAGGAGCGTTACATCCACAGAAAAGAAACTCTGGAAACCAAAAAGGGAAAGGCTAAGCATGCGTTAACAGAGGCTGATTCATTATTTCCAGACTTAACAACGAATGCATCCTGGTCCCAAGTAGCTCAGCCTCAACCAGCTGAGAAGAATGGAACGCTTCCTAATTCATTAAGTATGAGTGCTGGCCTGGTGGAGCAGAATGGTACTGGCTCTTATAAAAGAGGGTTTGTTCCCAGAACAAATCCAGATAAGCAGTTTCAAAGGAAAAGTAACATGGCTCAAGTGGAGCACTGGGTAAAAGTCCAGAAAGGAGATACAAAAAGGTTAGTAATAGGCCCATCTTTAACTAGATGGCCAAGTGGCATTTTCTTAAATTAAAGGAAAATGTGTGTTAGTAATAACTTTGGTGCAACTCAGAACAATATTTTACAGAGACAGTATGTAAGAAAACTTACTTTTTCCTTCAGTGCAGAATGGTATTTTTCTGGCATGTATCTTCTGGGAAAGCCAATATGGGATTGGCTAATCAAATCTCTTTAATGTTGTCACAGTATTGGAAAAAGAATAAGTGAGATTAGCATGCTATTTTATTTTTCTTCTTTTAATCACTGTGGATGCTTAAGACATCTTAGAATTTGCTTAAATTTTGAAGACCCAGAAAGTGAAGTACTACCTTCAGTTGCCTCTTATTCATATGTGATTTCACAATATATATTGCAGGTAATTGTTTGTTTTCCACTTTAAAAAGTGTAGATTGCTTGTTACTTTCCTTCTGTCTTCTGTTCCTATTCCAAACATCCATTCTCTCCTCTTTATCGGATCACTGCACTCAGAGTCACAGTGTGTGTATCACATATATATCCATATATTCATTTAGTTAATGAAGAGGTCCTAGGATGGACTCCAGGATTCTCTTTTCCATTTTCTGTCCCTGAAAATTACATAAATAGTAACAGTAGATGAAATGCACACTGGAATGCTTTTGTAGTTTGAAAATATCATAATTATTTTGCTTTCAAAGTCAGATTAAATACCAGTTGGAAAAGTTAAGTGATGAATATGTGCATCTGTTCAGAATGTCACTTTGTGTCAAGTGTCAGGAAAAACAGTTGGGCTTGATGCTACTTGTGAGGATTTTTCAAATATGCTTATTCTGCTGAATTAGTGTTTTATAAATCTGCTCAAATCTAATTATGGTATAAACAAACAAGAGACATTGGCATGTGGTTTTTTAGGATGGAGAAAACATTTGGGGAATTTTTAAAATGCTTTTTTAAGCTAATGTTTGTCGATTTGGAGCCAGTAAGAAGTTTAAGACTTGCTAATTTTGTGTGGAAGTCCATTCTTCTCTTTTATCTTTGAAAGTACCCTTGAAGAAGCTTTCTTACTTTTTTATATTATTTAATGTTCTTTTAAACTACTAGAGTCAATTAACTTCCATATTTTTTGCTTGGATATCAATCAGAACTTCCCAAAAGAATATGAGTTTAATGAAAGAAAGTACTTGATAAGTTAGTTCTTATTACACATATTGATTTTCCTGAAATAATAGAGAAAATGATTGAACTAATGAGCTCATGCTTAAAAAGCTTCTGTTGATGTTTTTTACTTCAGAAGTTCTGGCAGTGACAGGCTTGACTGATAGATAAATATGGTTTTCTTCCTAATTACTCTTTCCATAAATTAACTTTAGGGGCGTGTATCAGGTGCAGTGTTAAGATAGTGTTGTTGCAGGTGCCAGGCTTTGTTCTAGAAGAAAATAGCTATCTCAGCTGGAGCTGCTAATAATCAGTGAAAATAAAGATAGATATGTATGTGTATCTGTGTCAACTATTTCTAGATATAGCTTTGTATCTGCATATACATTTCTCTAAAAATGTCTGTTTTGGCTCAGTTGACCTTGTTTTCTTTACCTTTTCCTGACAAATGCCATTATGCTCTCTGCATTCAGAATAAATGGCATGTTACCTTCCCAAAGATAATTAGAGTCATCTTTTAATGGCACCTTCTCCTAGCCTGCTGAGGTTGCTGCAATGTAGTCAAACGATGGAATGGAAGTGGAATTTTGGTTGTCAAATATCTTACTGATTGCATGGTGTAGAAATTTAAGCCAGAGATGATAAGTTGATTGACATTCCATTTTGATTTTAGTAAGTAGTAGTAGACCACTTAATTTCTTAAAGCTCCAAGTTGGTTGTTATTCCAGCTGAATTGTTACAAATAGGGAACCTCTGAGGATTCAGAAGGCTGGATAATTCTTGAACACAGAATGAGTACAGTTTTATTTGTTTCCTGGCTCAGGTGTGTACAGATGCAGTGCTTGCCAGCAGGTTGATTATGACTAGAGAGAACTCTTTCAGTTAAAGGGTTCGCACAAATCCAGTATGGCCATTTGTAGGAATGGCACCTTTTGTATAGATCTTTTGACTTTTCAAACATATTTTTACTTCCCCATTTAATAAAGCACTCAGTTTGCTGAGTTGTAAATGTTAGCTGTCACTGGATTTCCACCTCTCTTAGTAACCTCTCAGCTGCACTCCAGTGACATCCGGTGTAGCCATCTAATCCCACTCTGTTCTCAGCAGATGGGAATACCTGCTTTGGTAAGGTTCATGCCAGCCTTTCAGAGAGATCTCAAGAACTGGAAGGTTTGAAAGGAGGCTTTCAGGAGGTTTTGGGTTTGAGTAATTAAAGTCGAGGTCTGGACCATCAAATAGCAACTGTTAAAAAATTAAGTTTTGATCTGGTTTCAGTTCCTGCATAAACTTAGTCAATGCATAATTATGAAGAATTTGCTATTTATAATGTTTACTTGCATTTTAAAAATATATAAATCCAATTAAGCTTAATATTTCCCCACTAGATGCAGTCATGTTGAGATACTTCCTTGCTTGCAAATGGTGTTAAAACCTTTCTTCTTGTGCAGAACTTTCCGTTCCTTCCTGATTTGCTTAAGGAAGAAACATTACTTGTCTTTGTTAGCTTCTCTGCATTCCCATGAATGGGCACAGTGTTTCTAATAATAGTACTTGTTGTCTTTTGAACATCTATCTTCTCTTTTTACAATATCTTCTGTGTGGTTGCTTCCCATTGCAGACCCTGAATGATTTTCATGGCCTGTAGTCATATAATATGACCTCAAGCCACTTAGTCACTCTTTAATGTCTGCTTTCCTTTTTATATTCTCTATACCTCATCATTCAAATGAGGGAGATTCTCATGAGCAGCTGCTTTTGCTCCGTTCTGCTCTTAATCTCTGGGAAAGCTATAGTCCATGATCTGTTGTGGACTAATTTGGGTCATTTGGGACATTGGTCTTTAACTAAGAAGTTGATGTGTTGCCTCAGAGCCTATTTTTATGTGATGCAAATTATCTCTAAGCATCTCAAACCTTGTATGGTAGAGATGCCACCAGCCTAAAGCATGTCATCTCAGCTTGAGGTTTCTCCCTACTTCAGATACTGAGAAAACGCAATGTGCCTGTATGTAGGCAGTTGCCTCCAAAGTTCAGCTCTGAATATGACTTTCCCTGTGCAATGTTACGCACATTCAACTTTGTTCTCTTTTTATAGCAGGCAGAAGTATTGCATGAAACAGGCTCATATCAGCTGCTTCATGTACTACTTTCAAAATTACAGTTTTTAGCTCTTCTCAGAAAAATTCGTCCTTTTCTGGAAGGAAGGCATGATTCCCCTTGCCCCCAACAAAACTTACGTTGTCTTTGGTTTTACTCCTAAAGGTGTCAACCCTGGTGACTTCAATGACTGCCACCAATTCCAGGTGATCTCAATACTCTGCCTTTTAATGTCCAGTTAGAAAATAATCACTCACAGATGGTTTGGGACATCCATGAAGGGACTGCCTTCATGAGGGGTCTATTAAATTGGAGTATAGGAGTGGTCAAAATCTCTTCCCTGTTTTTCCACAGAGAAATCTGTCTTAGCTTCATGCCTCCCTCATATGTCCTTTTGAAGCACTACCCACTCCAAGCATTCTCAATTCTTATTGCTGTCTAGAGGAAATACATTTCTACTGCATGTGGAAAAAATTGGCGGCGAAGTACAGGACATTCAAAGTGCACATGATGCAATGAATTAGAGAATTAAAAGAGATTGCATGACCACTGTATGCTGATCTTTGAGTTGCCTGTGTTCATACTACCTGCCTGCTTTAACCTTCACTCTGAAATTCGAGGTAACATCAAGTTTTTGTGGTATGAGAGAGCAGAGCCTTTACAGATTTGTAATCCTCCAGGCAGTGCAGGGCAGTTATTCTGCTTGCTGACATGAGCAATTATGTATCCTCTTGAGAGTATCCATATTTCAAGGCAGTCCAACAGTGCCAAATCCTGCAAGTAAAAAAAGGTGGTGGCAACTACTGAGCAACAGTTACCGATAGCAATTCTTTCCTCCTTGCTTCAGTTACTCTTGGATGCTGAACAAAGATGTTCTTTTCCATCCTGGCCTTTCTTTCATGTGGAATTCCTGCATTTTCCAAACTGTGAGGTCTTGTCTCATGCAGAGAGTGGAACTTATCGAGTGAAGTGCTGAAAACATGCCCAGAGTTTCTTTCTTTGTGTGGTTTTGTGCTGGGTTGGTTTTTTTAATTTTGGGGTTTTATTTGTGTTGATGCTTTGTAGCAAGCCTAGCAGAATGGCTTTCTCTTTGGAGATTCTGAATCAATGGGCAAATGACTGCAAGTATAAAACCTCCAGATGTTTGACTGAAGAATCAGAAATTAAACAGGCAGGCTCTTATGTATGAGGCTTTGGAAAATTTTGACTTCAAAGCAGGAGAGGGAGCTAACTAAACTTTGTCAAAACTTCTGCCAATTCTGTCTTAACACTACCTACACTACCTTGCACTGTTTAAGTGTTTTATGGGTGCAGTACTAAAGCCAGAATGTAATACCTCTTTTTATGTTCTCATTTGTCAGTGACCTTTGTTGTAGAAAGGCTCATGTTGCTCCAATCAGTAGAACCAGTAGCTTTAAGTGAAAGTAAATCATACTGACCGGGGGACTTCGAGCAGTTTCTTACCGTTTTCTTTCTTTTTGCTTCATTCACATGAACAAAAACTATCTGAGATATTCTGGGATTGGTGAGATTTCTTCTTGCTTTTAAAGATATTTATATTGAACATGCATTTGTTTTCGTAAACTGCACCATCTAGTGGTGAACACACTTTCTGTGAAAAGGAATATTTTAGTTTACAGACTCACTTGATAAACATGACAATAATTCGTTTCTTCACGTTCTTGACTTTCTTTTTAGTTTAAGTACATAATGCTGCTGTTCCTTAAGTTTGTTTCTAGTAGTTCATAGTAAGTTGAACACTAAATTAAAATTTGTGTATTTATACTGTGTAGGATAGATGTGCTCAGGATAGATGTCATTAATATTGCTTTGTTAATATTTCTGTAAATTCTTTCAAAATGTCGGTTATATATCTTGTAGCTCCTATGCTTATGTCATTAGAGGTGTTTTTTTATCAGTCGCTCCCACTCATCACTGTGTGCTAAAATCTACCCTTCCCTTTTTTTACAGCCTCACTTCTGACCAGACTCTTACACGTCAGGGTCCCACTCCTCCTTTTCCTGAAAACTATCACACTTTGCCAAAGAATACCAGGCAGCCTTCAGGGAGCTCACCACCACCAAACCGCAATTTGCCGAGCGACTACAAATATGCACAAGACCGTGTAAGCCACTTGAAGATGTCCCAGGAGGAAAGGAAAGCAAATAAAGATGGAACTGTTTGGCAACTCTATGAGTGGCAGCAGAGACAGCAGTTCAAACATGGCAGCCCCACAGCCCCACTTTATGTAGGTTCTTCAGACTTTATTGATCGTGCTAAGTCAAAAAGTTCATTAGATGTTCCACGATCAATATCTGTTCCGCCCTCTCCGTCTGATATTCCTCCACCTGGACCTCCAAAAAACTTTCTCCCACGGAGACCACATACTCCTGCAGAAAGGCTCACGGTTAAACCATCTGATGAGAGGCAGACTGTGGATGTTCCTTTTGCTGGATCCCCCAGGAAGATACGGAATCGTGCTGTAAAGGTTCGTGTCTGTTTCACTGATTACAAAACATTCTACACATGGTGTCATGCATGGAGAATTTATTTAGTCGTGGTTCATTGCATCCTTCCTTGTGTATGAAAGATCACGTAAGTTGTAAAAACTAATACAAGGAATAATTTTCTCCTCAAGCTCTTGCCACTCTGATCAGGTTTATTAACTTTTGTTGGTTAGGAAAGGAAAATTGGTAGCACATCACTTAGGTTTGGAATACTTTTAATAAAAAACTGGAAGGCATATGCTTCCATGCATAAAGTATACGAATGGCAGTATTTTAATATAGAGAGTATGAAGGCAAAAATATAAAACTCAGCAGGATGGAATCTTCCTAGATTTTTTTTTTTTTGCTTGTAGCATTGTGTTTGCCATGCCTGCTTTCTCTAGGTGCTTTGCTGTTGTAGTTACTCTTAAAACTGATTCTGGCTTTAATTATGGCAAACCTATTATTATTATTATTATTAAATATATTATTTTTCATGCATTTAATAGTTCAGGTCCATTGGTCCATTACAGAGTCTTTAGCATTGGGCTAAACAAAACCAAATAGTGTTGGTCTGAAATGTCAACCTTCTGCACAGTTTCAGTGTGGATTTTTTTTTTGGAGGGCCTCTTTTATCCTCTTATCCAGAGGTGACAGAGGTTTTGCTATTCAGTACTCCAGATGGCTCTCCTTGCCTAAGGAATTTGGGAAAATTTGTGTTGAATCAATGAAGGATTGACTTGTCTTGGTCAATCTGGAATAATTGGTATTGAAAGCTTCTCTATTCACTTAATTCTTTGACCTCAGCCATGGACTCTGATAGGAAAAGTGTTTACAAAGAGAGAGACTCGTAAATCCAGATACCCAGTGTGGGTTTAGGACCATGACTTTAGGCTACAGCTTCATGCACAGTTCAGATCTTTTTCCTGGTGTATATGTGGTGTAGCTGTTGGGTGTCTTTCAGCATTTATAGGTTTACAATATTCTGTCAGAGTGTGAAATAGTCTAGTGATTTGCAGCACTGGAAATTGATATTTTTTTAACTCCTTATTATATTCTACCACACATTGGTTTCTCCATGTCTAAGTTGAAGGAGCATCCTGATTACATCCTTACAAAGGCATGTACAGCAGTCTTTTCCTTAACTGTGCAATGTAACTGCAGAATTTTTAAGCACTTCTTATGGCATTCTGGCTTGTCCAATATTGGGAAACACAGTTTCTCATCATTAAAACTTCTCTCTGGAATTTCTGTGAAATTTTGTAGAGAAAAATGCTCACGTTTTTCTATGTAAACACAGAGTGTCATTTTACATTCTACACACATTTAAATGTGTGTGTCTGGGTAAATATGTGATACTCCGTGCTCCCTGTACTGCTTTATTAAATTCCATCCAGTTGCACTTAAAAAAAAATAAAGGCGGGGAGGCAAAACAAAATGGCATTCAGTGAAATTCGGAGACAGGAATAAAAATAAACTGTGAGACATTTAGTCTGCCTTGAAAAAAGCCTTGAAAAAAGCCTTGAAAAAAGCCTTGAAAAAAGCAGAAGTTTGGCTTTAAGGGAAAGATGAAAGAATGAGTGTGCAGTAGGCTTTCTTATTGTAAGCCAAAAGGGGCATATCAAGGGTGATTGTTAGAAAACTCCTTGGTATTGATGGAAGCCATTGCCACAAGGTGTCAGTCATGTCAGTAGCTTCATGTTCCCTGGCTAAAAGAGAGCATTCACAGTTGTTACTATGTGTGGGACAAGCCTGCTGTTGGAAGGCAGCATCCAACCAAATCTTTTTCTAGGAGATGTTGGGTGGGGGGGAACTTCATGAATTTTTTTTTATTTCCTGGAAGCTACATTGCACATTCTGCTGAAGCATCTCATGCTGCCACAATCTGCTGCTCTGCCCAGCATCACAGGCGCTGAATTTGCTTTTTTTTGTTCATAAGTTTTTAATCATCAAATGATGGGGCTGGTGCGTGAATGTAAGCACGCCATGAATTCAAATAGAAAATCTGTGGCAGAGTTGCAGACTGAATTTGCCCTCAGGTGCAACACAGCTGCCACTTGACAGAGTCCTTACATGCTGTGGCTTCTTGCAGAGCTCCACTCACCTGGATCGGCGCTCCGTGCCTGCCATGGGCTACATGACACACACGGTGAGCGCGCCCAGCTTGCACGGCAAGTCGGTAAGTGCAGAGCACAGCTCCTCTTGTGTCCTCCCACTAGTGCAGCTGAGCTTTAAAACCCATTGGTTTTAATCTTAACTTTATTAGTCAAAGCATAAGTAACTCGAATGAGAACTTAATCTTAACCCAGTAAAGCCTATAGGACTTTTGCCTTTACCTGCAGCATGAACAGGGGTGAGCTGTCTGTTATTACAGGATTCAAGTTTTATTATGTTTATTTGACCAAATGCAGAGTTAATTAAATAATTGCTTAGTCATGTCAAGTAACTGCTTTCTGGGCACTGAGGTGAAAAATGTAATTATAGTTCCTCTCCCTGAAGACTGCTAATTTCCTCTTTACAATGTGTCTAAATACCTGCAGCCCGAAGAGCTAACATTGCTTCTCATTCGATTAAGGAGACATCAGGCTAAGTTGGCTAGTATAAGAAATTACACTATCGCTCAGTTACTGCAGCACTTGCCAACTAATTCCACCTATCAGGTCAGCTGCTGCGTGGCTCATCTGTGACATTTTGTGACTCTGCAAATGCTTCATTGGTGGCATGCTTGAGTCTGTGCTTCCTTGCCCATTCTTTGGTATTCTACAGTGCCCAGGTTGTTTGTGATTTTTCTTTGCTTACTGTATTTGCTATAAAAGATGAGCGTTTTTTAAGTTACAGGGCGCCGGTGCATCTGTTTCAAAGTGTCTACTTTCCTTTTTATACTGTGTATTTATACTATTTCTGAAAATGCTGCATCTTCAGAAATGTGGGTTAAAATACCGTATAAGTTCATTCTAAAGCGAAACCATTTCTTTGTGCTGCTTTCATGATGGGGTTGGCTCCCTGTGCCACATGCTGCATCACCTGCAAATTGAAATGCATCAGCCAGTCTGTACATTCATATGAGCTTGTAACTGTGTCAGTTCTGCAGGTGAACATTGGTTCAGAAAAGCTCAGGAGTGTCTTGGATCATCTACGGTGCTTTTGATTGCACTGGTGTTATGAAACTTGTAAATGTGAAATCAAACAGAAATGTACTCACAGAGCTCTCTGGTTCCTATTAGAGCCTCTTAAATGGAGCCACTGGGGAATAAAATCTGGTGACTCTTCTTGAAATTGGTGAAGGCTTTGGCCCAAAATGAAAGCGATTTTTTTGAATTGAAGAAGTTTCATTTCCTGATTACCTCACCTACAGAACAGTTGCACTAAGATGGGTGGTAATAACAGGGATTTCTCCAAAAATGGGCAGACTTTCTAGTCAAGTCCTCAGCCAGTCTTACAAGCTGATCTGACAAGCATTGTAAGTGAACACCTCTTAAGAAATACAAGTGTGATCTATTGATTTTATGGCATAAAGGGTTTTTCTTTTCTTTTTCTAACTACACATTCTCATTGGCTCAAAACTTGAGAAAAGGTATAGTTGTGTTTTTCTTCTATTCTGAAGTTAATTGCACCCAGGATATGAAATGCTGACAAAATAGCAGTTAAAATTCTACGAAGTTTTGGGCATTTTGGCAAACTACAAGTAGCACATTTGCAACGGGAAAAATTGATTTTGTATTGCAAATGTCCCCTTTCAAGAGAGGAGAAATAACTTTGTTATGACTTCTGTGCATGTTTTCCTTGAAGAGACTGTAATAAAGAGGTTGCTAGATGAGTGTTACTGTAAAATTAAGCTGATAGTAATTACATGTGAGGCAATGAAAAATAAAGATCAACTTGAATGCTGTTACTTAAAAGACAAAATAGATTGTCTAATCATATAAGTGAGATATTTTTCAGAATTTTATTCACAAAACTTATTTCATACTTTCTCTGAATAAAGGAATTAATATCTTAAAATGCATATGGATTGTGATCAAAAGTATTCTAGTGATATAATATATGATGTCTTCTAGTTACATCTGACATTCAGTCACACCACTGTAACCTTTTCAATGAAGGGCTAGTCAGTGGAAATTGATCTTGAAAAAATAGCTTTTTGAAAATGTATTGTTTCAGGTAGTTCTGCATCCTGTTAGAGGTGGAAACAAAAATCTAGATGTTTGGAGGGGGGATAATGAGATAGGATTACTATCCTGTTAGAGGTGGAAACAAAAATCTAGATGTTTGGAGGGGGGATAATGAGATAGGATTACTCTTGGGAAATATTTTGCCCATTTTTTAGCTGTAAATAGCAATATGCTGGTGGAGCAAATGTGCTTTATTTATGTGCTCCTACTCTGTTATTTTGTTCTTTATTCCATCTGTTTTCTTGTATATAGCAAATCCAACTATTCTGAAATAGTTTCAAACATTCATATATATTGCCCTGTTTGTTTTTCCCTATGTACTTACCTGAAGGCGGATGACACTTACATCCAGTTGAAAAAGGATCTGGAGTATTTGGATCTAAAGGTAAGATTTTAGATGAGTCTACCTAATTGTTAAATTTTTTTTCAACCCACTTGTCGTTCTTGTATCATCTTTGTACCTGCAAATTTTAAAGTAACTTTCTAGTCTGAGAAGGAAACTGTCTCTTGCCTGTGTTGTGCTTAGAGTATTGTCTTTTTAGTAGTGACTGTGCAAGTGAAGTGCAAACTCAGAAAAAGTGGTTGCTTTGGTTTGTAAGAACGACTTGTGTTACTGATACTGTGATGAATGATACGTGGGTTTGGGGAAATCAGATAAAAACAGATTGAAAATGTTTCTCTGCTGTAGCATTAGTACTAATATGAAGTCTAAGTTAAAACTCATGTTCTCTTAATCCAGCTTTTCCCCTTTAAATCTTCTTAAACTGACTTTTCCCTTATTTGTATAATGTACCATATGTTCTTGTGGAAATGTGATTAATTAGCACTGTCATTGTTTTCATGTTATTACAGCTAAAAGGTTTCAAATGCACCCATTCCATCAAATGCATTCATCCATTCATAGATAGGATCTGATCAAGTAATGTCAGGAGGTATTTCTTTTTAACAAATAATTAAATATGATACTGAGGGTCCTATCATCTGTCTAAATGACTTCTGTATCTGATACACTTGATGATTGGCAATTTGAAAGCAAACCTAGAATTTTTAATATCAGGTTTCAAAAGAAAAAAAAAAACAGCAAAAAGATACAACTTTTTGCTTAGCAAAGTAGTTGCCACTTTCTATAGTATGTAGGATGTCTTGCCATATATAAATCACGTGGTGTTCCTGAAAATCAAGGTGAAGGGAAATTTGACACCTTGTTGTCTGTCTGGTTTGTATGTACAGAGCTCCCTGATGCCACGGGGTGTTTGTTGCCTGTGAGCTGACTCCACCTATGAGTATTTCAGTCTTATCTGATGTTTAAATTCCTGAATATATAACCAAATATATAAATGGAAAACATTAGTAATACATACTGTGCATACATATAGTAGCATATATAAACATGCATATATGTATAATGTAAATATATCTATGTATAATATATAGTATTTAGGATATAATATAGGTGAAGTATATGTAGTCTAAATGATCAAATATGTAAACTGTTGGAATCATTAATATACAAATTTAAAATTGGTTGGACACATCTGGTTTTAAGCCTTGTCCTTGTTCTGTTCATGGCTTTGCCAAGTGTAACTGCAGCCCAAACCATCAGATGAATTTTATGACAAATTACAATTTAAAAAGTCCTACAAGGTGACAGATTATTAATAATTAGTGTTTTGTTCATTATAAAACACAATAATTTTCACAGTTGAAGTGACCACAGGTCAAGCTTCTGAAAATGTGATATGCTTAGCAAAATTATTAGGAGGGGTTCTTTACTTTTTAGTGTATTCTGTGCAGATTAATTTGTTGGAGTCTGGAACACGAGGAGATATTTGTTCTCTCAGGAGCTCCCCTTGTGCCTTCCTGCTGCCTCTAGCACCTAACAAAAGCAGCCAGAAGGAAAAATGTATGGGGGCCCCTGATGCTTTTGTGAAAAGAAACTTAATGCCAATTGGTTCCCATTTGAAATTCTTGACACTCAAAATGTCAAGTGTGTTTCCAAAGGAATGATGTAAATTTTCAAAATGGGCATTTCTTAATAGCCTTTTTTCAGTTGTGGTCCAGAAATGTAAAATTTCAGGTCAGGTTGCCAAGAGATTAAAGAGACCATGTAAAATTTGAGGTGTTCCTTTTATTGGTTACATTTGTGTTTTGCCACGAAATGTAGCAATGCTTTGATTTGTGATATGAGGAAAAAAGAGGAGTGCACTGCATGAAACAAAGCAAATGATACAGATTTTAATAACAACAAATTCCCAGGTAATGTATGTAATGTCTTCCATTTAATACACAGAAGACTTAGAAAGCCAATTAGTTTAAATCACTCTCTTGACTTCACTGGGCTTTGAATTGGACCCACCCTGATGAAACAATTTCAATTAGGACCCAACATTTTGGAGCTGGAGTTAAACGTTTTCCTTTTCACTAAATCCATTATTTCTGCAGACCTTTCTTAGAGGTTTTGAAATAGAACTTCTCAACATGGAGTTGTGATTGAGCAATTAACTGCAAAGTGCTTAGGTGTGACCTGAGAGTGTGTGATCACTGCTGCTCGTGAAGTGTTGAGTTGTAAGGTTTGGGGGTTTAAATCTTGACGTCTGTAACAAGCTATGACTAAACTTTTGTTTGAAACAGATAGAAAATAATGGACCTCTGATCAACATGATATACAAAGTGCTAAAGAACTCAGCACAAGGGTTACTATCCAGTATACATGTAAGACTGCTTGCATTGAAATGTGCTCATCCCATCGCTTTCTCAATTAGCAGTCGGTGTTCTGGCTTTTACAGGTGTCTTTTGGTGCACAATAGTGCTTTCTGTAAGATTTTATTTTTACTTCCTTTTTTTCTTTTCCCTGCCTCTCTTTTGGAGTCTGTATGCGAAATTATGGCTGACCTCTGTGTTTGGTTTCATTTTATCTTGTTTTGAAAATGAATGTGTCAAGCAGCGACTCCTGTGTGAAATTTTGAAAATGTGAAAGCATGCTTAATCTTCATTATGTTGTCATGTTGACTGCTTGATAGTTAACAAATTCCTTACAGTTCTGATTATGTAATTTAAAGTATCCCCAAATTCTGTAGACTTGTTTTTATGTTAGTTCTGTTGCTTTGAAAAAGGCTTTTGCATTGTCTTAGCTTGCAGGTAATTAAATATGCAGAATTATTTCTTTTGATATGCTGTTATTTTATGTTTATATTTAATTAAATGTTACAATTATATATAGGATTTAGCATTCAAATAATTTCATTAATACTTTTGAAAGACAGGGTTTTTTCTTCTATATAGCATGTAATTGTTGAAGGAAAGAAAAAATTGAAAGCTTCTAGAGGCAATAAATACTATCGTTTGTGATGGTGGTGAAGTAATGTTTCACCACACAAAGGTACATGAGAAGTCTTTAAATGGAGTCTGCCACTTGAGGAGAGAAGACAATATTTACCTCACTTAGAGTAAAATTTAATTCCTTTTAAAAAGCTAACATCATCGTGCAGGTGACTCTTAGGTTAATAAATAAAATATGTAGCTTCAAGTCTGGAGATTGCCAGTTGGTAAAAAAGCCAACTGTCCCTTTATACCCCTCCTACCTCACTAAAAAAGCCAACAGCTTTAGCTTTTGTATCAAAATCTTTCCTCTTATATTACTGAAGACAATATTCAGGTGAATTTTTCTTCATAAACTTTTGCCTATATAGGAATAAGAATATGCTGTATATGAATACTACTAATCACCAGGTGGTCCTGTGGTAAGATAGTATTTGCTCTAATGAATCTTAAAAAGTGTTCTAAAGAGGTGATATTAAATCATTAGAATTTAAAGCTTTAAAAAAATGTATTATTTACAACCTGTATTATATTACTCTTTTCTTAACCTTATTTATTCACAAAGAGGTTCCTGTGTAGACAGTGCAAATAATAAACATTCCTACAGACACAGACATGCCTTAATTTTTAAGGTTGATGTGAAGGTTGGAAGTACAATTGAGTATTGTTTCAGTACTGATTCTAAAACTGTGTTATGTGAGAAAATAATCTCACCAGAAATGGAATATGAAACCAGTGATTTATGGAATGAGAGATTTGGTACATGACAGCCACATCAAAATAGATTAATTACATTTGAGTCCACTATAGCATTTTTATAACAGTCTGTCTTTAGTAAAATCCACCCTGTGCTGAGGAAGATACTGTCCTTTGTAGAATGAAACACTTGTCAAAAGTTGTATTTTTAGTCATTAATGAATGATGCCATTGTTGCAACCATCCATTTAAATTCCAGCCCTTCAGCTTCAGGAAAGCTATTAGAGGAGGACTGTTAAAACTACTGGATTTTTCAGGAACATAACTTTTGTAACCAAGATTATGGGATTATGCTGTTTTGTACAGAATTCCAAGCTGCTGGAAGAGTTGCTAAATAGCCTAGTATAACTAGTATTCCCTTTTGTTAACACTTCTCAAAAACTAAAGCCAGATTTGAAAGAACTTGTATCCAAAATGTTATTAATTTTTTTCTTAATAAAAGTGAATATTTAACAAAAGTTTTCTTTTCACTGCTGAACCATAATTAGGTTTTAGTTTGCAGCAAATTTCTTACATTTTGAAAATATGTTCCTCTTAGGTGACAGGACGTGACACTTTGAAAGAAAGAAGTACAAAACCTGTCAAGATTGCAGAAAGTGATATTGATGTAAGTATCAAACACCAGCAGCTCTTGCACTGATTTGTCTATTTGTGTTGTATGGTTACATGATCCTTATTATGCTCCTTGGGCTGAAATATTACGAGTGGATACTCTTCTGCTTGGTTTTTAAAATCTAACCTTATGTATGTATATGATTTCATTTCCAGGTGAAACTAAGCGTTTTCTGTGAGCAGGACAGAATTCTGCAGGACTTGGAGGACAAACTAAGAGCTCTTAAGGAAAGTAAAGTAAGTTGATTAAAAAGATCTTAGTAAAATAAAACAGAAAATTTTATCTAATCATAAAATAGGAAATTGTAAACAAAAAAATGAATTTGTGGATGCATTGTAGTGTGTATATACTTCTGTGATAACAGGAATTAGGTTTTATTTTAGGATTGAGTACCCATTCTGAGAAAACATGTTTTTGAAAGTGAACATTTTAACCCATCTGCTTCTCTGCCTGTGAGCTATAGCTGTCAATAAATTAAGGTGGTTCAGAAGAAAATGTATTCTAAAATAAAAGTACTTTTCAGGTGGATATTTCAGAAGAGCTACTGTGCAAAATTAATTCCATGTTACTTACTCCTGACTAAATGAATTGGGCCTGTTTCATGTTTTAGACAATATTTTAAACCCTCACATGACCGTTTCACCCATAGCAGTGAATGAAAACGTGTCTTTAAACAAACAGCTCATGCTGGGCTGTGGTAGGGCTGTCACTTCTGTACTGCTTAAGGGAATCTTTCTGAAACTGTAAATTATACTTTTGTATAGAGTGTAAACAGAAAAATTCCCCTCTCACTGCTTTGTGTTTTCAACAGTTTTGGCTGCTTAATGGGAAGATTTAATAGAAAATATCAGATAATTTTGGATACAATAGGTAATTAAGGCTCTTGCAGTATTTGTTTACATGTGAGTCTCCAAAACAGGAGGCCAGTCCTAACCTCTGTTGGTTTATAGGGAAGACTTGAGGCATGGAAAACACCTTTCATATTCCTGCAAGTAGATGCATAAATTTCCATGTAAATGTTGTAAACTTACTCCCATCTTCTTTGTTAGGATCAGTTGGAGTCTGTTTTGGAGGTTTTACACAGGCAGATGGATCAGTACAAAGACCAACCACAGCATGCAGACAAAATATCTTATCAGCAGAGACTTTTACAAGAGGACCTTATACATATTCGGGCTGAAATATCCAAAGTTTCAACGGTATGTGGTTTTGGTTGCTTCAAGAAAACCATAATTAAATCCCAGTTAGACTGAAACTGCATTGGTCATTGGATAGGGGAGTTAAGACCTGTTCTGAACAGTTTTGGTTAAGGTACAGGATACTCAACCAGACAAAAAAAATTAATCTTTCCAGCTTTACTGTTCAATGCCTGCCTCCCACCCCGCCAAACCAAACAAAAACCCCATACCTTTTCAATGTCTTTATATTTTAAGTGTGGGATTAAATTGTAAGTCTTTCAGCTATATAGAAATGATTTCTATAATTAGAAATATAATTGTGATGCCAGGATGTTTTTGCAGGGTAAAAGGAATTGGGAAAAAAATCTGTTGATGTTTCAGTAAAAAACTACCGTTCATATTATAACTTAGTAAAATTCAAATGTAATTTAATGTTGTTTTGACTCTATTATTACCATCACTTCATGAATAGGAGACTAGCTCTTTGTAAGACTGTTTCTAGAATTGCATGAACACCTTCCCTATAGTGAGGTCTGATCACTAAAATTGACAGTATTATTTAAATGTATCTAGTCAGTTTGTGTCTGTAGAAAATGTATGACTTTCACAGTCAGCATTTAAAATGTATTTGTGGGCTTAAATAGCAAATCACTGTAAAAAGGGCTGTTCTGGTGCAGAGATTCTGCTACATGCCAATTTGGTTTTGTGTCAGGAAGCTGGCCAGAGTTTTTTAACTACAGGTTCCTGATTTGATTATGCAAGTTCTAAAGTGTTTTTAGGGGTATAAACCAGTCTAAGCAACAATTTAGACTAAAATGGACTCTTTACTTCTTTTTATAATAGAACAACTGTAACTTCAAAACACTTTTGTGCTCAATTAGAGGATGGAGAAAGTGGTTTTGAAGTTAGCACTGTATTAGAGTATTCCTTCTGTTAACAGGAAATGGAAAATGCCTGGAATGAGTATCTGAAATTAGAAAAGGATGTGAGCCAACTGAAAAAAGCCTTACAGGAGCAGATGAACAGGTCTTTGGTATCTCAGGTGAGTCCATTTCCAGACCCTGTAAATACTTAGAGGGTGATTTAGTCTGAACTTAAGGTTGCCATTTCATGAGAGAAATTTTCTCTGTCATTTTTGCAGTGTGCTCAGCTGCCATGTAATTTGGTTTGCAGAGTTCAGGCACTGTAGCAGCATGGCTGTGCAGTGAAAAAAAACCACTACATTGTCTTGGAGCACGTGCCATAGTTTCTCATAAGTTGTCTATGCAAATTTGTCATTATTTTATTACGTTTTTATTACATGCTGACATCTTGACATTGAGAACGTATTTAATTTATAAGACTGTGCAGGACTTCTTAGTCTTCCATTTATTTGATCTGACATTGTTGGCTTCTTTATTTTTAAGAACATCAGTCACTGGTTGTTATTGTCATTACTTGTTCTTTGTCATGTTCTTCTATTTATGGGAGATTCATCTCTGCAGATTGTTTTGTGAAGTGGAATAAGTGTTTAACAGGCATCAGTAATTGAAAGGCATCTCAGTTTTAAATCAATTATTCAGCTTCAGATTTTAAACAGGAGCTTTGTTTGAAGCTCAGTTATTTTCTTTGCTGAAATGGATGTGGAATACCAGATTATTTCTACATACCTACTTACAACTGGTGACTTTATTAACCCAGAGAATACTGGGTTATTTTTCCTTTGTGTGAACAGAACAGAACACAAAGAACACAGTTAATGTATACATTTCTCTCAAATCTTAGTCTACTTTTCCAAATGTCCTGGACCAAAAGAGCTCACTAGTTATTTTTTTTTAAATTTTTAATTGCAGTTAATATCTGATCAGATATAATTTGAAGCCTGTTTATTTTCACTATTAATGGATAAATGTTCTGTATCAAAGCAAAAGTTGTAAAACCTTTTTTGGTTGCATCAATCTTCAAAGTACATTTTCATTTACTTTTCATTTTGGGGCATGAGGAAGTGATTCAGTTTCTGGAGTCAGAATATGTAATTGAGCTCAGCTGTACAAAATATTTTAAAGAAAAAATCCCAGGGGAATATTAGAACAAAATGGTGCTTGTATGAAATTACTTAGTTTAACAAAGGCAAATTGCACCTTTAAACAAAATATACCTTTTTAGACTACTTTGAGATAAAATTTCTAGTTAGGCATTAGACATGCTTAAAAATACTGGATGTGTGGCATGGGATTCACCAATACATATGGAAAGGAATGTGGTTTGCACAGAAAAAAATGTTAATTCAGTTTGATTATCATCTCATATCACATAAGTGATTAATTATATATACACACACAGCCATAAGCACGTTATCAGTTATACGTGTGTATCCTTTTATATATCCATACGTATAAGTATGCACAGATATGTTTAATTAAGTTTTAAAAAAATGTTTCTGAATACCTATTTTGGAGATTCTAACGGGAACTGATTTTTTCAGAAAGTATTGAATATTCTAAAAAAACTGTATTCCTTCAAAGAAGTCTTACTTGAAGTACCCATAATAGTTAGAATTTTTTTGATCTCTGCCCAAGGGCATGTAGACTCAAGATTGTTTATCTAGCATTTTCCAATAGCACTAAATTAATACACACTATATTTAAAAAAAAAGAGTTCTTTGTGGAATATCATTAAAAATTCAGTAAATTTGCAGGCTCAAGTTGCTGTAGGAGACCACTGATGGTGTTTCTATGTAGCATTAATTAAGAGGTTAAAATCTAAATGTTTAAGCAGCTTGGTCAGAGTAAAGCTTGCCTTTTAGAATATAGCTTCAATTGTTTTTGCTTAAGGGTTGGGGAGGATCTGGGCATGCTGAATTTAACTGAGATGCATTATTTTGTCACTGGTAACTTCTTAGTTGGTAAGTGTTTCTCCTCTGGTTTTATGTCATTCTAAATTATGTTTCTGTTTGAAGGAAGTTAGAGAAATAAAATTTTCTCTCCATGTTACCTTTTCATGCTTGCCAATAAAGTATATTTATACACCTCTGTAAGCAGTGATCTTGGCTTTCATAATTTTTAAATTAATTCATCTTCTTATCGTTGAGCCCGGGTCCATTTTAGATCTAAAATATTCTCTTCACATCAATATTTAAGTAATGGGAAGAAATAATATTAAAAGATCTGGCTTTTCTACATTGCTAATCAAACATTTTCTGAGTGGTTTCTGAAGTAGGATGTTCAGTGCAACATACTGTTTTTTCACCAGTTGTGAGGCTTGATTATTGTAAATCCATCATTTGGTTCCTTGTAATATGATTAATCTCAGAAAAATGAAATGAAATGTGCAAATTTATAGTTTGTGTCTTGACAATCTTTCAAAATATGTCCTATCTATCGAGTGAGTTTACTACAGGCAAATAACATTCTCCATCATTTAAATGTTTGTGTTCTTGGCACCCTGTTTGCTGATCTGTAACCTGGCTGAACATATTTCCTGATTTAAGACAGAAAGTGGAAAGCAATTTATATGCATTCCTTAGCTCTATGAGGTGTAACAGCTTTTACTGAAGTTTTTTTTCCACCCTCAGCCTTATAGGATTAATTAGTAGCTATTTTGCAGCTCAGGGCAAGTGATGAATTTCTGGAGTTCTTGAGCATTTTGTAAGCAATTCTTAACTCGTGTTTCACTGCCTTTGCTTTCTTTAATAGTATTGGTTTTACTAAGTTTATTCTTGATGCAAATTTTTGAAATCGGTGTTACCAGGCTTTAATTAATTAGATGACAGCAGCTATTTAAGATGATTGGAATGACTGAAATGGTGGCTTCAGGAGTCAGGCTGTGAGATGCAGCTCAAGGCAAAGTCCAGTCTGCAGACAAAGCTTCCCTTTCTTGTTTTCCTCCTGGAAAGCCTTGGTAAAGTAAATAGGATGCAAGATGAGACCAAGTCCTGGAGCAGCAGCAACATATTGCTTTAACCTGTAACATGTCATGGCAAGTAGGCCTAACAACTCAAATATAAGCAAAAATTAAAATTGTCAGCACTACCGAGTTTGTTTTTTGCTTTTTTAATACTGGATATTTGCCCTAAATGTAATAAGATAATTTGTAAGGCTGCTTTCGCAGTCTTAAGTTTGATAGGTACGGGATTTAAGAACAAAGTTGAAAATAAAAGGTTCTGGAAGGTCATTTTATGTAAAACATTAAACTATGTTTTTGTAATCTGAAGAATATTCTAGAAAAATATAGACTGTCTCTTTTCCCTGGTTTTCTATAGGAAGTCTTCCAAGAGTCAGAAATTGCTCTAATAAGTGTTATGCACAAGATATGTTTGTTGATGTTGTGTTTTTTTTAATTTTTATTTTAAAATAATTATTTAACTAACTTCTCAAGTAAGTCCTGAGTTTTCATGTAAGTTCTGAAATTGTAGTTTGGTGGTATCAAAAGAGAAGGAAGGGCCTGTAATAAATTAAAACTAAGGTATAATTGATTTTTTTTTCTTTTACTACAAACAACAGGAGAAAACACAAATACAAAAAGATTTGTGGAGAATTGAAGATGTTACAGCTGGCTTGAGTGCAAATAAAGCAAACTACAAAACCATAGTAGACTCTATAAAGAATCCAGGTGAGGAGAACATGATGAAAAAATAAAAAATATACCAATGTAGCTGAGTGTTTGGGTCTGTGCAAATAATCTGGAAGTTTGTTCTGCTGCAGAAAATCCAGTTAATTCTGCTACTGGATGTGTCAGAAATCTGTTGATTGAATGCATTAACTTGGTGTTTCTTTGCTTGAGGTGACAAAAAGGTTTTTTGTTGTTTGTTTTCACATACCAATGGCACTAAAATGTAACAAGCTATAAAAAAAGGGGAACAACAATAACAATAATGGGCTGAATTCTTCAAGTTGCAGGAGTTGTTTCTGTCACATGCCAGGCCCTTACCAGTGTAGTATCTGTCCTGCATCCTGTCCAGGAGCTTTTCTCTGTAGTCTTTCTGTGAGTTTATTGGGTTTTTTTCCCCCCTTGGATGCAGCCCAGCTGCCCTTGCTGCAGTTGCCTTTCCCCTCCCTGTTCAGGCAGGTATTTGGTGGGCAGAGCAACATCAGCTGTGGAAGAGAGGAAGGGGAAGTGTGTGGTCTGCATTGCAGTGGCTTTATTACATTTCAAAGACAGAACCTAATGCGTTGGGATAGCAAGAGACTGTTAACGCCTACTGCAAAATTCACTTTGTATTTAAAGTATCTTTCCTCACCTTTTACGTACAGAGATAAAATAGTTCTGAGATGGTCTAGATCTGTAGGCAACTTCAGGAATCTGTGGCATGGGGCCAGATGTAGTTTATGGACTGATTTCATGTGACTCAAAGACTTTTCTTTCCTTTGTTCCCACTGCGCTCCACCAGGAATTTTGCGGGATGGTACTGAACTGTGTGGTTTTACTTTTGGCGTGAAAGATTTGCTGAATCCTCATTGAGAAACGTTTTTTGTCTATTTCTCCCCTAGAGAGAAAAACAGTGCCTTCATTTTCTCAGTCTTCAGTGCCTTCCTTACCAGCTTCCCTTGCTACCGTGGAGAGCAAACTTTCAGTCCCGCAGAGCCCTCCACGCAGTCCAGTTAAATCCCCCCTGGAGGTTAGGCTGTATCCACAGCCTTATTTCCAGACCAGGACACAGCACCAAGCACAGCAGCTGAAAAAAGTCGAGCCACCTCTTCAGTCACCAGTCAAGCTCAAGCCAAAGGTTGTAAGTACTGCTCTTGTGCAGTTCATTCGGCAGTGTTTCCATTTCCCTTCTGTCAGGAGGAGTGGAAGTGTTGTGGTTGGGAATGCACACAGTGTGGAGGCACTTCGGGTGTTTGTGTTGGAGCTATTGCAGCACAATACATGTGGAGCCTGTGGTACAGTGGCCATAGACTAGTTTAGAACATATTAATATTCAGAGCTTTCCTTGGAAATGCTATGTAGTTGATTTCTTGGGTGTTGCTTGGGCTTTAAAGCCTCAAGCTTCTGGTGTGGACAGAGGAGAGCCTGCTGAAGCCGTCACAAATAATTCGTATAATGCACTGACCTTTATTTTATAGTTTATGCCAGACTGTTTCCATGCTCTTTGCCAAATCCCTGTGCTTTCCTGCTCCCAGGAAGATGAAGCACCGCCCAGACCTCCTCTCCCTCAGCTGTACAGTCCTGAGGATCAGCCACCAGCTGTCCCCCCCCTCCCGAGGGAAGCCACTGTCATCAGACACACCTCGGTGCGGGGCCTGAAGCGTCAGTCCGACGAGAGAAAGAGAGACAGAGAACTCGGCCAGTATGTAAATGGAGATTACAGGGTGAGCACTCACACACCTCTACACCTGCACTTCAAAGGCATGGGAACCTTGAGTAAAATATATTACTGTTGTCTGTAAAATATATGAACCTTTAGTAAAGTAATCATGATATAGAATGGCAGAGAGATAATAATGACATAATAATAATGATCTGTGCTATATAACAATGGCATAGAGAGATGTAGCAATCCAGAAACAAAGCTTTGGGATTTGTTTTAGGATTATTAAAACTTGCTGTCTGTGATTTCACTTGAGCTGATGAGCATTTTTCTCTATAGGTGGAACTGCGTTCATACATGAGTGAACCAGAACTAGCAATGATAGGGGGTGACCTCAGCCACCCTTCCAGTGCTTTAATAAGCCCTGACAGTGGATACCAGACATTACCTACCCGTGGTAAGCCAGGAATTTATGGAGTTGATCTTTAACAGTACTGTCTGTATAGGAGCTTTTCTCTTGTAGGATTTCCTGGAGATGATCTTCATCACCAGATCACTGTTTTTAGATTGACTATTCAGTGGAAGTTTAGAGATTTTGTGCATTTTAATGGTGCTGTTACAGACAATCAGCCTTTGGCAAAGAAATTTAATGTATAAGGCTTAAAAAACCCCATAGCAAAACATGGAATTGGCTATTAGAATGTCTCTTATATTCAAAGTTATTTTTCCTCATAATTTCTATGCTATCTTTTGCAAACACATATAGGTATTCTTGAAATACCTATATTGCCATTAAAATGTACCCCAAACATTACGTCTGACTTGACACTCCATCTCCACTATGCTATGGTGCTGTAACTGTTTAGGAAATGAGGATAGAGATGATACTTGGGCCAAAAGCAAGTAATTTCTTAGCCATTCGTTTCTTATTTCTTCATTTCTACCTATGAATAAGGTTTTGTTTTCTTAATAGACATGATTATTTGTACTGTCTATCTACTCTCGTACAGCAGAGTTCAACCTATGCTTCATTTAATATAAGCTTTTAAATTATTATAGATTTTCTGAATTTCAATCTGTAGTGACCTGAAGTGCATTATGTTTGGCTGAAATGAAATTTCATGCCTCTTATGATCTTCTGAATTGCAAAATGTGTGCTCAGATAGTGACCGAATGCCACAGAAACAGTATAATAATAAAAAAAACCCACCTGATTCTTGTCTTATTTTGTCTGTCATTTGATTTTAGGGCATTCTCTTTTTTCTTATAAAGGTTTGTCTGGATCAACTTCCAGATTGCACCAGTCATCTACCATTTCATCGTTTGCAACACTTCGAAGGGATAGGTCCAAGGTAAGTTTTAAATAAACTTCTGAAGGCAAATGTCTAAACTGCTTGAAACAGTTAAGCCCAGAGTGTATTTTGTGTGACAGGAAGTGGGATTACAGTAGCCTGGGAGAGGACCAAGAGCTGTGATCTAACGAAGTCTCCAATTTTTTACTTTCTTAAATGAACTGGAAAACAGACAAACAACTTACTGCATTTCAAATAGATTTATAAAACAAGATTTAGAACTAAAAATCAGCACCACTAATAGAAAATACCAAGTTGAAATATGCAAAGAAGTGCAAAGTTAATAGATAAAATTTAGTAATGAGATAGGAGAAGGAGTTCCTTTTTTTTTGTGTACTTCTTATAAAGTATTAATTACAACACGTGTTTTTGTGTGCCTTGTGACTTCTCCAGGAGAGACCAAAGAGTGCCTTGGAACGTTTATACTCTGGAGACCACCAAAGAGGCAAGATGAGTGCAGAGGAGCAGCTAGAAAGAATGAAGAGACATCAGAAGGCATTAGTGCGGGAACGCAAGAGAACTCTTAGCCAAGGAGAAAGGCAGCCTGTTTCATCTCGGTCTTTCATCAGGCCCGTGTCTGCAGACGTAGGCTCAGTATGTTAGATATGCCTTAAAAGGACTAAACTAAAAATACCTTTGGATTTATTCTTTTTTTTTTTTTTTTTTTTCCCCTGGCAAGCACTTTGACTTGAGCGTGTGTGATGCTTCTAGTCCAATTAAATTAGTGTTCTGTGGTATCAAATGAGTTCAGAGAGTGTGAGGAACAGATATTTTTTACTTGTAGCTAAGTTAAATGTAGAAGGTTCAGCAGGTAAGTTGGTCAGAGGTTAGTGATGAATGGAGATGCCAGTGTATTGGGGTGATTTCAGAGCCATGATTTTTTCTTTTTCCCTTGGAATTGTATTTAGAAAGTGCCAGAAGCTTGTACAGTTTTAAAACTGCTTCATAATGGAATGGGCCTTTTAGAATGTTCTTTCTCACCATGGGTTATTTTTCCTTTAAATTCATAAAATAGCCTGCAAGATAGTCAGTAATAATATCAGACCAAGGTGGTGCTTGTTTGTTCTTTTTAAAAAAGATGATAAATGGATAATCAGTTTTAAAATCTAATCATGCTGATTAGGAATTTATGTGAGAGCTAATGTATTTTAATGGATACAAATTCTTTAAAGCTCAAAATGTAGAATATTCTAATAAGGCTCAAATTTAGGCTGCTGAAGAGAAGTATTTTTGTTGCTTTCTGAGAGTAAATGCTGTGCAGATGATAAGTTTATAATGATACATTTTGGATACTAACCAAAGCAATTCTAGTTGGTGAAGTTACCCAGTTGCTCACTTGGTGCTAAACCAGGATTGTACTGTAATTGCACTTATGCTGTGGTCTTTTAATTTATTTTTTTATTTGGTCCACTAGAGCTTTAGAATGATCACATTGTTTTACCTAATTCATTGCACAAGATCTCTTGCTTTTAAATTTGTCACTCATCATACCTAATGCCTCTTTTTTTTTTTTGCTTATTTTTAATTTGCAGAATTTTTTAGTTACTTTAAAATTTCTAACTTGGCTACTCAATTTTTACCAGGCTTAATTGCATTTAGTACATGTGTGTTAATTGCTGGCATTAAAAAACCTTATAATATTCAGCTTTTTCATTCCCACTGTTCTGTAGCACTAATTTGCAGCCAGTTATTTGTATTTACTTTCGCAGTAAATACGAGTGCACTGCTTGGAGACATTCATCTATTTTGTCTTCTGTTTTGCAATCACAAATTTTTTAAAGACAGTGCATAATGTTTGGGAATTGTACTGTAGTACCACTGTAACTTTCATACTTTAATTGGAAGAAATAAATCTGAGCTTCTTATGTTTTCTGACTCATGTAACATACACAAGTCAAATTGAAGCATTTTCATAACACTTGTTATTAACATGTGTGGCAAACACTTTATTTATAAATTTGGGGGCCATCTTGGTCTTTCTTGCTGTAAAGAATTAAAATAGAGTTTTTCAGCCCTAGTAGTGTTTTGTAGAGGTCATCTCTTGTACCTATAGGGCTTTGATATGCAAAAGCATGTTTGATAGCACAATTACTTACAGCATTACAATTATTTACCAGCCAAAATGGCAAACAGTTAAATGTATAATTGAAGTGCTGCTCAGTGTGTAACATTTGCTTTAAACATACATTGTATGTGTAATCTAATTTTTAATTGGTCAGCTCTCAAGTGTAGGATGACATTTTAAGTATGGATCACAGTACATGAATTCATTTGTTATATACAATGCCTTTTTAATGTAAAAGTTGCAACATCAAAGCCAATAAAAGTACTGCTTCGTAAGAATGGTTTGATGTTTTTCTTACCTATTATAAAACAACAACTTGGAAATGATACTGTGTATTTAAAATATACTATATCAATCAGGCCTGGTTCGAATATGAGTAGAAGGATGAGTTTGGAGTACCCATATGAGAAAATGTTCTTTTCTCTGTTGAATTCTGTAACGTATTAATTTTTGAGATACAATTGCTTTTTACCTGCTTAACTTTTTACTATACATGGAAGATGCTTATCTTCTGAGTGAATACTGAGAGCTTGTGCATGAATAGGTTTCAATTAGATTTATTAATGCAAGTGACATAATGAAGTCTAAGGACTTCACATGGAGTTCAAACTTCATCCAAAACAAGCCAAAGATTTGTACCAGAAATACTGGAGATGTTTTTAAGAAACATAAAAATGGCATGTTCTGCTGTTGATTCCCCCAAAACCTTGAGGAGGTAATTTTGTTGTTGTGGTTCTTTCTGTCCCTTCTTTTTCCTACTGCTTTTATTATCATGTATGGTAAAGTTGCTCAGATCTACTGGATGGAATGATGCTACAACTGAACTTAATTTTTTGAACAAAAAGGTATTGGTAGTGTCCTTAAGTGTGAGTTAAACTGTATTGTGTGAAGTTGTGAAAGGACTACTGTGCAGTGATTTTGGGTACTCTACATTATGCAGCTCAGTTTAGATATGCTGAATTTAAATATCAGTAAGTATTTCATAGTTCTGATTTATATTGCTAAATATTTACCTTTAAAAGACTGTGTGGAAGACTTTTGCAGGTGTAGCTAGACTCTGCTTTTAGTAAAGTCTGAAGAGCTTAAAAGTCAATTATTTTTTTAATTCAAGACAAGTTAACGCTAATACACAAAATATCATCAACTTTAAATAGTAGGTATTATTCTAAAAAGATACATAAAATTTTCAAATTGTGATTCTCAACCAGCAATGTAAATAGCCTTTCTGTGTAGTGATTCAGAATCACCCAGCACTGCCTCTTCACAAAGCCAAGGACTACTCTGTCAGTCTGTAGGCTCACTGCTAGTGACAGCTGTGCTTCCAAAGGTGGTGTTCCATGTGTAGCTGGTTCCATGTTAATCAGCAGATGTAAAATTAAAGTTTCTTAGAATCTTATACTGCTGAATATGTAAAATTATACAATACTCTGAATTCCTCACAGCACAGGTAGAGATCAAAACAAAGAAATGCAGTTTTATTTTCTTTCTGTTGTCACTTTAGGGGTTTGCCCTGCTGACTCTGTCAGCAGTGTAGCATTTGCAGCAGTAGTAATGTACGTTGCTGTATGGTGAGTTTGGCAGTATGCTTGAATGCTGTTAATTGTTTTGTGTCTATTACCAGTGGAAACGAGAGCAAGAATTTGATTTGCAGTTACTTGAGAGGGCAATTCGTGGAGAAGACAAGGATGAAAATGAATGGTTAAAAGTTCAGCCAGTAGCAGTGACAGAGACAGACCTGGAGCCTCAAGACTATGATTTAGATATCAGCAGAGAGGTAACACAATCTTTTGCCTCCTATTCTCTATCCCAAAATATTAACCTTTCTAAGTTTTAGGCAGTGAATTCTCATCTTTTCTTTCGAAAGTTAGCCAGAAGTTTGAACTAAAAAGAGTCTTTTGGGTACTGAGAATGTGTGAACTGGCACCTTTGTAAGGTTTGTGTTCGTATTGTGTTTTAGTGGAACAAAGAAATTGAATAGTTGGCTGTATAACTCAGACTTTATGAAGGGAAGAGTGATTAAGTGAAGGAAAGTTCTATAAATTGGGAAAAAAAGACAAGAAGACAACATGATGAGGATTTAAAAATGAGAAATGGAAATGAAGGAGAAGTTAGTTCCCCAGAGCTACCTTACTACTTTTCATATTGAATGGCAAATTATGATAGAGAAAAGGATCACTGCTTTATTTGGGCTTGAAAACATTTCTATCAGCTTTTGGAATGACGTGGTCGGTGTTCTGGGCACGAGGTTTTTCCTCAGCTCCAGTAACCGAGGAAATGTCTGTTTGAAATGTGATTGAGCCATCTGCTGGGAAGGAGAGAACACAGCAAGTGGAAAGGCTTCAGGGGGTACCTTGAGCTGTGTTAAATGCTATGGGAGATGGCAAACCAGTAAAACTATTAATGATAATTAGACTAGTAAGCACCTGTACTCTTCTGAAAGCTGTTGGCAGCGTATCATTTCACAGACAGAGATGTTTGTAAATGGTTTACTCTGTGAGTCATTATCTGTTGAACTCTATGAATGAATGTCTCTTTCAGATAATCTTTGTATAATTTTTACAGAAAACACAGTGCTTCTGTAAACTTCAGAAACAGAAAATAACTTCTGTTCTTCTGCCTTTCCTTGTTGCACTCTGCTATTAATTTTTCTTTTCCAGAAGGCCCCTGGGGCTATGGGAATCACTTTGTACTTCCTTTAAGCCTTGCCTAGGAAACATTTTTGCTCATAGGCATTTCTGTCCTGCTTCAGAGTAACTGAAGTAGGTCTGAAGCTCTGAGTGTAAAGCTTCTTTGTCAGTTTACCCAGGTTAGAATCAAAGATTTGTGTTGGAAGGGACCTTCAAGATCATCTAATTCCCACCCCCTGCTATGGGCAGGGACACCTTCCACTGAACCACAGCTTCATCTAGCCTGGCCTTGTTGTCCATTTCCATTTCATGTGGCCATTCTGGCAGGCACTTCTGTGTTTGAGGTGCCTCCATGCCTCAGAAGGAAGTATCCTCAGTTGTATCTTTAAGGAAGTCCATCTGCTGTTGTGATGATTAATGGGCTTGATATTCTGAAAGTGATGGGATGAGCTAATGAAGGTTAGATACCGTATGGAGATAGAAATACAAATTTAAAAAAAAAGTATATATATATTTCTGTCTAGAGCTCCAGAGAGGAGTTGGATTGAAAAGTAGGGAAGTATAGTGGAAAAATGAGGGTTTTTCTGGAAGCTTTGAGTTTCCTGAGAAGGAAGTATAAAAACTTGAGGCTGTGATTTTAACATGGTTGAGTGTGCCAGTGTGTGCTCTTGGCATGAGATTTCCTGTGAATTACTCAGCCTACAAGCACTGGGGGTTAGGTCAGGCCACTTTACATAATCCATTGAATTAGCATGAACCAAGATCAGTGGTGAAAAAAATTAGAATTATTTTCATTGAAAACTTAAAATTTTGAAAACTCATTGCTTCATGAGTGTTTAAAAAAAAATTCTGATAAGAAGAAGAAAAAAAATAGTTCTCCTTTACTTGATTTACATTTATTCACACGTCCTCTATTTTTGTTTGCAAGAGCAGTCTGTTCTGTATGATAAGAATTGATTTTCAAAGTTTGTAAACTGTATTTTCATTGGGTGGAGTGAAAATTTCCCACAAAGTAATTTATCCTAGCAAAAAATTGTTTCTAGCTTTCATACAATCATATTAAATTTTTTTCTGCAGAATTAATTTATGCAATGTTTTGTCACAATCGCACAGTGTGGTGTATTTATTTTTGCATTTTTTCCCCGCTTCTACTCACAGAAGATTATCCAGCCTCAAAAGACTGACACCCTAGGTTAAAACTTTTGGTGATATTTCCTTTCAGATGTAGGAAGTTCTGGCTGGCATGACAAAAATATATGACATTGATATGTCAGGTGTTGTCCAGGCAGCCTAGTGGTTGCTCCTTTCTACTGTAAGAGCTTTAGGCAGTGTCCTACTTTGGGCTCTAAGCCTGAGCTGAAGAAAGGTTTTCTGTTGATTCTGATTTCTTCTGTAATCCCTTTAAATATTTGTTCAATCTATCTTCTGAAGTAAAAAGAATCAGAGGGAGCATTGTTGAAAGGGCATCAGTGAGATATCCAGAAGTAGTGTTTAGCATCAGGTACATGTACTGACTGTGAAAATCCATGCTTTATTCTTTTCACTGTGTTCTGCCATTGAGGAGGATTAATCTCAATTTCTTTTAAGTCTTTGTTACTGAAAACTCGATGCTTGCTTTCTTTCTACAGTTGTCAAAACCTGAGAAGGTTGTAATTCCAGAACGTTATGTTGAACTGGAGCCAGAAGAACCTCTTTCTATAGAAGAACGGGCGGCCAGGCAGCGTAAAGCAGAAAAAATAAAGAATATTCTTACAAAATCAAGGTTAGGTTTTAGGGTTTTTTTCCAAATCTTACACAGGGGCTCGTGTTAAATATTGAGAACTAACATCATACAACAGTCTTTATTTCTGTTACCTGAATGTAACTTGTAGCTTTGAGAAAATGCTCTCAGAATTTATGTGGTGTTCTTAGAGCTGCTTCCTAAAACAAGGCAGGAGACATAATGACGGATTTTGTTTGTGTCCATTTTCTTGTTTAGAGAGTCCTAAAACAGTAGTGAGTCCTTGCCAAACAACTTGTAGATGGGAGTGAGGGGGAAGGAAAGGCACAAATCTGGCCAAAAGCAGAAGAAAAGTAAGCATGAGAGCAAATTTCTGTTGTGGTCAGAGAGCTGGAGTTGTCAAACAACACTTCTGGCTACTTACAGCTAACATAGAGTCAGCTGAAACATTCAATTTCCAGAATTTCATGTCAGTACCTGCTCTCTCTTTGGAGAGGGTGCAGCCTGAGCACCACTAGGTTCCTTTTCCTCTGAGCATTAGCAAGGAATTTTACTAACAACTTCAAATAAATAGCACTTTTGTGGTGCTTTCATTTAAGCACATAAATTATATTTCTAAAAAAGGACTTTCAGATGTTGTTAAGGCTGTGCAGAAATTGTGACTGAATGTGTGGTGGCTGTGTCATTTTTCCTTGTGTGCTGTAGGCATTTGCATCCAACATCAACCCTATTTTAAAGAACTGCAATAAAATGCAGAGCTTGATAGATGAGATCTGAAAGCTGCTGTCTGAATCCAAGCTTGTTCTTATCTGCATGGTGGATTCTTTATGTTTGCAAATGTTAATGTTGTTTTTCACTTTCCCCCCAGTATGCACAATCTGCAGCCTACTGTTGCCCAGGACAAACACAACTCGATTGATTTAGATTCACAGCTGCAGGAGCAGGAGCGCATCATTACCATTTCATATGCTCTGGCTTCTGAAGCCTCTCAGAGGAGCAAGGAGGTAGCAGGTAATGCTTAGTTATTTACAAAATAACAGCTATTCCTTACCAGCTTCTCAAGTTGTATGGGCTTATTGCTGAACTCCTGGCATAAGAGAAAGTTTTAGTCATTCCTATTCAAAATAGTGAGAAATGTGTGTAGGTAACAAATGGAGAGGGGCTAATGAATTACACTGAGTATTTGGCCTCCAGTGGACAGGATAAAAGGGGGCAAAATAGTATGATCAATAAGTTCAGAACTTGGAAACTTGCTTTAACTAATAGAGCTAAAAACATTTTAATTCTCTATAATCACATTAAATCAAATATTTCCATGTTCATTTTTTAAAAAGTAAATTGATCTGTGACTTCAAAAAAAATCAAGGAAAGAGGATTTAAAATATTTTTAAGAGAAAAATTCCCTGGTCCAGTGATTGAGATTAGGCTACAATAGTTTGCAGCTTGAGCTGTGTGACAACAGGCTGTAAAAGACCTTGTAAAATGGGGATTGGCATGTTTCTGTCTGGTGACCAGGATGAGAGGTCAGAGCAAGACAGCTTTGCAGGAATTCTGCTCAGTGCCTGGAAATTAATAGATCCTTTGCAATATGTTGCTAAAAGTGATAATTTCACTCTTGATTGCTTCATAGTTGAAATAAGTAAGAAATGTCAAGAGATTTTTATCACACAGTAATCCATGCAACAGCGATTTCCCCAAGTGCCTTACTGGCCATTTATAACTGGCACCATTCACTGTTCCAGTGGAGAATGGAAATAATGGAAACTTCAACTATGATGGAGAAAAAATACTCACATTTCTCATCCAAAGTTGTCAGTTTAAAGTTATGGCTCTTGCCACAACAGCCCTTAAGACCTTCCCATTAAAGACAGATTATTCCAATATTGGAATGCGTAACGCGCGTCTGCAGTAACAGTGTTGATTGAATGTGGCTGTACACTCAGGGATGCAGTGCCAGCTGAACCTGAGGGGAATGGTGTCTTGAGGGGATGGAATACGTTTCCAAGATAGGAATCTTGAGACTTCAGAGAGTTTCTGTGGGTAATTTAACTGACTGGCAGGGATAAAATGGTTCTCTGAGGAGGCCAGACATTATAAAGCTAAACCAAACAGAAAAACAGAATTGTAAAATCGTAGGAGCATTTTAGGAATAACCTTGTGGCCCACTGGTGTATCAACAGAGCTTTTCCACAGGTGCTTTAGTTCCAGTTCTAGTAACCAGAACCTTGTAACAGGTACCCCAATCCTTTGGTTATGGAATGGAGTGGATCTTTCCATGATGTATGAGCCAGTGGAGCATTTTGCCACTTGAGTTCTAGCTTCTGCTGGGAAAAGGTCACACATCTGGGCTCAGATCAGCCCAGATGAAACAGCCAGTACTTGAAATTATTCTTCTGTGTCAGTACAAGAGCAGAGTACCTGCCCTACTTGAAGGTCTCTGTGGGGAGCCAATTAAGTTACTTCTGGGTGTGCCTGAATTCGTAGCAACTGTACGCTACTGAAATAGGTTTGATTTTTTAAAGTGTTGTGTAGTGAATTCAGTATATGTTTCATCGCTATAGGTTTTTTATTTATATATTTTAATTTTTTATATTAATTGTCTCAGAAGTGTGATCCATCAGATTTTTTTAGATATATGTAACCACAAAAATCTTCTTAATTCTTTAGTTTTCCTCAAAGAGGGAATTAAAGTGTGTATTGGACTGAAATGTTTAAATACTGCTTCAGAAAATTTTCAGTCAGTTGTGAGATAGGTTTTAGTTTAATTTTCTTTGTGGAGTATAGCAGCCATGTATTTTGTCTTTCAAACACTGAAAGAAACCCCAACACAGTAGCCAAAGACTAAGGTTCTTAAGGAATTCCAAATGTTTATGTTTGTGCACAGCTTTTGTTGCCACACTTGTACCTCAAAAACTCACTTCTTGAAATATATCTTGCTTTGATTTTAAAAGCAAACACCTTTCACGGTATTCTAAAAAAAAAAAAAAAGCCAGAGTGGTTTGGTTTTAGTAGAAAAATCTACAAACCAGAAAACAGTTCAGGTCTTTTAATTATGGCCTATTTCTGGTGATTAAAAAGAAAAGCATTTGACACTTTGCACAGCTGATTTTACAGTCTCATTTAGTCTCATATTACAGATTGATTTTTGAAGCATGGGTTATCATTTGCTCCTTGGTGATGAAGCAGACGTGAAAATCCCAAACTAGTTATATAGATTGTTTTACAAAGATTTGTTTATGAAAAGGACTGTGAAGCTTAACTTTGCCCATTTTTCAGGAGAAAGCAGTTATGCTAGGATACTATGCTAATATAAATCCTTTAAGATAAGCTGTACGTTTATCTAATCTTAGCATTTTCAAGTTTCCTCTGTTCCTAATAAGAAATCAACCTTTTGAGTGGAAATCACACCAAAAATATGGAAGATTAAAGTCAAATACAAGAGTAGTAAGAAGTAGTTTCTTATGTTGTATGCTTTGGCCCTCCAAAACACAAAAGCAGAATTTTAGATCGAGTTTCAATTCTTCAGTTTTATGATTATTTTCTTCTAATACTATACCATTACTCTGGTTTATAAACAAGGATAGTTTTAATTATTGTATTCTTTATCCTGTATTTTCAAGCTGAGATATGAAAATGTATTTACTATATCATGCACTAAGCAAAATGTTATATGTGTATGTAATTTTGTCAACATTGTTTTTCTACATTTTATTTTGGTTTCTGCTCACTGGCATATAGTAAAGGAAATGTTGAAAACCTGTACAGTCTCAGTGAAGTCTGGAAACCAAATTAGCTAATATAAGTGCTGGTCCAAAGCTTTTGAGAGTATGTCAGTGCTGTGTGCCTTCATAATGTTCCAGTGAAATTTCGTCTTAAGATCGGTTGTCCATATTCTCATCCAAAGAGGAATCTTTATTTGTTTAATTTATGCAAGGAGTAGAAAAAAAGCAGCAGGTAGAAATGTTTATTACCTTGTGTTCCATGTGACTAAAATAGTGCATTACCTCATTCATTACTAACCAGGTTTCCTATTCATGTGGTAGAAAATTAAGGTGACTCCGTTTATGATGTGAATGTTTGATTGTACAGCCTAATTCCTGTGTGTGATCCCTTCTAGCTCAGCAGTTGACCTACCCACCCAAAGCACCCTCACCTTCTGTACCACAGCCACCTCACTCCCCCTTAAGCAATGGATTTCACTACACATTTGTTTAAACACCTTCCAAGTAAGAACTAACTGCTCTTGGCATGTCTGATTTGCCATGGTGCCTGTGCTGTGGCTTGCTAAATTTTAACTTCTTTACTAAACCAAAATTACATCTGAATGAAAGCATGCAGCTACTTTTTCAGAAAGCTTTTATTCCTGTAAATACTGCTGCTAATGAGCTAACACATGGCCTGATGAAGTCTTCAGTTAAGTGCTGCTGCTCTGCAGGTGAGGTGCTTCCTCAGCCCTGCTGTGGTGAAGGGAGGAGACATCTGTGCTCTGGGTAACAGGGGCCAGGTTTTCAGCAGCCTTCTGTACTCTAGTGGCTGCTCAGGGCATACAAGGAGAGAATCCAAAGTGCACCTTTGTTACAAGCAAGGGGATTCCTTTATGGGCTGTATTCCTTTATGGCTGGTATCCTACACATGAGCTGGCATCAGAGTCTTAGCTGAGGTGAGCTGAAAATTTGGCCCTTTGTAACTAATTCTGCAATGTTGTGTTTGGATCATGCCTTTCATTTGATCATGTTAACAGAGGATTGGTTTTCTCTCTGGTTAGGTTATTTTGCCACTTCATGTATTAAAATTGCGATAATTTTGTTGTCCTTACAAAAAAACCCCCTGTATTTGTACCTCTTCTTGGTGGGATTTGCAGAGTTTTCCCTGTTTGAAGTTGGAAGTAGGAAAAGGTGTAAATATTGTATGCAACTGCCAAGTGCGCCCCTAGTTAAGACACTTGCTGTGCATCCATATTTTCCTTTTATATTATTCTTACCTTTCTGATTTCCTTTGGTTTAATTTTATTGCCTGAAATTGAACAAGAAGACAAAGCAGAGATGAACTAGTAAAGAGGGTTGCTTGAGTAACTCAAATAATTGTGCAGTGCCAGAGACTCAAGCAGGGGGCTGAGGCTGACCTTCAGAGGTCCCTTCCTATCCCAGCCATTCTGTGATTCCAGACTGACTTAAAAACATGTCTAGCACATGTCTGTACAAATATATGCACATAGATATACAGTTACAGATATATATTTATATTAAGTTACCTTTTCTTTAGGAAAAGAAAGTAGTTGTGATGTGTGGAGGACACAGGAACTTGAGCATCAGTGGCATCAGGAGATAATTGTTCTCTTAACATGCCTGTGTGAATTGTTTCTCTTGTCGAATTGCAAAGGGCTTAAAAAAAATGTTTCCAGCAATTTCTTACTGCTTGGCACTGGTTGACTCCCTTCAATATTTAACCATGTTTTATTTTCCTTCACATCAGCCAAAGCAGTAAGTGAGCACTGACGTGAGACTCGAGGCCAATCCCACTTTGAGACACTGTGTGGAAGACAGAGGAGATTCTTTTCCAGGTTTCTGTGGAGATACTCGTTGGCTGATGACACCTTCTTCTGGAAAGACATTCAGAGAATGATAGGGGGATTTTCTATGAAAATGAAGAGAACTGCAGATCATTTTTTAATTTACTTTGGTTTAGTTCACACTTTTTGTATGAATAAATGGCACTTTTAATAAACTCTGTAAAATACTGACAATGTATTTTTAGAATGATGTATTTTAGATTTTTTTTTAAATCAAGGGCTGAATTAATTTTAAAAGACACTTCTTGCATAGATACTAAAAGATGCTGGTACTTCCCCTTCAGGCTCAGATGCACATTGTAAAGTTTTGTGAAAAAAACCCTGAAAATTTGAGTAAACCTAGAAGCACATTGATAGGGTATGGATAGAGAGCTAACACCTGTGACAGGTTTGGTGAAAGGGTGTTTCAGATTGAATATTTTTGTAGAGTTAATCACCCACCCTTTTGCCCATTAAATAATCCATTGCAAGAACTGTTAGCTTGAATTTCTAAATATTAGTAACCACTGTATAGTTGAAATTTCCCAAGAGAGCCACAAAAAAAGCCATTTTTAACTCCCATTTTTTCTTTTGATCCCAGATGATTAACTTGCTGGTATCAATCCACGGTTTGTTATGTTGCCCTTGACAGTAGTGCTGCCCCTTCTATAACAAACAGCTAACAAATTTTAACTTTTTTTGAAAGTTGAGATGTGAAAGAAGATGATTTTTAATTAAAATATGTGAAGTAAGCAATAAAAAAATTATAATGTGTCATTTGGCTAGTAAATACATATTTTTCTTCTGATTTTTTGTTTTCAATAGACATTACAATATGACATACTGACTAGTATTTATCCTGGAAACAGCAGAACTAATGGAATGTGGCACCTGCTGATTTCATTTGTATGTTCACCTGGTGGTTATCTTTGCCAAACTTTGAAATTCTGTGCTGTACTTACACATAGGGCAAAGGGTGAGGTGGTTAAAATAACAAGAAAATAAGGTTAAATGAATTGCTGCAACTACAGCAATCTTAAAAAAAATTTAAAGTCCTGTGTATGCATCAAATGCAAGATGTACAAAAACTTCCCAATGTTATGTGATTAGTAGCTGAGTTCAGCTCTGGATGAGAAATAACTGAGAAATGCTTCTGCAGTATTTTGTGAAACCACTAACTTGTTTTTATTCCCTGTGTTCGAGTAGAAGCTAAAAACCCCTTGGAACTGACCTCTGTGTTTCAGACTGTAAGACAAATCATATTATATTAACACTATACACAGAAATATTCTTAAAAGTATATATTTAGCTAATGCAATCTATTTTACCTCAATACTGCCAGTATCAACTTCAAAACCTTTTGCCAAAATAATGATTTATTTTTGCCTTTATAAAAAAAGTTTTGAAAGCATAAATGAATATTTTGCAAGAAAACATTAATTTAAATAAAATGTAACCGTTTGGAAAATGGTCTATGTACAGATTAAAATATTAACATAACTGCCTCCTATTGCCTCTGTCTTGTCTGCTCTGAGTATTCAGCGAGTTGGAAATCTGGAGTAATTTGTGCTTTTACCACATTCTACTCTTCTTTGCTTTAAATCCTATTGAAGTTCCCTAGTTTTGCACTTGTTTTAGATTTTAATCAGGCTCACTCTACACCAATACTACATTTTGGTGATGATGATTATTAGTTGATTTTTTGGTTTGTTTTCAGAAATGTTTTTCTAAGCATTTGATGAAATCTGTCTTTATTCTTGAATAGCAAGAATGGGGTGTTGGCTGAGGGGAGGGTGGTGGGCACTGGCAAAGCTGCAGCTCACTGGCAGCATTTGGCTTTCCAGCAGTTCCCTCAAAAGGCACCAAGTTGATGGAGACCACTGGAAATGTTGAATTCTTCTGAAAAAAACAATTAAAAGTGTTTCTGTGGCTTAGTGTTGACTGCATGAACTCGAGGGTGAATGTTTGAGGCTGAGTCCTTGGCCTTTGAAAGTGAGTGGCAGAAACTGGGAGCTGAGCTGCTCAGCATGTGCTCATCCTGTTTTTGTGGGACACAACAAGGCAATGAAGGGAAAGGAGCACAGGCACTGCTGCTTTGCAGGTTGAGGGAGATGTTCCTTCTCCTTTTAATTGCACACACAAAATCTGCTCATTCAAGCTTGTGTGGAAGAGAAGGATTTTGCCCTAAACAGTGACATCATTAACATTTTCAATAAAACCAGTCTTGATTGAAGGATTTTGGTCATTCCATAGTTAATCCCATATTTGGGAAAAACATATAAGATTGTTTTACTTTCTAAACTTTTTGTTGAATGTGTGAAATGCTGTTCTTAGTGACCATCTTTTGTGAGGATGGGTGTAGTTTTTAAATTGTAGTGGCTAGTTTTCCTATGCATAGAGCATTTGGTTTGGGTAAATTTCCTTTCTCAGTTTGGTTTCTTTTAATCAACATGCTCTTTTCAGGGTGTTACAAGCTACTTTCTAATATTAAAACTAGGAAAAAAAACAATTGTTAACTTGCAGATCAATATAATTTTGGTCAGAAAGTGGCCCTTTTCCCTGTCTGCCTATTATACAGTGAAGCATTTGGGACCAGTTGAACTCACTCATTAGAAAGCAGTGTCAGTTCTTCTGATTGTGCTGGTTTTTAATTAATATTTTGTAATGTTATACCAAGCAAAAATTTTGCAGGCTGAATTCTCTTCCTGTATACAGCTGTTTCCAATTTCTTCAGTTGAAGTTACAAAACTTCTGCTGCACAGCTGCATTTATAAAAGTACAGCCTCATATTGTAGGTAGCACCTCTTTCACCGTTTTGGACTTGCACAACAGCCCACACCCCTGTTTTTCACTATTATTTTGAGTTTGCATACATTGCTGGGCTGCAAGGAATCCTGCTGAGCTACAGCACTGTTTGTCTTTGTGCATCTGTATTTATGCTGTTTGTTTTAAAGGACTGGGCAGGTAAGTAGTAGTTAGAGACATTCAGGCTGCTTTGGAACACTTGGGCAGAAAAAAACCACCAGCACCAACAAAAAGCCCCCCACAAACAAAACCCACCAGAAGTAGATAAAAAGGTGTTTTAGGAAACTACTGAGTCTCTTCTGGAAAGTATCTTAGGTGTGGAAGGAAAAGCTACTGAAGGATGCTACTATTTCAAAAAGCTCTTAAAGCCCATCAGGGTAGTCTTGGGTACCCCACAGCCTTTGGAGGGAGGGGTTGGTGTTTTGAGAAGGCAGAGTGCTCCTGACACATTCTGGTACTTTACACCATTTTTTTTCCCCCTGCACCATTTACTTCTCTGACTTCCAGATCTTCAAATTTATGTGTCTGTATTTTATATCAGCATCTGTTCCCCTCTAGGAAACCACCCATTTCTCAGGTGTCTTAGCAATTAACTTCTGAATGTTCTATGAAGGAAAGACCAGATTTACTTGGTGTCAAAACTTAGAAGATGCAGAAGGCAGGATGTGATGTTACCCCTCTGATTTATGTCTGTCTGTGGGTATTTTAAAGTGTTTGCTTGTGCTGTGTGTGTGTCTGTGTGCCCATGTACTGCGTGGTTATAAAAAGAACAAAGCCATGCGCAAGAAAAACATGAAAAACTTGCTATATTTTCCACACCTGGTAAAGATTCCCATTGGTTGTTTGGCTGTATTCAAAAGGCTTAAGATTTTTATTGCTCTACTAGCAAAAGCAACCTTTCTTCATAGTGGAGCAGTACAAAGAAAGAGCACAAAAAATCCCCACATCACAGTGCCTGAAATTCTGTTTGAACAACTGTATTGATTGGGTCTGACCCCTTTACATTTTTTTTTCCCATTATTTGAAAAGGTGCATCTAACTGCAGCTGAATTGAACCAACCGCGATGAACTTTCCATGAAAACTTCTTGAGATATTTCTTTAGTTCAAAGCTCGGGAATTTTAAAGAGCATTTTTAATACAAGTCTGTTGAGGTATCCTGTGCAACAACCACGCTTGGAATGTTAAAGTACAGGTAAATATAGGAGGGAGGTAAAATTATGAAGGCTGCCATGAAATTGCTGGAAGATGGTGGAATAACTTCAAGTGCTAATTATGAAGTAAATAAAACCAGAAAGTATTGAATATGTGTAAAAAGTGCATATAAAAAGTGTACGCACATTTGAGCACTGTTAACTTGTTATTTACTTGTCAGTGCTCCCGGTCGCCTTACAGAGAGTGGAAAACAGCCTCCAAAAAAATCAGTAACAATTAGCATTTTTGGAGCAGCTGTTGGTGAAATTGTGTTACCAGATGTAAACTTGAAGGACAATGATGTTTTCTTTAATCCCCTTACCAGGAGCTGTAGCATAAGGAAGCACTAAAAGAAAGAAGAAATTGTAGAAAATAATGGCAGAGATATATTTGCAAGCAAGGTGTAAGAAAGAGGCTGAAGATGAGGGTTCAGAACAGCCTGCTGGTGGGAAGTGAGAGGTAGTAAAAAGATGCAAAGAGCTGAAATATGTAGACTTGGACAGCAGCAAAATACTTCAATGAAAGGACTTGGCCTAAATTGTGGTGGAGAAGGTAAGCAGGAATAGCTGGTAAATGAGAATATTTCATGTCCTGGTACAAAAAATGCTTTGGCCATGTGAAGGAGTTCAACAAGGGAGTGGAATGTTGATGGTAGTGGATGAAGGAGAATCAATGATGATTTCAGGGTAGTGTTGATAGCAGGACAATTGTCTTTCCTATTGCCAGTTGCTGTGCTCTGTTCCTAGACAGCATCTAAAGTTCTTTTCAGTCTTGCCTCTTTATTTTTCCTCACTGGATCCTCATATGGCCACCATAAATGGTACTGGGTTTGGATAGACAGTAACACAAACTGTTAGTGTGACCTCGTTCTGCACCTGCACATCAAAATTAACTCAGCTTGGGTTAAATCACCAAGTATTGTGTTTCTTTAATGCTGTGCAAAAACTAAGGAAACTCACCTCCCATCGTGATGCTGTACACCTCTTGCACTAAAATATTTTTCTCAGGAAAAGTGCAGAGGTCACAGGCTTAAAAGCAAACAAAACCAGTTTTTGCTCTGTCCCTTCAGCTGAAGATACCTTGACACATGTCCCTTCCCTTAATCCCCTGACAGCTTCCAAGAGACTGATGCTAAGAACTGTGCCAAGCTTTGATTACGAGATATTGCACTGCCACTTATTCTCTTTGTCTCCTGCAGTTTACAGAGGCAGCTTCAGTGCATAATTTAATCCCTGTACTGGGGACTGTAGCAAATCCACGGAGATTTCTACCAACCGTCCTCTCTGGCATCAGAACAACATGTGCACGTTGTCTTTCATGTGAATTCCCCAACCAGAGCCTTAGAGGGACCTATTGCTTTGAAGCTGGCCTATAAACTGTGCTTTCAGGAATCAAGTTGTCAGCCTCCTCTTCAGGAAGAAAGGGAGAGTAAACTGCAAAGCACTTGCAAGAAACTACAGGGCAAGTTATAGATCTGGTTCCCTTGGCCTCGAAGAATTCCTGTAGGATGCTGAGAATCCCCTTTTTGCCTGGCTGAGAAGCACCCTCTGTGGTGACTGTCAGACCTGTGAGCACTGGGGTGTGATGGAGCTCACCTGGAGGGGTTCCTGGTTCCAGGCAAACGGAAGGGGAACAGGCACACCAGTGCATTTGACACCTCATTCAGGTGTTTTCCAAAGCCAAGTGCTGAGAATGCACCTGTATTGCTCTTTGTGTAAGCAAATTTTCAGTGTGGTTTAGAAACAGGTGAAAACTTACCAGATGTGGTAGTTGCTCTGTGAGAACCCTCTGTGGTCTAACTTCTGTCCTTCCCTGAGGTGTAGAACAGGCAGCCTTTCTATTGAGGTGGAAATTAACTGGTCTTTGAGTTGAGGAATTTCAGTGGACAAGTCTTGTTTTCATAGACAAATGCAGCTGCCCTTCTCATTAGTCAGTGTCTGCTTCTGATATGTTCTGCTGTCATCTCTGGGAGCTCCTTCCATACCAACTTCAAAAAGCACAGGGCTGACTGGAGTCAACCCAGACACTGACTTTGATTTTCCTGTGTTCCCTATCTCCAATGAGCTGAAACCATCCTGCTCCTATCCATGCCACTACACTGTTGTATCAAATGTTGCCAAAACTGACTCATGGACTGGAACCTTCACCACACAAACTGAGCTAAATCAACCTTTCATGGTACACAGGAAGAAGCTTATTCTGATTAGTAGATCAGTCTGCAAGTTCTTAGAATGTTTATAAATGTTAGACAGGAACAGACAAGACTGTAGAAGTCTTCCTATTTTGAGCAGGTGAATCTTAGGTCAGCATCACAGATGTTACCCCAAACCTCATCAGATGTTCATATTTGGTGTTCTACTTTTGGGGAATGGGAATTCTGTGGATTTCTTTTTTTTTTTTTCCTGGTCAGAGTTATATCTAGAATAGTTTTGGGGTTTCTGGTTTTGTGTGTTCTATTTAACTGAAACTGATGGTCTGATCAGGGAGGCCAGAGGCTGAGTGGAAGAGCCCCTCATTCTGTCCATCAGTAGAGAGCTGTGCAGGGCTGGCCAGCTGGATCTGCTTTTCCTGTGTCTTTCCAGATCCCAAGATGAATCCCTGCATGGCTGCATACTGGTGGGAGAGCTCAGAGAGCAGTGGTGCTGGGACAGAGAAAGCAAAGAGGTGAGTGGCAGCCACAGCTAAAAGATTTTAACAGTAAAATGCTGGTTCAAGTTTAGCTTAAGTGTCTAACCAGGAAAATGTGGAATAGGTCTATAAGGAAAGTAATCAGTTGATCTCTTAGGGAGGTGTCTCTCTTTCCTAGAGATAGAGCAGCTTTCCTAAGTCATGGTGAGGGTTTTTCTCTTCAGAATGAACAAGCAACTTAAACTTTTTCTCTATGTATTATTAGAAGCTTGCAGTATTGGGAAAACAAAAAAATCTACACAAATCAAGTACAAATGACTGACAGTGGCTGCTGTAACATTGTTCTTAAAATGAAATGAATGGAAAAGCTTGTAGATGTAATAAAACACAGTAATCAAAATCTACACTCAGTTTCTATTTACAATATTACTTTTATTTTTTCCATACTTATTCCAAATCCTTCCCCAATAACTGATGCTGCAGCGTTTACATTCAACTAGGCAATGATAGTACAAACTGCTGTTTTCCTTCAGCCAACTGGCTAGGAAGTGTTGTCTGCACATCAGGAATTGTACACAGAATGGAGTCTCAGGAGCATCCCAAATGTCCCCACAACACTGCTCTGGCAGTGCTAGAGGTACAGGGCAAATGTCCTGTTCTTCCAGCCAGGAGATCTGTCTGATGTACTAAGAGGAAAAAGAAGTCTAAAAAGCTCTGATATTTTGTTCATTACATGAATGCAATGACTTTGCAGAGGAATGAATGTGTTTAATTCTTGCTGGAAGGAGTTGCTGAACTCCTGGCTTTCTAGGCATATCAGCTGGACTTGACAGGTACTAATTGACTCAGACCTCCAAGTGATGCATGTACAGGGAGAAAAGGAAGAAGGGCTTGCATACTTAACTCTTTATTCTATATTTTAAAAAAGCTAAAATGATTTGTATATCCTTTTCATTATCAAAGTATACTTTCTCTTTCAAAGTAAACTGGTTTCTTTGTGAGGTGTTATTTTTAATAACAGCTCAGTGCTCTAGCCAGGAACCAGTAATTCAAAAAAATCCCACTTTTCTACTGAAAGGTAGAAACAACTACAGCTCCTTCCCCTTGTTAGAAAGCCAAAGAAGCAATTAGAGCCTTCTGTTGTAATATGCTTTTCTAAAACATATTCTCTATGCAGCTGCTGTAGGACTTCAGATGGATACAGTGAGCAATGCTGTCACAAAAGTGAAGAATTTCTCCTCAGCCCTGCCAACACTAGCATCTATAGACAAAATCATTTTTAAAAGCTCTAGTACATCACAGAATAATGCTGATATTGGTATTTTACAACTAATGCAACATCACATAATTCACATGTAATCTTAATAGTTAAAAATTCAAGACTGGGGTACTAACTGAATAAACCACTAACATGAAGATTCCTTATCTTGCATGGAATAAGGGAGGGGATAGTTCAGATAACATTATAAAGATTGGGCAGGAACAAAACAAATTTATTTCTCCATCCAGGATTTTATACACTTTACAAAAACCAGTAATATCACTGCGCCCATTAAAATGTTATCCATGGCAACAGAAAGCAAATACTACTTTTTGTCATCTAACAGGGTCTTTTTAAAATCAAAATACAAAGATTTGTGCTGTAGCAGTCCTCCACTTTGCACTGTAACAATAAGGCTTACTGTACTTTAAATACAAAGCTGTTACATCTGCAGTTATGAACCACTGGCTTTCACAAACATCATTTTATAGTTGCTTTTTGCTTCTTTTTTGTTTTCTGGAACCTCAGCTTCATCATGTTTTTCAGTAGCTTGTAGCTCCTCTGCAGACTCCTCTTGCTCTGAATCAGAGCCACTTTCAGAATCCTCTGAACTCTCATCAGAGGAGTGTCCAGCTGCCTCCTCTTCTTGTTCATCTTCCTGAAACTGTAAATTCAGATTATGAGAGAGATAAAATATTATTTCCTGGCAACTCCATTGCAGCCTTTAAAATTTCCCAGTAAGATTGTTTCACTTAACGGCTCCTTTCATTTTGGTACTAAAACGGGCCATGTTTTTTAACAGAGGCCTGTAAGACATGAATTATTGGACAGAAAGCAACTCCCTGAAGTGGTTAATTATGCCAGCTGTGACATGCATGAATTCATCAGCCACCGGTTTATTTAGTTACAGCAGAAATCCTACAGACATCATTCAATGAGTCTGAAGTTCCAGATCACATCAGTTCAGTAATTCCAGTAGTGACACTGGAATACTTGTCACAGAGTGTGACATAACGGAACTAAAGGCTAGACCATCAAGAATTCACATGTGTGACTGATCTCTGAAAGGACACTTAGCTAACTGCAGCATGAGGAATGCTGAAGTAATCCAGTGATACTGCTAAAAATGCAGATGGTTATCCTGGCTACTTATGTATTCCTCAGCAACACCGTGATTTAATATATTTGTCACTTTGTGCCCTAATCAGTCTTGACTGCTCTGGGGCATGAAGTCATGTCTTATCACTTCCCAGAACAACAGAGAAGCATCAGTCATTTACGAGCATTTAAATGGCCACCAGTGGACAAAAACAGCAGTCAAGTGCCTGCAATAAATCTGTCCTTTAACCCAAACCATGCAAGTCTGCTTGGACTTTTAAACCCTTGTGTTAGTGAAGGGAAAGCCAAATGACTCCAGAAATGCAGTCAGTACCTCGCTGAAGCCAAGGCCGCAGTGGCGCCGGTTCCGCCCCGACATGGTGCTGTCCATGCTCTGCTGGTACTGAGACTCCAACTCCTCGTTCATCTTCTTGTCTTCTTCCCCTGCATTGTCCAGGGTACTTTGGTTATGGTTCATTCAAATTAACAAAGACACCCAATTACAGGAAGTCACATTTTCAAAGGCAAGAAGTTTAAATATAACCATTCTAAACTAGGATCCAGTATTACTGCATACAAACCATCAGACTTTAAAGCAACAGGAGCAAGTGTGCAAGCAGGATATAAAGAGGGAAGTCCCTGAGACCTGAAGCATTCCAGAGCTGCACTATGCAGTGTTATGTTCTACAGAACAAGGTAAATGTAATCAGTGTGAGTTCTCTGTGCTTCCAGCCAGCTCTGCAACATGCCCCAGCAAGGAGAAACTTTGTGACCTTCACTACATAACATGGGATTACTGTGATTAAATCATCCCTCAGATATAGCATCACGCCTTGGGACAATAGCACTTCTGTTTATGGAGCCCTTTCTGAAACTGCTTCATGCATCCTGAATCACAAGGAGCAGTTACTACAGCTCTGCATTTTTCCATCCTTAGGAATTAGCAGAAAAACTAATTTTTATGAGCTACTTCTACAGCCCCTTTATTTACTTGAGTAAGTGGTCTAAAATAGTAAAGGATCCTACGTAGTTGGAAAAGGTAGGAATCTCTAATTCTCCCCAGGAGGCCTACAACACTAGCTTTTAATTTGTATCTCTTGTATTTTGTTGTATTGCAAATCCACATTTCCTCATCTGGAAGTTAGAGCTGTATGTTATTGTAAAAGGACAAGAACTGTATGTGGGACAAAGTGTTAAACACCCAGCATTTTAACTGCTATTAACAAGTGAGTACTGATCCTTTATGACTTCAAGGAGAAGCATCACTTCCTTTCTAGAAATTCAAGTACGAAGGAGTGATTCTCAGTCTCTGTAAGCTAACAGCAGCAGCACCTGGAACCAATCCTCAGGCTTATTTTGGTCCATAGATAATTTTTCATCATGTGAACAATGATCAGTGGAGAGCATCAGGGAAAGCTTTCTGGAATATGAGGGGAAGTTTCCTGGAGTGGTGACAGCTGCTATTCCACAGCTTTGTCAAGGCTTCTCTCAGGCAGTGAGTCCAACCCAGCCTGGTGCCCTGTACTTTGACTTCCTAAGAAAGCATGATAAGGAGTTATTGTGCTCCTACATGACATCCAATTATTGCTGATTGCCATGACCTCGCAGATCTTTTCAGCTTTTACCTCACTGCCTGAGATCTGGCAGAGATCTTTCTACTCAATAGGTAACCAGGTCAAGGAGAGATCAGCCCCTGTTCTTTTCTATGTACAATTTAGTTTGGATATCCTGGCATATACTGGACTAAAAGGTAAGTGAGTGGAGTCAGCGAAACCATTTGTCAGTAATCTAAGAAATAAGGAACTTGTACAACTCCACAGCCTGACTCCTCTTCACCTGCAGCCACAAAACCTGAAATCCCTCCCTGCCAGATCTACCAAGCTCAGAGCACTGGAATGTTCCTAAATAAGGGTTAGACTTCCAACTTTGTATCAGCTGTTGGATAAACTGACCTGTCCTGAAGTGAGAGGTTGATCTGTGGTCTCCGATAACAAGGCGGCCAGTATGTTCTTTCTAAAAGAAAAGGCAGTTTGGTTTGGAGCTTTAGGGTGCACTGACAGCTCTGCCAACATCCTGGACATCTTGAATGGAAAAGGTTTGCTGTCAAACTCTGCCACCCAACTGTAGGACTGGAAGCTTTACTAGCTAACAGCTGCTGTCTCTAAGTGAACTTTTTTCACCTTTCTTTTGCTGAATTTTCTGAAAACAAAACCCCAACAACTATACACTCTTTGCTCTTCCCAGGCCCCAGAGACGGTTCTATTTCACTCTGTTTCTTGCCACTGATACAAAAATTATACTGCATGATGCTAGACAGATGTGTATCAAGGTTCTGATAATTTACCTGTTCTCTGACACTCTGCAACAGTTCAGGCCATGCATCTTATGATGATCCTACTTTCAGACTGCTCACAGTGTCAGGTAAGACCTTCACAGTGACGATTAATTTATTGGCTCAGTAGTTGCTCATTAGCAAATATGTCCCAATAGGCAAGAACTGGCATTACACAGCAAGCAGCACTAAGTACCCAAGCAGACATTAAGATTAGTGGTAGTGGGATGCTTTAATGGGGCGTTGTATCCTTATCCACTACAACATCCTAACTTTCACATCTTTAATACAGTTAGCTATTTTAGCTTACAAAATTACTGTATTCAAGCAAAGTAAGTTACTACCAGTAAAAATGGTTTTTTGCAAGTAAGCAAAAGTGCAATACTAAACTAACATGTTATACATGAAAAAAGCATTATTACATTTAACCGGTTTTGCAGCAAGCATAATAGAAATTTAGTTTTTGCGTATTTTCTCTTTTAAAATATTCCATAGGTTTACTACTTTAGTCGTTTAGTCTATCAGCTATCACTTCAAAGTTGTTTTTTTTTTTTCCAGTGACAGGAAAATTTACAGACCTAGTAAGTAAGTTTGTTAGTTTGTAACGAGGCCTCTCTCTCGGAAGAGTCAACAAGTAAGTTTAGGGGCTGGTCTTAAAGCATTTAAGGCGTGGGGTGGGGATGAAGCTGCGGCGCAGAGACTCGTCAACTTCCGAGCGACGTTTTGTGTAACACGGCTGCTGACACAACAGCGGTGAAACCCAAATCCTCCCGGAAGGAGAGCCCCAAAGCCCGGCAGCTCTGGCTTTGCTGTAGCTCCGCTCAGACCGCCCCGCAGAGAACGCCGCGCCCCGCAGAGAGCACCCCGCCCCCCAGGTGGGAGCCATGGGCAGCGGGGCGGTCTCACCTTGGCGGCGCCCATCAGCCGCAGGAACTTCTGCTTCCGCTCCTCGTTGCCGAGGTCCGCCGCCTCCCAGCTGCTGGAGCCCTGCGGGAGCACACGCTCACTGCGCCCGCCCGCCCCGAGCGGCCCCTCCGCC
>JBBMKD010000216.1:12488730-12517787 GCA_037834095.1 Argya squamiceps | reverse complement strand
TGTTTTTTTTTTTTTTTTTTGTTTGTTTTTTTTGTTTTTTTTTTTTTTTTTTTTTTTTGGCTAAAGTTAGTGTCTTAGATCTTTTTTTGACAGGATTAGGTCCATTCCAACCCATACTATGATTATGGTATGATATATGATGTGGAATATAATTATTTTCAGCAGCTATTTATACAGTATAGCGCTACAATATTGATGTTTTATTTCATGTTTGCATGACTGCTCTGCTTGAGTGTGCAAAACCAGTCAGAAAGGCACAGTTGTTACATTTGCTTTCTACAGGTTCTGTGGTACTTGTTTAACAATGATAAAAGAGCAGAAATTATAATGTATCTGAGAGAAACTTATATTTGCATCTTTAACCTTATTTTGTGTATTTTAATGTACAGACTATTATAATTGTAGTAATGTAGAGTGGAGGCTGTAGTAATGGATTCATTTAAATGTTAGCATTTAAAAATTATTTCTAACAAGAAGAGTAAAATTACAAAAACAACCCTTGATATTGACATTACTTTATAAATTAAAGCCCCAACTTTTTAGTAGTGTCTAGCAGCATTTTTAGTCTGTTTAACTTCATAAGAATTGGGGTAATCTAATACCAGTGAAACTGTATTTTTCCATTTTTTCTAAAGTTAGGTTGTTATTGGTGTTTCTGTACTATTATGCTTAAAGACCTGTATCTCAAAAAAACAAGTGGGAAAATTTAACTTCATGGCTATATTTCCCTTGTGAGACAAATAGTGAAGGTTTGTCTTTGGGAAAAAAGGCGTAAAAATAAGGCTGCTCAAATCAGCTATTATACTTGAGTCTTAGTTGTGGCTTATTGTTAAGTTTAAGTCTTTTTCAGGACAACTGAAATGAACTAATGTTTGTGTCTGACTAATGGCTTGTTAATTTTGTTTTTATTTACATTTTGAATAAGGATGTGGTGTTGATATTTTAGTGAGAGGCTTTTACAATTTTTTTCTCCCTTAGTTTGTTGCTCCCTTGTTTAAAATGCTGGTTTTGCGGAGAGGTACCTTACCAAACAAAGACACCTGAAATATTAAATGACAGCCATCTGCATATGGGATCACTTAAAAATGGAGTGATCTGAATGCTCAGAAAAATGTGGATTCTCTCAATAACAGAATGGTTAGGTAAAGATTTTGCTTATCTTCCTGCAGGTATTGTAGATAAGTCTGAGGATGTGTGACTCATGAGCTTCTTGTAATTCCAGTAACACTAATAAATTATAAGAAGGGAGTTCTGAAAATCCTGTCATTCTGGGACTCAGTGCTGTATTTGCTGTATTCTTTTGAGCAGCAGAGAAATGTTGTTATTCTCAGAACAAGGGACACTGAGTTTCTAAGAAGAAACATATCTTCTCCAATCTCTGAGGCTGTTCTGGAATACAAACAAAACAGTAAGTAAGGGTTCTGGGCAATATTTGTGAGAGTTTTCCACTGTTTTGACATAGTCTCTCTGAAGACACTGTCCTGAAGTTAACATTCCATTCACAGGAGGTGATCTGTTGTCATGAAGCACAAACTGGCTATGATGCAGAACCTGCTGCCTGTGTAAAGGGAGGAACAATTGTTGGACATTAAAAGAGGCAAGAGTGAAATGACAAGTAAGGTAACAGAATTATTTACTATCATGTACAATTATCCCCTTAGAGTTTTCAATATGCTGCTGCTGCTGTGGTGGGCTGCAGTCTGTGGATGGGAACCATCTCTGCAGGTGCAGGGTAGGTGCACACCAGCTCTGTTACAGGACACGCCAGAAAAGTCACTTGAATGAGGAGCTTCCAAGTTTTGGAGCTCAGCAATCTGCATTATAAATACTTTCAGGCAGATAAATCCTTGTTAAGGAAAAAAAGGAAATTCTGAAATTAAGTGAAAACAATTAGATGGAATGGCACAAGGCAAAGTGCAGTGAAATGAACCGAATCTTGCTGAAATGATCCTCATTGGAATAATGAGATTTCATTTCCTTTCATGCAAAGGGATGGGGGTGGGTAAGTTGAGGCCTAACTAGATCTTGTGGAAGCAGTTGCATGAGTGAAGATCCTGATATAAATTCTTCACAATTATTTTTTATTTAATTGGTTTTTTCCCTTTTTTTGTTGAAGTAGGGTGGATTAAAGTAGAGCCAGATCTAACAGCCAAAATAATTTCTCACAGTATGATGTGGTAAGAATATCTTTGCCATGCAGTGATTGACTAAGCTGCAATAATAAAACTGTCCCATAGTGACCAAGATAGTGGTCAGCCCTGGCTTGGAAGCCATGGACACAGGGTTGAATCTTCCCCTGCTTAATCCTGCCACCACTCAAGACTAAGTGGCTTTTGCCAAATTATCTCGCTTTCTGCTTTATTCTTTTGTGAAATTAGGATAATGTATCTGCATGCCAGCATTAAGAATTAATTATCAGTTGCAAGAGTGTGTGTTCAAAGCAAAGTATAAGTGCTAAATATTAGCTGTAGAGTAATTGGACTACTGTAATTTATAATATGCTCACTGACATTGGCTTATAAAACAGGATCAACCTCTTCTCAAGTGCTGTAGAATGTTTAATTGTTACTAATGAACTTCTGATACTCAAAGTAGCTATCACCATGAGGCAGGGAATGCTGCCAGAACCTGTCTGTAAGAAAGATTAACGAGGAAATGAATGCCTTTTTTTTAGCTTGAAAAAACCCAAACAAGCACACATACACCTACTTTAAGTGCACAGTCTAAATTACATTTTTTTTTAGCCAAAATCTTTATTTCATATCAAATAGAAGCATGACATTACCCTACCTTTTCATCTCTTTCAACCTATTTAACCTGAAAATGCTTCCTGTTTTCTGAGTAGCTTTGCTTAGTACTTGTCACTACAATATATGGAGGGTGCCACAGGGAAGAGTGGGAAATATTCTGTGTATCACTGAAAGTGAGGAAAAAAACCTCTTTTACTGAATTCTGACTTGCCCAACAAACTTATCCAATGTGTTTTAGTGGCCCTGTGTCTGCCAAAAGTTCAAATCCAACCTCTTGTTTTCTTTTAAGGAGTTGTTGGGAAGAAGGAGAGACAAGCTAAGAGCAAAGAGATGTCAACAGAAGGATTGCTGAGAAGGGAGCATCAGTTGAGCGAAGGCAGTCGTAGCTGTTAACATTTAAAAAGCTCTTTCAAGGACTAATAACAACAACAACAAAAAATGGATGGAGAGGTCCTCATCCTGAAATGGCTTTTATATTTCTGAACCTGTTGTAAAAGCTTTTTTAGAACACTTGCCATCTAAACCAAAATAGTTTCTATCATAAACCAGACAGACAGCACATCAATACAAAGACTATCTTCACTTAGTTTTATTTCTGGACTAGCAGAAAAGGCCATTATTCAATACTAGGAAAAAAAGAATTGTTGCCCCAATTTAACAAAGGAAGAAAACAAAGAATGGAGGGATTATGTCCTTGAACCTAGGTCTGTGCGGGCTTCTAGTAACCCTGCATGCATTAGGCTTCTACAAAGAATTTTTTAAAATTCCCACATTTTAACATCATAAAAGGTATGTTAAGAAGCTTTGTTTTGGTGCAGTCCTAGTGCAGACAGTTCCCAGGTAATTTTTGTATCAGTGTAGCCAGGCAAGGCCAGCAATGTATCTCCTGCTTGGAGTTGATGTGTACCAGCTACACCAAAATAAGGAAATACAGTGGTTCACTTTCTTAACATTTTACATTGTATTAAACTGACTAGGCCTTTTCACTTACCACTGTACAGGCTACAGCACTAGAATACAGTACCTGAGTAAAAATCATTTTTATTGCAGTGAAGATACAGCTTTATATGTCTCACTTCTTTCCTTCTTTTTCTTTTGTTTTTGCTAGCACATAAAAGCCCCAATAAAGACAAGACATTTCACAGCAAGTATCTGCCAAGTTCAATTATTCTCCTGTGAGTCTGAATGAGGAGAAAGTCTTCAGTATATCAAAATGAATTGTGTTTGTTTAGAGTGAAAACTCTGTAGATCCTTCCTTGGGTGTATCTTCTGTTTCCTCTGGTATACTGTTTCATCCACCTGTACTAAGTCAGAATGCTTTAGGGAAAAAGAGAATGTTAACATTTTTATCTGTTTGTCTTGGTGGATTTAACTCATGAGTAAATTGAAGGTGGTGTGGACTAACCACTGTTTAACATACTCTAGTGAGTAACACTCTGCTGGAAAAGGTTGAACAAAATTAACATTATCCTTTTTTTGAGTCTCACCATGCTGTGTAAGCCAAAGTCTTTGAAGTCTGCTGAAAACTGTCTGCAAACAGAATTTGTCTCTTCATATAACTGTTTCTGTTCCTAACACCTTTGAATCTTTTATTGGATGAACAAAGAGAAATTAGAAGGAAATGTAAGTGGTAGGGGAAAAACTGTGCGTTGTTCCTAACCCTGTATAATTGTAGTAGTTTCTTCTCCCTAGGGACTTCCGTAACATTTGTGGAAATGGTCAGTGGAAAGGAATAAGAAATAGCACCAGGTATCTTTATCCAGCTGGTTTCACTTGATCCTTAGAGAAATGTTTTAAAAGTGTGAAAAAAACAGGTATGCTAAAGCTCTGATATATCTGCACAGCTCCCAAGTCAGGGTCCTTTTTGAAAAGAAATGTTTTTCCTCAACTTTCATCAGTAAAGCACACAGACTTTGCATATATACCCGGTGTCCAAATAACCTTTGAAGACTGCAGAAGACTTTTTTTCCTGCCCATATCTGCTCCACCCTGATAGAGCTGTATCACAATACTGTCTCCTGCCACTGCATCAGAAAGATTTTTCCTGCTGCAAAAATGGTTTCATTATTTTGTGTTCTGACAGTATCTGTTTAAAATTTGTATCACTCATTACCCCTCTAATTTAGGCAGTTTGGATGTGTTCTGTGACTTTTGTTCCTTAAAATGCAGGCAGAGTGTCTCCTTGGCAATGCTGATTTTTGCTCCTCTTAGCTACTGGAAGACCTCTACTCTACAAAGGACATACAAATACATATTTGCTTTATCCCTGTACTGGGTTCATGGGTTGTTAATTGTGTTTCAGTCACAGCCTATTGGCTTTGAGTGACTGCAAGAAGCACAAAAATAAAAGGGAAATCCATTACTCTTTTACCTGTTTAACACCAAGATCTTATTTCTTACATCAAGCCTTTAAAATTAATGTAGTGATATTTTCAAGATCTACACTCTATTAATAAACTATGAACTATATGGCAGCATTGCCAAGAACCTACTATACACTCTGCTTGTACTAAAGTAGACTTTACCATTTTGATACTCATACTCTAATAATAAATGACAGTAAGTTGCAGGTGCAATACTGCAGCAATTTATGTAAATTTTGACTTTGAGCATGGAAATTTCCAGCCCAAGCATCAGGATAGTTTTATTAGTCTGAAATAATAAATTTTAAATAAATTTACCTAGCCATGAAAGAGCATATCCACTTAATATGGTAGTATTTATGACAGGCCTGAGACTGTCATGGAATTGTGGGCAAGGCAATCTCCTTTACATCAGGATAGTGGCTGTGACATACAGGCACAGTGTGCCAGGAAGAAAAATATGCTGTTCTACTGACTTTATGCCACCTTCCTTGTTTTGCTGGGGGCATAACAGGACCTGTTTCTGTGTTAAGTAATGCATCATTTCTAAAGCATTTGGGATCCAAAGTGAGAAGGTGTAGCATAAATGCCATGTCTAATGCCGTTCATTTACTAGAAAAAAGTTCTGTACAAAAGACTGAAGACTTTGAAAGAAAAGACAAGAAAAGCAAATGTAAGGCTGGCTGCCTGAATAGTTTAGTGATTGCCTGGAGTGTGATAGCCTGAAATGTTCCTGTATGTTGTTAAAACTGGGATGTGTATCATACAAAATCCTAGCTCATATTTCATAGAAATAAGTAGATGGGAAAGCACCACCTGGGGGCCATCCAGCCCTACCTCTTGCTCGGTGCAGGTCCAATTAGAGCAGGTTACACAGGGCCATCTCCAGTCAAGCTGGACTATGTCCAAGGATGCTGATGCCACAGTGTTTCTTGGCAAGCTAGCCCAGTGTTTGACCACCTTCAAGGTAATTTTTTTTCTTCCCTTATATTGAATTGGAATAGTTCAGCTTGTGTCCATTGCCTCTTGTCATGTCCCTGTGCACCTCTGCAAGGAGCCTTGTTCCGTCTTCCCTTCACCCTCTTATTAGGCTGTTGCAGGCAGCAATAAGCTCCCACCTTCAGCTGCCCTTCCCCAGGCTGTGCAAGCCCAGCTCTCTCAGCTTCTTGTCGATCTTGTACATGTCACTACAGCCTCCCAGTTGTCTTGCTTCACTGTTTCAGTATCTGTCTTGTCCTGGGAAGACCAGAGCTGGACCATTGCTCCTGATACAGCCTCTCAAATGCCAGGAAGAGGGAAATTACCAGGTCCCTCAATCTGCCGCCAGTGCTTCTCTTAAAACAGCCTGGGATGCTGCTGGCTGCCTTTGCTGCCAGGGCACACTGCTGGCTCATGATCAGTTTGTCCACAGGGACCTCTAGTTTTTTTCCCTGCAAATAGGCTTTCTAGCCAGTTGGACCCCAGCCTGTACTGTTGCTTGGGGTTATTCCATCTCAGAGGCAGGACTTTGCATCTTAGTGTATTGAATTGTAATTATAGAATTCAATGTATTGAGTTATAATTTTGTGCTTGTAAGAATTAATAGCTCTGAGTTTGTCATTTGGGAATAGCAGTGGTGTGCCTTCTGAATAGCCTAAATAATGCAGAATTATGCGTAATATGACTCATTTTTGGATAGCCAGTTTAACAAAACCACCTAAAGCTGATGATACATCAGGTACATCCTGGGATAAATAAATTACAGAAATTGTAGTAAATTACCAAAGAAAGGATAGCAAATTGTTTCCTGAAAACTGGTAATTTTTTCAGACTAGCAATGCTTCATTTTTCTTTTGTACATTTATAAATTAAGTAGGCTGTGCTAATTTGGAGGCAAAACCAACACTACTTCGTTGCTATTTTGTTTATTGATCAACTGAATAGTTAGTTTTTCTTGTTAGATTAATATAGTGTGGAATATTTTTATTAATGAAAATGTTCAGAGTGTACTTCATTCTGAGGATATTGAAATACCATTTTATGTTATCCAGTGTTGTCATTGCATGTTGAATGATTTTTGTGTAATGGCTGTTAGTGACTTTCACGTATACATAAATTGTCAGATTAGAAACTAAAGACTTTTTATATTGTATGTCAATCTTTATAAAAATATTTTATAGTCTTTAAGAATTTTAGAATTGTATGAGCAATTTGGTTGAAAATAGTTTTATTTTTAGTTCGGGTTTTTTTGACAGCTGAAATGAAGATGGTTTTCTTTGCGGTGCTAGAAACTCCCTTAGAGGAAACACAAATCTTTATTTATGCTTTTCCCCCACTGTTAATTCATTTGCCTTTTTTAAGAATCTTGAAATTTGTCAGAAATGAGCCTGGGAGGATGAATTCCACAGATCTCTGTCCATGGTCTGTTGCATCTTGCTCCAAAGGGCTGTGTGGCTGCAATGTTAGGAAAATTTGGCGTATTGTAAATTAAACCTCGGTGCTGCAGGCTCTCAGCTAGATGTTATCCAGAAAGCCAGCATTTCTGGTTCTGCCTGTGATTTTCAGCTGATGACCCCCTTTGCTAATGAAGCATGCAATCCTAATTTGGCAGGGGCCACAGGTAGGACGGTCCTCTTGCAGGTGAAATGTCATTTGCCACATTTTGCAGAGTATTAGTCCGAATCTATATTTGGTTGGCACCTGTGCTCCAGAACTGGCATCCCACCTTGTGAGAAGGCAGCATGCCACTCTGACAGATGGGGAGGAATGTGAGCATGCCAGCAAACCAGTGTATGCATCAAGGGGTCACATTTCTCTCCAGGAATGTTGAAATACCGGTACATGTAGAGCTTCTGTATCTGAGGCACACGTGTTTCTTGGCAACGACCAAAGTTCCTGCTGAATATCTTGGCACGGGACGTAAGGAAGCTTAGTGAATTTTCATGGCTTTCATAGGGTTTCTACGCCATGGGAGCCTACATATAATTTCTGCTAAGAATGGCCCTGTGAATGTAAACAGAAGAGGGAATATATTTTGCAAATTATTCTTTCTTATTAATAGATTAAGAACTGTTAAAATGCCATCATGGCTTTCATGGATAATGATTCTTTTGATTAGTTAATGGTTGGTTTATCCTGGTCTGAGAGCAATAGAACGTGTGGTTTGGCAATCAACCCAAAATGCGAATGTCGAAGCTTAAACTTCTACCATTTCTTTCTTGCACTTGATTTTGCTTTAACTTAAAAGTAAATTCTGGAATCCCATCACACTTTTGTGCTTCATCAAGAAATTAGCTTTTTTCTGTGTTCCCCCTAATGATATAATGTATTAAAATTAACTCTGGGATGTTCCTTTCTTTTCCTGAAGGTAATTCTGAATGGTTTATTTCAGTGTTTTTAGTTTTTTCCTCCAGAATTACTGTAAAGCTTTTCTATTTCATCCATTACAGCACAGTGTTTTTCACATTTGAATAGCTGCATCAACATGAATCCTTTATAAGGACCTTAAAAACAAACTTTGCCAAGTCCCAGAATACAGAAGCTGATTCACATCCCAATACTCAGCTGCCTCATGAATAAAGGAGAGTCTGTGCCTGACACTTTGAAGCTGTAGCTGTTAAACCATACAGACTATTTACCTCAATAAATCATTATAAGAAACTAAGGTACAATTATACCCACAGAGAAATAGAATTCAAATCACTGATTTATGTGGTTCAGTGCCTGTTCCTTTTTCCATCATGTTTTGAATTTTATGCATGTTTGTCATCTTTGGCTGCTTCCATGTATCTTTAAACTAATGGGTCTTGCTTTTTTAACATTCCTCATTAGGTTTGTTATTTTACTTTGACATACAGACATGATTTGCACGCTGTACAAAGTTTTGCATTTAAAATTAACTATCTAATTTCTTGTGCTATAGACCAAAAATGGAAAATGTGAGTAATTTGTTTAAACTAACATACACCCTTCTCTGGTTAATTTGTGACCATCTAAGCTGAAATTCCTTATTAGCTGAGATTTTTTTTGTTGCTTATTTGTGAGATCTGCAGAAAAATGGCTATTCAAAAGAATCTGTCATTGGGCTTTTCAGAACGTGCCTGCTAATCACAAAGAGATGGAAGCATAGGAATTTACATTTGGAATAATTTCCTTGGTTTCTGTATTGAGAAGATATATGAAGAGGCGAAATGAAGCTAAAAGATAAAAATTCAGTGAGATGAAAGTGCAGCCTCAGAGGAAGGAATGGCATGGAAACCAACAAATAATTCCATATGAAATGGTAGGAGTAAGGTAAATTTATCTAGGAAGGGAAGTCCGAGAGCAGCCACAGACTCTTGGGCCACCCAAGCCTTCAAGAGAGTTCAGTGTTGTTCTATAGAGCAACAGGGTGGGGGAGTGATTTAATAACCAACAAATGTTCCTCAATAAAACTTCAGATAGTCACCAAATATTTAAACCAACATTTCAAATATGAACAATGGTAAATATGCTGCAGTTCCAAATGCTCTATGCCTTGCTAATAGCTTTCAGTGCTGATGCTTGGGTGGATCCAAACAGTCTGGAGTGAGGGTGTATCAAGCCACCTGCCTGATCCCAGGGGTTTGGATCAGAGAAGTGCTTGTCTGCACTATTGAGAGGGAGCTATAAATCCATCATTATTTCTGGAGTGATTTATAACATGGAAGTTTTTGGGCCATGTATCTTTCGTCTATCCAGCTAAAAAAGTCCTGTTGTAGGCAGGCTTGGCCATTACAGACTATTTTTGCTTTACGGTCGATAGCAGTGATTTGAGTGAGAAGCCAAAACACTCCATCTATATTTTCATTATCTTACACTGAATTTCATAAGATATTCAATTCATAAGGGCATATATAATCTTTATATAATACATGAGTAACAGCACATAGTCTTTTTCATGCAGTCTGTGATTTGCATATATATGTATATGTATATAAAAATCTTACTTTTTGTTGTGTTTTTGTCTCTGTGAATCTGCAGGAATGTTGTGAGGAAAGAATATTATACCTAAAAATTTCCACATGCAAATAATGCAATTTATCGAGCACTGAAAACTTGTATAGGGTGTTCCATAACCTTGTCCCCAGTAATCCAAGAGTCTATAACATACTGCTTTTACAGCCTGCTAGCATTTAAAATGTTTCTGTCGTCATATCCATGGAGCTAATAATGTTTATATACTGTTGAAGTAGAGGATTGCTTTGCAGCACAAGTCACATGGTAGCCACACTATGAACATTTCCACTGCTTACAGAACAATCTATTTGTTAAAGTGTATCTGTTGAAATTCCATTATTAAAGCCACATATTCTAGGGCTTTGTAATACTTAAATGTTCTTTTTCCTCAGTTCCTAGTGCCCTACAATAGAGATTCCTCCTCAATTATAAAAATGGCAATGTCATAAATGATTAAGGTTCTTATTAGGTATTTCCACTAATAAAATTTAAGATTATGAATGTTTCACATTGTTTTATAGTTCTGTGCTACCATGGAATGAAGAGCCATTTCATTTTGCAATCTACTGAAAAGAATCTCATCCTAAGTTGAAAACAATTCTGAAATATTTTCACCACTTTTTAAAATTTCTAATATTTACTAGGTTGTGTTGGCTCAGGTGACCTTGCAACTCCAGTTTTTCAGTTTACTAAGCAACAAATAGGAATGCATCTGACTGCTATTTAAAAGCATCCAAAGTTAGGGATTGTTCACAGTGAAAACTGCAACACCTTCTCAACTATTGGGATGCCACAGAAGCTCAGGAAGTTGTTTCTGCCAAAACTCAGACCAGAAACTGACTATTATATGTGAAACTTTGCGTCAGCTCTCAAATAATACGCATCAAAAAAACACCAAGAGTATTTTAATTCTTGGTAAAATCTCTTACCAAAATTTCTAAGGGCCATGTATTCCTAGATGTGTTTCAGGTTTGAAACACATATTCTAGAGCAGTGTAAAGGCTTTGGCTGTGCATGCTATGTTTTATTTAAGTAATTGTGCAGGTGTAGCTAGCACGTGGATGCAACTTTAGTAGCGTAGAAGGGTCATGTCCATCTTCCCCAATGAGGAACTTCACCAACCTTATGATCTCATCACAGTACAGGGCTTGAGCTGATTAAATTAAATCAGTGTAATTAGGCATAACTTTTGTATGTAGACAAATCTTCAGCATTGCATGAACACAGACCAAGAATAAACTTGCTCAGTTTACAAAACAGGCTGTTAGCTGCAGCCTATCACGCAAACAGGGAGATGGGTTTTTAAATAAACTTAATGAGTTAATGATGCAACACTGGATGTGTTAAGGAGGGCAAGATATGTCCCAGGAAAACACTGTGAATATTAACCTTAGGCACCTGAACCAATTTGTTGAGGTTGGATGCTGGTTTTGTGTCGAGTTAAAAAAAGTAGTAAGGAAATACAGTTTTCTGCAGGTTTTTTCCAAGCTTGTCTTCTGTTAGCAGATGCCTTTCACTCGCCAAAACTTTAAGTTCAAACAAAGGTTCTTTAATTCTAGCAGTGATTCTTCTGAATATCCAGGGATTACATATAATAGATTGTGAGTGTAGCATGAGCAAACAAGGCATCAATAATAACCTTCTAGCATGGTTTTATCTGGATGTACTGAATTACAAGGAAAACAGTTTTGGATTTTTTCCTAAGTCTCGTGGATCACAGATTGCGTGTTTAAAAGTGGAAAGGGAGCAGCCAGACAAAGGAAAAGAAACAACATAAAAAGCCTTAAGTTTGCATGAGTTTCATTATGCTGAAATCCTGACCTCAAATCAATAAGAAATCCTTTATCTGACACATATTGCGGGATTATAGACTCAACATTTTAGAGGATGTGTTTGAACAGCGTTGACATCAAAACCCTCTGAAAACTGCAGGTGGATTATGAGCTGTGTACTGTTTATATATGCAAGTACAAGCAGCTGAAGAATTATTTCAGTCTATCTATGCTACAGTTTTGCAACTATGCTACGTTTATTTCTTAGGAAATAATTACTAAGGAGTGTGTGTGGGTGTCTGTGCTGGTCAAGTGGTTAAGGCACAGGGACTTGAGAGGTCAGAGTTTTTCTTGCAGTTATGTGACAGATGGTTTTTGTGTGTGGGGTAAATTGAATCCTTGTTTTGTATCTCTGTTTCTCTGTGGGTACAGCACATTGCATGTGTAGACACAGCAATGGTTTTTGGCAGCACTCAGTGGGCTATTACAAGATGTGCTTTAATATTTTTGAAAGGTGCCTGTAATTTCCTTTAAAGGTACAATATGGCTCCACTAAGTGCTGGGATTTGAAAAACATTTCATAATGGGCAATGCTGCTCTTCCAAAAAAGTGATGTCTTTCAGGAATCTCTGCTTAGTGACTCTGGAAACCACAGTGAAGACATGCTGCTTAAGCAGTTGTGTTTGAGATGGACCAGTATAGGCTGCTCTCTGCATTTTCAGTTGTTCAAACAACTTTGGTTTGCTGTGGACAGTGTTAAAGGTGCTAAATGCTTTAATGAAATATCCATTTATTTGGGTGCTTTGTGAGCTGTGTAATTTATTCTGGGACATTTAAAACAGTTTTTACTGGATAATCTCTTGACATAAAATGTTTCTTGGATAGCTCCTAATATATATTCTGTATAAAAAGAAAGGGAATAGACACAAAAGTTTACCAAGAAGCAAAAAGGAACTTGAAAACAGAAAAGAAGGAAAATTACTCTAACGAACAAATCATTGGACTATATCACACATATTAGAAACTCAGGGAAATGCAATAATATTTGATTTAGGAGACACACATTCTAGAAAGCCTTTGGGAGTCTGCACAGTGTCTTGTCAATTATTTTAACAATTTCAGGTCTCTGTTCCCTATTGATGATCAGCTGTTCTAAAACTGAGAAATGTGGGGGAGCCATACTTTTGAAGAGGAGCTTAGATAATAAATGTCTCTTTTCTCCTTGGTATTCAGGAGGAAAATGTTTTTCATATTGAAAAAAACCTGTGATATACTTCTAGAAAGATGTTTATAATATTCCTAAAATTAGTTTTCTGTTAATTTTCATGTCAAATGCAAAGAGACTTACCAGTGGCAGCAATCTTGTTAATGCAAATCAGGAGAACTGTGGACTAGTGAAAGTAAAAAAGGAACAGCCCTGGATCTGCTGTTGTAATATTCCTTCTGTTTGACAAGTCTATCCATTGTATTTCATGTATGTATTTAATATTTTACTTTCTGTTTTAAATGAGCATTCAGAGTGCTCTCCTTGACTGCCACTGTGAAATACAACATTTAGGTCTTTAAGTGATGCATCTTTTTGGGTTTTTTAAATAAAGTTTTAAATCTATATTTCCTCATGTTTCTGTCAGAATAAATGAAAACTTTCTGTTTTAAGGACTGACAAAGTCTGAACACAGTTCATGTGTGATCAGACTTTAGCAGGTAAGTTTTTAGCATGTCCAAGTCTATGTAAGGGGAACTTATTTGGAACTGTTTATTCTGGCTGGTGTCCTCGGGCAACAATAAGAATGACAAAATCTCTGCTGCACAAAACAACAAAACATATAATTTGGTGATGGTTAATGTAAAATAGTAGGCAAGTATGGTTGCAAAAATACAGCAGAAGAAAAAGGATAGGTTACACCTAAAATAAAACCTTACCTTTTGTTGGAAGATTGTTCTGAATTTAAGCAGGTGCAGAATTCTTTCAGGGTTTTCATGGTGCCAATACGTCTCTGTGGAGCTCAGCAGAGTACATCATTTATCTCGTTTAGCATCTCTGCTAAACAGTATTGCCTTTGTTTCAAACTATCACTTTGTGACCTCAGCAGCAGTTTGGTGACTATAATGGTGATACCTGTGTGTGTTTGAAGTGGGACAGAGATGTTGGTCAAAGATTACAACACCGAGGGGAGCAGGGGAGCTTTGAAGTAATGTTGGAGGGTGGTGCTGGATCTTGGAGTGGGCTTTGATTTCCCTGTTTCCATGAGTGTTTTGACCTTGCCTGAGCATACATCTTGATCAGTTTTGCTTTGACTGCCACAAAACTCATGTCTTCTGTCATGGAAGCAAGGATTAGGATTAGAGAAACAGCAGATGAAGGCCTGACGTAGGAAGAGATTTGTCAGAAAGACCATGAAGAAACCCAATTGTTCTTTTCTTTTTCTTTTTTTCTTTTTTTTCTTTTTTTTTTTTTTGTCTGGCCCCTATTAGCTTCACTTATAATAGGCACTAATTTCACTTCTGTTAGAAAGCTGTGAGTTGTTTTTGCTTTCTGATTATAAATGTTAAGACCCTTATACAAAAAGATACATCTATTCTTCAGATGGAACAAAAAGTATTTAGTTTGTATGATTGGAAATCTGCTGGACAAAGGTTTTCCTTGGGAAAAAAGTCTATAGTAAAATTTACGACCATGCATTTTGCTAAGTCTTAATTAGCAGCTCATTAACAGGTGAAGAGTATGGTCAAGCAAGGTGCTATCTGTTTTTTCAAAATGTTTGGATTTCTTCAGGAAGTAAAATCATCCATGTGCATCTTCTATGTATGTATTTGTCTTCCCATGTCTTCATCAATATAAATATACATCTATATCAATATCTATATCATCTATAAATGTATATATCTATAGGAATGCAAATGTATGTGTGTGTAATGTAATGGCTGTGACCATAAAGCCATTTTCTTACTTTCTTTTTTCCCCACATTCCACACCTTTATTTAGGCATTACATTCTTTCCTCACGCCCTCTGTTTCTCTTGTCTGTTAAACTTTGGACTTACCAGGATAGAATCTGCCTTTTACTGTGTATCTTCTGTCTATGAGTAGTGCCTGGTAGAATGGAATACAGCTGCGAGTTGGGTTTTTTATTCTTTGGTCATTTTGTATCACAGCTAAAAGTGACTGAATTTATTTTGTTGAGCTGATAAAAATGAATTCTGACTGTTGAGCAATTGAACAAAGTTATCAATCTATTATGTATGTAATAAAATTGACATGCAGAAAATGGCTATTTTTATCTTTGATGGTGGCTTTATTGTTCTTGGATAACAATATAATTTTTATCAATGAAATTAATATTTATCATATTAAAAGAGCAATTATTTTTAGGTTTTGGTGGTGAGAAAAAGTAAGTTATTGTAAATCAAAAATTACTTATTTGGAAGCGTGTGATAACATACTGAAGTAAATTAAAGCTGCAATATGAAAGGCAAATATTGTTGCACAATTTTTTTTTTTTGCAATCTGCTTTAATGAAGTCTCTGTGTGCAACAGATACTTGGAAGCAAGGGAGAAAGTCATTGATAGTGAAATTGTTTACTTGGCTTATAGAACCACCTTTCCAACTTTAGTTCATAAACTTCTGGTCAAAAAAATTTTGCTTGAAAATGTTTTTCTTGGTAAAGGCTAAAGTAATAAATTACAGTGCCTGCTGGAATTATGTATATCTGTTATTTCTGTATGTTATGAGTAGCAGATTGGAACCATAACTGTTTCCATTTTAAAGTACAACTTTTCAATGTGTAAATAGGTAAGTACTGTATATTTAAAATAATTAAAATAGTAAGAAAGACACTATGTAACTATTTAGAATTTAATTAAGAATTCTTAATTTCATATGTTCATATCTGTAATTCCTGAGAAACATGCAGAGTGTGTATACACTTACAGGTACTTTTAATAGTTGTGCAGGAAAAGAGGTTCTAGTCCAGGACAGTGTGAATTTAAAAAAAACTCCTTCAGTGTAGAGCAGTTTTAAATTTGCACACTGTCCTGTAAGCAGCCCAGTTCATATTCTTGTATTGTAATTAGTTGATTTGTAATCCTGGTGACAATTTAGGATGGAGGAATTTCTTTGGATTTCTCTTTGTTCTCTAAGGATTTAACCTTTTATTTGTCTTTCCACAGGGGAGCTCAGATTTTGGGTGAGTTGAGATGGCTTCAGTCTGGTTAAAAAAAAACAAAAAGACAGCCTTAGTTTCTAGGGTCCTGGTGTGTTGGTTAACTACTTTAAAGCTTTCATAATACTAAAATAAGGCAGTTAATAAAATAAGGAAATTTATATTTGCTGTACTAATATGCATTTGCAGATCTGAATTTCACTGTGTTTCGGAGGGGTTTTATTACTTCCTTTTTATGGTACCAAAACATCTAATCAGGCAAGGACATATTTCTTAAGGTATTACAGGAGATGAGTGACAATCCAGCAGATTTTAAAAGATCACAGATTATCCATGAATTTTCCCAGTGGCTAACATTCAATAAAGAGGACATTTGATATCATGAGCTCATTAAGAGGAGACCACTTGTAATTTCTGCCCACTTGTAATAATCTCTTAAGGTAAGAAATGTGTTACTGTTTTGGAATACTATATGTGCTCTAGTAAATTAAGGTGGTTAGTTCATAATTGTATTGTTGTCAAGTTTCCTATGTTTATATCATAATTTGTTGTGATGACAGGACTGTGAGGAAGCATGCTGGATTGAACAACCCCATGTCACACAGCATGGGATAATGGCCAAGCATTGCCTGTGTCGTCTGCTCTGACGACAGCAGTTCCAGGCTGCCCTAAAGGTACACAGTTCCATATCTACACATACTGATTAAAGAGAATATTGGTCAAAATCTGGGCACTCCACTCTGGAGACTGGCTTAGACAAGAATTGTAGTTTCTAGGTTAAACTGATGTACGTGGGAAAGACATTCAGTTGTCCTTATATTCTTATTCATATGTCTACTGTTAAGAATAAACTTCTGCTTCATTATTTTTTATTTTGGTTTTCTTGGGGTTTTGTTTGTTTGTTTTGAGAACAATTAAAAAATGTCTTGTTTCTGACAAATTCCCTAAGGAAATATGTTGAATCTAATGAATCAGATGTTAATGGAATCTAATTAAGTCCATCCACTAAGGGTGGCTGAATCCTTGAGCTGTGCTCCTACAGGCAGTTTGAGTTCAACCGGCTTGATCTTCTTGACTAACAAAAATCCAGTTTTGAAGACTGGATATACCAAATGTATACACATCTGAGCAGAAAGACATGGCATTCACAGTTGTTTTGTGGCTGTATCATAAAAGCCCAGCTTACATCTTCCCAGCCTCAGGAATGCCATCCTGTCCTACCCTATGCCATGCATTCCTCCCTTCCCAGGCTTCTTCCTGCTTGCTCAAGGACACAGAAAGTACAGCAGAGCAATGCTGCTAACAACAACAACAACAACAACAAATAAATACACACCCAAATTGGATTAACCAAACTTTGCTTTTATTATCTCAGCCAGGGCAGGCCAATAAACAAAACTTCAAAAATCAAGTTCCTTACCTTCAATCTCCTCAATAACTGTACATAAGACCAGAGGACATCACACATGAAACTTTTATTTCTGAGAAATTTTTTATTTCTAGAAATCTGTCATTCAATAATTCTCCAAATCTGAAAATGTGTTGATTACATGTGAATTACTTTTACCTGCTTTTCTCTGCTTTGAATTCCTCTGATTTGCAGCATTTTCCTCTTGAGGTATCCTTTACACTCTTTCTATACTGCTCTCCACTGCTGTCTTCCAGAATGTGTTTGTGTTACCTTTTAACATACCTTGACCAAATTACTTTACTTTTGGACATCTCTTTTTGTGTCTGCAAATAATTTATACTAATTTCCTAAATTATCAGCAGAGGACAGGAAGAGGGAGTACAAAAGTATCTGTAAATACTGATTTATCCTAGTTACACTCAAAGACCTGCCTACTAGTCAATGTATATCTGGGAACAGTCCATGTGTCACCTTGCTGCCTGCTAGAATTCTTCATTCTGGCAAGCATAGGGTCAATATAAACTTTTCTAAATTTTTTTAGGTGTTTTCCCCAAAATCAGTGACAGATTTTATCTTCCTTCCAACTAGTACAATCTTCAATGGGAAAGCTAAACCTACTAACTAATGTCTGTTTATTTATGTACTTCCAAATAGCCTATTCTCTTTTAGGAATTAACACACCAACCCTTTGTAGCTTCCCTGCAGCTTTTGTCTGCAATTTCCAAATTGATCTTTTACAGAGACTTTTTTTCTTGCTGCTGTTACTGTAGTCAATGTATTAGACTTTGTCTGTTTTATTTACAGTCTGAGTGTAATATTAGAAATTTTTTTGTTCTGCACTTCATATCTCTCAAGTATTCTTCTCCTTTCTTTTAAATTCAATTTTCCAACACTTCTGCATGTGTATGTAATTGCCCTTACAAATGTTAGCCAGATAAATCTAAAAACTTATATATCCTCAAGTAAGAAAATATTCATATTTTAAGGGTGTGGGATGGCAGAATTTAGATATTTGCACAGAGAAAGAATGTGCTGTCTTCCACGCTATTAATTCTCCAAATGCTAGTTCCTACTTTTGTTGGGTTTCAGTCTTTTTCAATCCTTCTCAAACGGCCTCTACCTTATCTTCTCATCGACACAATGAAGGCTTAGAAAGGAGAAATTTACTCACAAGTGTGATCTGTGTAGCTCAGGAAGGATTTTTCCTGGCTTGTTACATCCTACAGAAACTCTGCTAGATATCTTTAGGACCATGAGGGCTTTTTCTTGCTTCTTGACCCGTTCAGTGTTTAAGTAAGAATCCTGATTTTGTTTCTCTGGTATCATGGTAATTTAAACTCCGTATACTCACTCATTCTAACTCAGTGTTTTTAGAGAAAGTGCAGAGGCTTTAGGAAGCTTCTTAGCGGTCAGGCTGGCTCCGGCTCCGGGTCCATCACAGCTGGAGTTGATCTAAGTTTGGGCTGCCTTGTCCTCTCCTCTATTGGCTCTGGCTCCGTGTTTCCACCTTCTGCGCTGTGCTGGCACTGACTCTTGTCTGATCCTTCTGTGAATTGCTCACTGGAGCAGATCAGGCTGAAAAGTTTTTTTTGTTTCGTTGTTCTTCTTTTTTTTTTCTCTTCCCCCTTGTGGGGTTAGCTTACGGACGAGCACCCTCCCTGGGCTGGCTTCCTGCACACGTCCGTGGGTGTTAGTGCTGAGGCAAGGGAAAGAATAGAAAGCCTTGGGTGGTAGATGAGGCTCTGACGACCCGAATTCTTTGTAGGTTTTATGTGCCATCGGATCCCAGCCGCAGGCTGCAGTTCCACCTTTTCTCTGGCCATTTTCTGTCGCTGTTCCCTCTGGGGCCAGCACTACTTTTTGTGTGCTTTCCAAATCACAACAGAACCCCCCTCGCTGCCCCCTGAAACCACAGCAGTTGCTTCAGCTGACAGAGCATGGAGCCATGTCATGTTACTGCTGGAAGTGAGGGTGGAGCAAGAAAAGTAAATATTTTTTTTAAAAAAGTAAAAAAAAGTAGAAAAAGTACATGCCAGTCATTAAGCCATGTAAAGTAACCATGGAATTGCAGCTTGTGAAGTGTATGTATATACATTTATTACATTTTACCAATGAACCAGCCTGTTTAGCCTTGACATAACTTTTAAGAAGACTGTTCTTGAATGGAAGATTGTTCTCCCCCGCCTCCTCCTCCCACTCACAACTCCCAGTTTAAGTCTTTTGGTAGCCACCTGTAAGCGTCTGTCAATATAAAGTCCAGGTCTGGCATCTTTCACACTCCAGAAATCCATGATGTGTTTTTACACACATATAAATCTATTTACAGAGAAAATCAATAAGGCAATAAGGTTATGAAAAAAAACCCCAAAACCAACTTTAACAGATTTTCATTGAAAAATAATTTCATATGGTTCCCTGAAATGTGCAACTAAATTCATAGGGAAGAATAGGCTGATCCTGATGGCCTAAATGGTGGCTGTTCCTTTAGCCTTTTGCACAGATGATGCTCTGCCCTGATACCCATTCTGGAGTAGCACAAAGCAGGGAATGACTAAAGGTAAATAGTAAGACTAGACAAGAGTTGCAATTATTGTGCAAGGTGGAATTCATCTCACTTGCCTTAGTCTCTAAAATAATGGCATCTAGCCTAAATTAATTGTTTTTAGGTCTTTTTTAAGGTGGGAGAAAGGGACAGACTTCTCCAGTGCCAATTTCTCTTCTACTTCATGGGCAAACTGGGCAATATTGAAATGTGCTATGGTGATACCTCTCTGTATGTATGCATGTATTTGATTATAAAGGAATTCTGCACAATTAGCTTATGCTAGACAGCTACTTTTAATTTCCTGAACTTTTATGAGCTATAAACTAAGATTGAAGCTCAATTATCATATGCACAATTTTTTAATCCCTTTAAGTGTGGAAAACTTATATGACTGTCAACTTTTTTGTATTAGCTAACTGAAAATATTTCAACTTATTAGTTGCTCTTTACACAGAAAGAGCTACATCCATTTTTAAGAAGTTCTGAATTTCTAAGAAATGTAGTGATTTGAACCAGAAAGAAATTTGAAGCAAACATCAGAGAAAATATATAGTCTTCGGGTTTTACATTAAAAAAAATCTAAACTAAAATAGTGCTGGAAACTTTACTGTGTTTTGGCAATGCTTGCTTATTGAACACAGAGCTATTTATTTAGTCCACTTAGTATATTCATGAAACCTTAGTAAATTTTTGAAGTAGAATTTGCAAGGAGCATAAAAATCTAGCTGGCTAATAACAGGATATTCTCTGCATAAGTGTGGTTAAAAATAAGATTTAAAAAAAATAAATCCAGATTTTAAGGAGTAGCATCTCTGCATCGAAAGGGCAAGAGTCTAAATCTAAATGTAAGTGTAAAAGCTGGAAAAGATTGAACATATGTTATTTCCCACCAGCACAATATTAAATGCAATTATTTTCTTTCTGCTAAAATCTTGAATATATCTTGCAACACAACCTCAAAGAGTCCCCTGCTGCTGTTGATTATAGTGAATCCCACTTCCTGCCACCCAGTAAGTCTTTGCAATTTTCTCTTTTTCGCCACCCTGTGGAGATAAATAATGTATATTAATGTGGAAATATCAACAGTAAAATCTCTTAATATTCTCCACAAAATAAAGCTTCCCTCTAAATCAAAGGATTTGTATCATTCATTAATTTTTTGAGCAAAAAGAAGCAAGCTCCTTATGTAAGGGCTTTGAAAAGTTTGAATCTTACTCTTGGAAAACAAGTGCCAAATGCTGTACAGGAGAGGGGTGACTTTTTTTTTTGAATTAAAAAAAAAAAAGGATTTGGTATGGTGTACTATATTTAAACCACAGATTTGAGTGTTTTCCTTTCTCAGACTCATTAAATAGACCTTGACAAATCTCTGTTTCTCTTCCTTTGACCCAGAACCTTAGGAAGTGTGTCAGAGAATTTAGAGTTGTTTTTCAGGAATTGCTCCCTGTGCTGAACATGACTGTGGAGGATGCTCTGGAAAAGGTTCATCACGTGTGGCTGTGGTAAAAGTGTGCATTCAAATCCAATACGCTGCTAATTCCACACTCAGCTCTCCCCACTTTTGTACATTAAAATAACATAACGTGATAAATTTTCTTTGCAACTCTAGATTGTAGAAAGGACAAGAAAAGCAGACAGAAGCTATGATCCCCTGAATACTGCTTTACAATTGAGGTTGAGGTTTCAGTACTTAAGTGGAAAATTGCCATACTAAAGAAATGATTGCTTGCTGACTATACGAGTTGGGGATCTGGGGGGGAGTGTGTGACCGTATTGATTCTAAAGTGCTCTTTTTTTGCTTAACATGTTTTTCCTTTTAATTCCAGCTTCCAGGAACATGGGCTCCTTTGATGAACACCATAAACATTTCCTAAGTTAATTTAAAAGAAACCCCAACCCTATAATGCTAGCCTTTCTATTGCTTAAATGAGAAAGCTATTTGAAAGAAATGTTCAAACCAGAAAAAAACAAAAAAGAAAAAATGACCAAAAAAAAAAAGAAAAAAAAAAAAAAAAGAAAGAAGAAGGAAAGAACCTCCTCAGAACAGAACCCTTAGTCACTGACACTTCAGATGGCAGTCTGAGGAGTCTAACCACTCTGTATTATTAAAATACTGTCAAATTAAAATAATGGCAAATACTGAGACAGAGGCAATTTGTGTCCCCTCCTCTGTGGTTGTGGCAGGCCAGCAGTCAAGGACCCAGCCAGGAGTATAATTTCTGTGGGAAGGAGGGGAGGGAGAAGGGAGGATACCTTTTGTGTTTCTGGGCTGGGGAATGTGGCACTAGAAGACGTGGGCAGTTGTGAGCTGTGTTTTATTAGGTGATTTGGTACTTGGCAATAGTGCAGCACCAGTGCAGGCTGTTACTGAATCAGGGAGAAGCTGATTCCTTCTTTAGTCCCCTTTTGCCCTACCAATAACAGCTGCTGGGAAGGTATTTTCCCCATGGTGTTTTGTTGAAAGGTAGACAAAATATTTTCAATTATCCCTTGCTGTTAGATTTCTGTGTAAATAGTTTGTGTTACGGTAAAAAATCCATCTAAGGCAGGAAGACTGTTGGCTACTTTCAGCCCCAATTCTGTAAACATTTCTATGCATGTTTAGTTTTCACCATGTGAGCAGTATCCATTTGGGTGAAGTTAAGGATGGCTGTAGCTGCACGTTGGAAACTTGACCTACTTTGCATATCATTATGCATGTAGCACAGTTTTAGTCCAAGAGAGTGTCCCAGAGATGGGAAGTCTGAGTTGCGGAAGAGTCCATCGAGGAAATTAAATCTAGCCAACTAATATGAATTAAATATTTTTTGTACTTTGGTGTAATATAGTCATTCACAACTGGAGAACTAGTTCAAATAACATAAGCATTAACAAAAATTAGAATTTATTCAGTGGCCGAGGCAGAAACCAAAAGGTAGCTTGGGTGGTGGCAACACACAGATGATTTATGAGTGCCTTTTATGATTAGACCTGCAGATTTTGGAATTATTTTACACTTAGCAAAGAAAGTTTTGTTTGTTTTGAAAATGTGCATATGCTAAGATTTAAAAAAATTTTAATGTCAAGTTGTCTTACTTGTACCAGGACATTGTAATAGCAATACTTAAAAATCCTCCTATCAAATGTGATGCAAGATTTTAGGTGTGAAGGCTGAAGCTCATTACTAACTATGAGTATTTTTACACATTATCTATTCTACTAGCTTAGCTCCTGATACTGCAGAAGTTTAGATGCCCAGAATCATACAGAGTGAATAATTCTATTAGAGTAAATGGGACTCCTACAAATGTGTGAAGTGAAATGTGAGTGTGAAACAAGTGGGGCTGGGGCTTTTAATGGCAATCTTGTTATGCATAAATATAATTGCTATGTGAGGAGTCTTTCATGAATTAAGTCCTCCAACAGGCTCTCTCCGGGAAGAGAAATAGGGTAAGATGCAAAGTCCAAAAGGGGTAGGCCCCAGGTTTTTAGAGACTTCTGCCCACGTTTGCATGCATCCATAGAGGCAGATATGGATCTGTCTAAATTGAGCTCGAGGCAGGCATTCTTAGCATTTCTTTCTACTCAAGTGACTTGGTGTAAGTGACTTGTTCAGAAACACTCTGTAGGTTTGTAGCACAGCCAGGAATAGAACCCACATCTCCTGACTCACAGTTATAGACCAGACTTCTGCTCAAATTTGTGTGAAAACTTAATTGGCTGTGTTTCTCTGTGAGGGGGGATTTATTAATATTGCTGCTACCTTACAGTGTTTTGTAATTTTCTTGATATGATCCCATTCAATAAAGGTGTAGAGCTGAACGTGAGTTTTCTCTGAGTAGATGCAGAGCATCTGGTTTATACAAATGGTTTCCCACCAAAAAGGAAAACTTGAAACTGTAGATTTTTAATGCACAGATCTTGTGCTGTTGCAATGTTAAGAAGTCCTTGTTGTTATGAATGTGCATTATGAGTATATTGTACACAGTCCTGGTATGTAAATGTGTAGCATTCAGAGAAGTGAAATAATTCTGTGTTATTATTATCTTTGTAAATTGCATCTTAAGAGTTTGTTGAGGACTTTACGACGGCAGTTTTCTATAGTCACAGCTATACAGCACAAAGTGTTTCTTTCATTATTAACAATAACTGAGCCAATGAAAATGCTTTTAAATATACACCAGACAAGCAGTTATCCAGCTCTTCCTTCTTACCATCCACAAACCATCTTTTAGCATCTTATAAACGAGCATGTAAAATAGCTTTGTAAACATCTGCTTTTCATTGTTAATTGTCAGGGAAAACTGGAGATTTAAATGCTTCTTTTGTAGCATTCCTTAATCCTATCAGAAAGGAGAGCTCTAGATGCTTCTCCATTCTCACTGCAGATAGCTTCCATCGGCTGGGGGCTTTCTTTTTTTTTTTTTTTTTTCTTTTAATTTCTTTTTTTTGTAATATCAATAGCTTTTATTTACTTACAAACAGTTCGTTTAACATCTCAGTTTCAAAGGTCTTGCACATTCTAGCCTGTGTGGCAACTCAGTAAATTTAAACAAAATATACCATGGAATTATTGATTGCTGTATAAAATGTGTTGACAATCTAAATTTTTTTCTCATTACAATCTGCTCAGTATTTTCTTTCATATATAAACTATCAGGTCAGGTATTGTATCATACATGTGCAACAAGAAAATAGATGTATATGTTCATACATAACATAGAAAATAATAAATAAAAAATTCACACTGCTACAGCACAATTATTTTTTAGAAACACTGCCTTTATTTTGGTTAGCTTTTCTGTTCTAATAATCAAGTCATTAATGTCAGTTGAGTGTGTCTGGCAATGATTTACTTAAGGTAGCATTCATAACACACAGTAGCTGCATTATACAGGAAAAATAAATCTATTCATGTTACATTTCCTACCTTTAAAGCTTTTTTTAAAATCTTGTATTATGGTCCTGGATATGTAACATTTGACTTTTTGCTTTTTGCACACACAAAAGGAACATTGATGATTTAAAACCATTTCATATTTTATATTTTGTGGACAGGAATAAAATTTTTTACCTTTTTTTTTTCCCCAAATCTGCTTCATTTGGGAAAAGATACTTTTTTCACTTAGAGTTTAAATGTTTCTGTAGCTTTCGTCTTTTAATTTTGGTGTTTTGAAGTCAGAGTCTGCTTAACTAATTCCTCCAGCACTGTCATTATTTTAGACTAATTTAGATTTCTCCCTGTTCTGTTAATTAAATAATAGATTAAGGGTACCATTACCTATTAATATTTTTATTCCTGGTATTCAATATTTACTTCTAGAACTTCCTAAAAGAATTGTTACACGGACCTCAGCATCACTGCATGTAAAATTAATTGAAATGACATATTGTTGCAGTTTCTATGACAACCATATCATGATGCTGATGCTCTCAAAAATTTATAAACTACTATTTCAACTATGCTAATAGCACTCAGTAGAGCTAACATTTATTTACTTAATATTCTTATTAGAATCAAGCTTTTACTACTTCATTTAAAAAAAATCAGAAAAAGGTGTATGTCAGTATTTTTCATTTGTCTGATGTTGGTTTTCTGTGAAGGAATTCTGGCTTTCTGTGAGAACCTTTTTAAAATCTAACTCTGCTGTGTTATGTTGATGAAAGGCTTATTCACTCAGAACAAAGAGAATGTATATCATCACTCACAAACTTTTAAACACGACATTCCAAAGTAACTCTTACAGTGCAATCCACGGCAAAAAGCAGTCTTGTTTTGCTAGTGGAATATTTAAAGCCAGTTTATTGCTGTTTCTATTGTCCTAGATGCTAAACCTGAAATGCTTGTGACATGAGAGAACTGATTCAGTGGCATGACTTACATAAATAAAATCACAAGCTTAAGTGTCTTCATGACCAGGCACAGAGTTATAAACCCCCTAAAAATATTTGCTTATATTACTGCCTTGTTTTATTGTAAATGTGAAAAGTGAAAAGGCTTTGCCTGGTAACTGGATTTTTTTTTCCATATTAAATACATACCTTTAGTATAATCATGTTATTCCATCAATCTGCAGGCTTTTAGAAGTTAGCTGATTTTAACAGTTTGACAGGGAACTCTATTACTCAGGCAACACTCACATTGGAATCAATGAGTGTTTTACTTGAGTAAAAAATTTAGGACCAATGTAAGATGCCTTATTCAAGTTACTTCATAATTATATAGATTGCAATGACTTAAAAAATAGTGAGCTTTGCTCTCCAAACATAGTAATTTTATTCAGTCTAACTTGCATTTATTAAAAAGTGTGTTTTCTATTCAAAATGCGTGATTCTCATGTATAGGACTTATTGATCATTGATCCAAATAGGAAATAAAACACCTTGATCTTTCAGTCATTTGTCTTAGGAAGATTCCAAAACAGTCAAATCACATTTACTTCACTTCAGTCTTAAATCCGATATTACACTGGAAAAACGTTTCATATAATTGAACGTTCGAATACGTTGAGATCATGTCGCATTTCAGTTTTACCAGTATGAATGCTTTCAGCAGTTTCTGCCCAACATTCCTGGTTTACTAAGCTATATTTAAACATGTTTTGAAAGATTTATACAGTGATTTGTTTCTTAGTCAACTTGGTTGCAAGAAGTTACTACTGCGTATTTGGGTAAGAAAATGTGAAGTGCCCGAAGAGGAGGGAGGACATGGCATGGGATATGCCATGATATTTACAAGCTCCAAATAAAATTGGACAGCTTGAAACAACTCCATACCCCAAAATATCTTTCTAGACATTTTAACCTCTTGTCTTGGTATTTTCTAAGCTGTTAATCCTTTCCAGCATCATCATTTTGAGTCTCTTTATAAGAAGCATGTACTTCACATGCACAGGACTTCAGCTTCTGGATGAAACAACTGGCAGTGACACGAGCCTACCAGATTAGGCCATATTGTCACAAATCCAAAAGAGCATCTTGAAACCAATGCAATTTAGAAGTGCACAATGGTAGTAATATAAAATACAAAATCATTGCCCTATCTTGAGGATTCCTTTTATTTCTGTAAATGTGGCATGTATATGTGGCTAAGTGGTAATATATTTATTTGCAGTGTGGGCCAGTCTCCAGGTCAAAGACAAGTTTGTTTATTTATTCTAACCTTCAGGGTTGTTTTTTGATATTTTTGTTTGGTTTTATTTAGGTATTTTTGTTTGTTTGTTTGGATTTTTTTTTTTTACTCAGTATATGTTTGTAGCACAATAGTTCAGTCAGAGTCTTTGAAAATTGTGCTTTGCTGGTGGGGTTATTTTTTATTTGAGGGGGGTGGGTGTATGAAACAAAAAAGAAAGGATGGAATAATTGCAGTGTTACAATAGAAAGCCTATATATGCTCTGTTGAATTCCAGCATGTGCTGTCAGAATGGGACATTGCCAGTGAGAAAATAAAAGCACTGTGGTGTGCTGATAGGGGTTTGCAGTCACCATGTTTTAGCAAGGGGTTTTCTGTCACTGAGATTCTTGGGGAAGATCCTCAGCAACTTTCGTTTACACTGCTGACCTAGAGCTTATTCTGGGCTGGAATATGAAATAGAGCTGCTGTGGGCTGTAAGGGCATCCTGTAGCACAAGTCCCCTCCCAGCCCCTCAAATGTGCCTGTGGGTATAGCTCGACCTGACACAGATCCTCCTGTCCCCCCTCTCTCCCGAGACAAGCTCTGCTATTCCCAGCTGAAGCTGGGAAAATTGGTGTGATATGTGAGACTACACAGGTGCATGCTCAAGGAAGAGATGCCCTAGCATGAGCGTGATGATTGCTTTAAACCTCTCTGGCACGGCTTTAGGTTGCTTCTGGAAAACTACATTTAAAATCACTGTTAATCTTTACTGTTACAATCAGTGATTGTAATCACTGTGGTTTTGTATGTTAGCGGTGTTTTATGGTCATCTTGTTGTACAGAGAAGGGAGTTGAAAAATTATTAAGATGACAAACAGGCAAATCCAGCTGTTAGGTGAAATTCCCAGTTTAGGAGCAGCAGATGCATTTCAGTGGAAATATTTGCACCTTCCACCATCATGCTAATGTTTTTCCACTTTTACTCTATGCATGAAAAGCTTCAGGTATCCCAATCTTAAGGTGATTCCTAATCACAGCTGAATCTAATTGCCATTTTTTGAGCTTGTTATGAGAGTTCTCATGGTTCATGTGTGGAGCTTACTCTTCCAGTGCAACTAGTAGGTAGGAGTTAAGGGACTTCAACCTTGCCAGTGCAGTCAGTGCTTTTTCTGGGTGCCAGGATGCCCTGGCATGATGGATGCTTTCCAGTAGCTGGGATGCTTTCCACCAGCTGCTGAAAGCCTCCTGAGAGGAACTCCCTTCTGGTTTAAAGCTTTTTGTGAGAGGTAAGTGATGTGCTATGCCCCTATATAAAAAGATCTGTCTCCTACAGTAGATCCATTTCCATAGCTTTTGTGTGCCTGGAGCGTGCCTAAGAAAGTCATCGTGCTGAGCCTTGTCCACAACTTTTAGCAGTGTCACCCCAGGCACTGTCCATGGGTGGTGACAGCCTAGTCTTCCTTCCTTTTTTTTTTTTTTTTTTCCCATTCCCTTTCCATTAATATAAATATAACCAAAACACCAGCCTCAAACTTGAAACCAACTAAAAGACTTGAGAAGGAAAATCTTCTAGGAAAGTCCAGGCAGTGCAACCGGCCTGATTTTGGCTGGGGAAGGAGGCGGAAAGAGGATGGGTAGAGGAGCCAGCAGTGCTCCCTGGCAGACGCTACGATGGGACGCTGCTTTCCAGCAGGGGGTTCGGAGGGGATTTACAAGGAGCGGTGCCGGCGGGAGGAACGGGCCGGGATGCGCTGTGCCCTACTCACCCCAATCCTCTGGGGAGCGCCCAGCCAGGGCGGGACGGGCGAAGGAGGGAGAAAGTCTCGGGGACAGGGGGTTAAGGAAAACACCGATGTGCTGCTTTCGCTTTGTGTATTCCCATCTCCCTCAATTCTCCTTAAATTCTCCCAGCCTTTATCCAGCCCGTGAGAGCGGGCGGGAGGCAGCGGCATGCACTGTCCCGGAGCCCCGGACTCTGCGGGCTCCCCGCGGCGGAGCCCC
>JBBMKD010000216.1:12464926-12478938 GCA_037834095.1 Argya squamiceps | reverse complement strand
ACTACAGCGCCCGGCCCCGCAGCCACCCCCGGGGCGGGCCGGTCCCCGGTCCCCCTCCGGGCTCCGGCCCCGGCGTGTGCCCCACTTGTCCCCGGCTGGCGGCTCCCGGCCCCTTGCCTGCTGTCACACTTCTCGTGCCGCTTCCCCCGGCCTCCTCCCCGGGAACTTTAATTCATTCAGCGATGAGCGCGTAAGAGGCCCTTTGGTCGGCAGTCTCGCATCCTCTGCTAAACGCATTATTTTCTCCCTCCTCCTTGCAGCTCAGCGCTCCGTCTCGGTTCTGCTGGGAGACTGAACTGGGCTGCCTCAGCGCTCCCTCGGTTGCCTTCCCTGCTAGATCGCAGGGTGCAAGCCAGTGCCATGTGTATAACACAGCATAAAGGGAGCGAGACAGATGGCTGTCTCTCCCTGCACGTTCCCGACTCTCCACTCAACTTATGTAACTGCTGCGTTTTTTTCCTTTTTTTTTTTTGCGTTTACACACCGGGGAAAGCAACAAGAGAAACAAAGTGGAACACGTCAGTTTCACTGGTAAGGCCACAAGTGCCTTAGCAGTAGGAAATACTTGTAGGAGAGAATAGCTGATGTCCAAAGTTAGTCGCCTTCACTTGTCAGCTTGATTCTGTTCACAAGTGGGAACTGCCAGTGCTTGTTCTCTCGCCAGTGGTTTTTAATATGTGGCCAACAACTGTTCGTGGTCATTTCCTGCTGAACTTCTTCTGCTCAACAGGGAAAAAAAAATCTCTTTGGACATGTTTCTTGCATCTTTGATTGTATTTTTAGTCCAAAGTATCCACATATCCCTGCAGTTCTTGGAGGCCTTGAAATATCTTGTGGCAATAAAGGCCAGAGCTTTGCATGATGACAGCAGTAACAAATACAATTTTTTTTCTCAGTTGGCATTGGAAAGTTTCTTTAGTCCTCTTTTATCTGCTGAACACTGTGATCACCTTGGGAGACACCACTTCAGGAAGCATATCCATCAATCTTTTACATTTGGGTTGATTTCCTCCTTGGAAGTGTACAGATCATACTCCAAAAGCTTCAGTCTATTTATTTGTTTATTTATTTATTTACTTCCCAGAACAAAAATTACTTCAGAAAGAGAAGCCCTTTGCCCAGGATGCACTTTGCTTTCCACCCCGTACAATGGGATGTTGTATATTTCCTTTTTTCCACGGTGTCACTTTAGAGATCAATGAGCTGGTTTGGCAGACCTTGAGTGTAATGGCTGAAGTTTCCAGAAGTTGTGTAAATAGGGGTGTTTATGTATATGTGAACTATGTCAACTGCAGTGATACAGCCATGTATTTTTAAAACATTTCAGTTTGTTCCATAAATCACAGAGGCAGAGCCATTCCTGCATGGTGTCAGACCCGGGAGAGAAGTGCTGCTGTGTAATGTGTTCGGTAGTTTCACATAGAACTCACTCCTCAAGTAGCAGCAAAGCACACAGAGGTGCATGTTTCAGGTTTGTACTGTAGCAAGCTGGTTTCTGTTTGTCTCTTTCAGTGGCTTTTTGTGTAATTTTTGTTTGCACAACTTTCTATTTTTCCTCAGGTAGAACAGCAAGAATAGGAACTTCTAGGGGACTTATTAGCAAACCACAGAAACTGAATTTTCTTTTCTTTTCTTTTCTTTTGTATGAGCCATTTGGAGTTTTTTTTAGACACACGATTTTCCCACAGTATGTATCTGTACATGTGTCATTGCAGGCCTTTACATCATATTATGAAAATAACAGAACACCATAAAATCCTATCATTAGTAAGGTCGTGTACTGGACTTGGTGTCATGTCTGTCTGAAATACGTGCCTATTTATTTAGATGTAGTTCTGCATGAAAGAGAGAGATCTGATAGACATATCTTCTGGAAAGCAGCTGATTTCTGCAGTGAAAAAACTGGATAATTACATGTTCCCAAAGCGTTTTCAGCACAGAAGTAGGTGTTCTTTTAAAACAGTATTCTGTGGCAACAACAAATATTTGTGACATCATTGTAAGAGATTTCTTGCCAATTTTTAGTTTACTGTCTTTCAGAAAGTCTAGAGTTCTTTGGAACTCGTGAAACTGCTACAGATACCCATCGTATATTCAAGTATTCAGTGAAGTTTTAAATAATTCTCTTTCAATTAGTACAACAGGAACCTGAAAAATGGATTTTCTCTTAAAGAAACAAGAATCAGTACACAGACGTTTCTCTCCTCCTCTCGTATATTTTAAAATACTCATATCAGTTTTAAGTTTACTGTTTTGTCTTCTTAAATTAAGAAGAAAAAAACCAGCATCACAAGTCTGAAAATCATTGCTTGGAAATTAGTTCAGCCAAATATTTCTTGAATATTGTGAATTGGAGAGAGTAAGATAAAATTAGGTATATTGTTAAACTAGGTTAATCAGAGTAATTAATCTATAGTGCAGAATGGATCAATGGATGTTTTTTTTGAAGTCAAGCAAAGCATTCCATCTAGTTAATGTGTTTAAGGGTATCATAGCAGGGACAGACAGGTACTAGCAGTGATAAAAAACAGATAAACTGCAACAAAATGATTTACAGATGGGTCATTATCATCTATAGAGAGCTTACACAGATCATATTCTTTAGGAAAATAGAATGTAATTTTATAGAGCTAGGAGAATTACCTAAATAGGTCTGAATATTTAACTTTTTTTCTGAGTGACTAGTAGAATTTGTCAAAGCAAAATTTTTTAGTCTTCTTAGGGGCAGCATATTAATATAAGATACAGGAAAGTACTGGGTTTGTATTTTAAGTATTTTTATGTTTATTTTACCTGTTTGTTGAAGTAAAACTTGGGATATGTTTTGCTGCTTTTTGTGCAAACTTTGTAGTGCATACCTATAAAATATGTTCAAGAATGTAGCATCCAAATTCAGAAAAAGAAAAGGTGAAAAGTTTGATGTTAGTGATTTATTAGATTTCAGAACCTATTCCTTATAGCAAGTGGCTGAGTTGCATCTCTTCCATCGGTGGCAAGACAGGATGTCATTTAAATATTTTTTCTTTCTTCTTGAGCTAGACAGAAAGGTGTAGTCAATTGTGTCTCCAGTCACTGGTAGACTGACAAAAGGCAATAGGAAACTCTAAAACCTCAGAGATGCAGTATTGATTTGATTCCTAACTGCAAATCCTTCATATCATTGCTCCAAATATCTAACTTTACACCAATATTACCCATTCTTTTTATAGTGACACCATGCTTAGTAAAAAACTTCTAAGCACTGAGGTCAGGTGTTGAGATTGGATTCTAGTTTATTTTTTATGAATCAGATAAAGATTTCTGTGCATGAGACCGTATGTGAAGATGAGAGAACAAGAACATTTCCATATCAAAGGCAATATATCTGAGGCTGCATAGTAATTAAAATGCAGTGGTTTGGACTCTGTGCACTAGCACTTAGGCAGAGCGTTGTTGGGACCTTGTGCAGCATGCAGGCGGTTGTCTCTCGCGTACTTCTAGAAATATACTTATAATTTTGTACAAACATTTATGCCAGTCCACACTTTTCTGTGGATAATTTGTATTTCATCCAAACCATTCAAAGTAGAAGTTATTTTTTGAGCAACCCCCTCATTATGGCTTTTGTGCATCAACTATTTTTATTCTAGTTGTTTGTATTTCCTCTTACCAGAATGATGGCTTGTTTATAGTCATATTTTTTTGTGTATTTTGCTAAGACCCCTTCCATATACCACTGAAATTTTACTACTTGCATAAAATGTCTTGTATTAGAAACAAAAATGCTAATATCTTTTCAGATTTATTGCAAATGGTGTGATTTCTCACATACCATACTTTATGGCAAATTAAATGCATGTGCTGGAACATAATATTTTTAATGAAACAATATGTGTTTACTAATTCCAACTAACTGTTACACAGCATAAGGAGAATTTATATATTACTCCAAGGACCTGCCGTTGTGGGAAAATTGACATAAAATACTGCAGGGTGCTCCCTATCTGGAAACTCTTTTCTGGTATAAATGTGACTTTAATTCCTGAGTGGATCACCCTGAGCTGTTCCGGAAGGGCTGCTGTTGAATTGTTTACTTCATAAACTGTGTTGGTCAGGGTCCCGGTGCGGAGGAGGCAGAGAGTCTTGAGAGTTTCCTCATTACTCAGAGATGCTCGTTTCACAGAGGCTCTGTCCATTAATGCTCCAGGACTACAGAGGTGAAGCTTTTAGGAAGTCTTTGTGCTTCAACAGACGTTTGGACTGTCATTGTATTGCAACAATCTTGCAGTCTTGCTTAGTTTAGTCCAGTTTTAGGTGACGATTGATGGATGTATCCATGGGTATTTTGAGCTGGAATCCCACCCTTTCAGAGACTGCTCTACTGCTTCTGACATCTGTGAGATTGCTGTGGATGGGCTCGTTCCACCAAGCTCCTGACCATTTGTGGTCAGTGAAAACCCATGGTATTTTTGCACAAGTGGGGGGTTAACCTCAGTGCCATGGCCTAATTCCAGCTAAGATGGGATGGAGTTGCCCATCTACATTCTTATAGTTTTAACTGGCTCAGTAAATCTTCACTTCCTTTCCTCAGTGCAGTAGTTGTGCTAAGGACACTCACAGCATTTTACCTCAGAAGGGCCAAATCCACCTGTTGAAGTAATAGGTGGAACTAGATGAGGACTCAGATTTTGGGAGCTTTCTGGAGAAAAGCAGGGTCATATAAGCCAGTGTGACTGGCTCATTGTTATTAGAATGAGCATTTTGAAGGATTTGATATATATAGAATTTGAGTGTTGAGCCATTTCAGAGGAATATTTTGATATAATTTGGTATTTGACAGATTCTCAGCTGGTATAAGCCAGTGTAACCCTGTTTACTTAAGCAGGAGGGTGCCTTTTTATTCTAGCCACAATCACATTCCTTAGGCCAGGATGCAGTTCCTTCTGGGTTCAATGGAAAGAACTTTTTGTGACTGTGTGGGGATGGGGCTTGCGTGTCAAGGCCCTGTTTGCATTGGATTAACTGTAGAGAATAATTTTGTCGATCAGGGTGGAATCAGGTTTGCTTACATGGTGTTTTTTATGGCTTTAAGATGATATTAACAGGAATTCACCTCACAAAAACTACATGTTAGACAAACTGTCTCTCCATATCTATCTTCCAGCAGATCTTCTGGTGCAGTATATTATGCAGCATGGGGGGATTCTGACTGCTGGCTTGGCAGCTTCCTGTAATTGTGGGGACTGGGGCTGTGTGTTTTTCTTTTTTTTTTTCCATTCATACCTGATCTGCTGAGGGCAGATTATCTTCTTGCAGGTCCTTTCCTATTTTTCTTCTGCTCAGGGATTCATATAGGTCACTGCAGTGGGAATATACTTTATCCAATCTTTAGTGCAAATAGACATAGATATGCACATGGCATTTTTTAATGTCCCTAAGTAGTTGTGTTTCAACATAAATTTAGTAGTGATTTTGTTATGGTAATCCCTGTAAGTGAAATTGTGTATTCACCTCTGGTTTACATGCATACATTCTTACATTCTCCTATCTGAATCTACTCTCATTGCTTAACCAAAAGGTTAAAGATGAATCCCAGGAAAATCCTTTCATGTTTTCTGGTTGCCTTCTATAGGCCCTAGTTCCCATTATGCTACCCATGGAAATGATGGTGCCCATGGTGTTTCTCTTTGGAAGTAACAATGGAATCTTCATTTATTTCAAAGCAACTTAGATATAACAGTTTTATGATGAGATAATCGCTTTGCACCTTGATTTCATAAGCTAGAAGGTAGTAGACTGGTGTTAGGATGGGTTGACAGCTGCTGTGAAGATGGGACTCTGAGGCATCAGTTTAGAGAAGAGTAGTGAGATGGAAAAATTATCCTCAACACTCAACCTGGACTTCAAGGACTCAAGTCTGTGTATTCAAGCAGGTCAGTGGGCCCTTGTTCTCTGCTTCAAAGATCTTCCCTCAACATTTGGTGAAAGCCAAAAGACTTTTCTTTCTTTGCTGGTCTACACAGTCTTTCCTCCTAGTTTGTGTTTTTCCTCAGTCACTGAAAATTCTCATTGTTTTTTAACTTCTCTACCTCCTCTAGACAAGAAGGGTTCGATCTGTTGTTGTTTAAGAATGTAACAAAAGCTCTGATTACAGTGGCAGTGCAGCTACACCAGTGTGTATTTTACTGCAGCCACACCGCCATGTGTTTTACGGGCTGCATGGGTGTGCCCACTAAAGGTTGATTTGAAAACACCATTGCACAACACTCTGTGGTGGAATGGCATCAAATTACAAACACAAACTCATCACAATGGGGTAAAAGTGAAAGACTTGGAATGCTGTGAATGTTTTACAAGCTTTTCAGCAAAAGAGAAAATGTGGATGGGAGAGTTAAAATGTACATGAAGAGTTATTACTGGGAATTAGCTGCAGTTTCTAATTAATGTTTTCCCTTGGACAGGTTGAATTCACTTTTTCACAATACGAATGTGACATAACCAAACTCCAAAGGAGCAGGAGGAAACTGTTTTGCTGAATCTCTTGTATGGGCAATTTCCATTAGAAGTGCAAATATCAAGGTTTAAGCTGTTGCTGTTTTTACTGTTGATGAATCCTGCCTCCACTCCAGTCAAGTGGCACAGAAATGCCTAGGATAACCAATAAACCAGTAAGAGTCAAATTCATCCCCAAACTGGTTTTGATTGCTGTGTTCCTGCTGTGGAAGGCTTTTCTATTTCAGTAATTCTACTTGGGATGATTAGATAAAGAAGGTGAAGGCTCATTTCCCCTCGCAGGGGCGAAGTGTGGCTCCCACATGATACTTCCTGTCTTTCACATATTGTCCCTTTAGTGTCAATAGTAACTGGATGCAAATCAGGGTGGCATCTGCTAGTTTGTTTTCAGCTGACCGGGCTAAACAGCACATACGGAATTTATCGCCAGGAGGCTGTGACCTCACCGCAGACAAGTGACATTCCCACAAGTAGGTAATGAAGCACCCCTGTTGAGTGGAGCTAAAGTCCAAATCCTCAGTAGAGTTATTACATATTCAGTTTAAGCAGCTCTCCCAAACTTTGAAGCTATCCCTTGGTTTTTTTTTTAAACCCACTCGGTGTTGTAGCTGGAGTGGCAGCTGTCGCTGGTCTCTGCCGATGCCGCACTGTGCTGAATTGGGCCTTCTTGAAAGTGTGTGGGAGAAAAGAGGGGATGAAAAAACAAAGGCAGAGGAAGAGGAGGGGAAGGGCTATGAAAGGACAAAGATGGGAGGGAAGAGTGAGTGAATGCATATGTAATTGAACTGAATAGCAACTGTACTGTTCATATTGCTGTTGAACATGCATAGAGATTTTCTGTAGTCACATAGTATTTGGATATAACTTGATATATGTAAATTTTTAAAACTTCCCTATATAGGTGGTGTAATGCTGTCTTCTAAAGAAGATAATGTGCAGTGGTTGAAGAAGTCCCTTTAGTGCTTATGGTATTCAAGACTGAACTCTGTATTCCTTTTCTTTTGCTCATCAAGTTATTCACAGCAAATTCTTTGGGACAGAAGTTCTCTGTCCTTGCTGTCTGAGAAAATGTAGGTTTCTGGGAAAGGTTTGAGTGGATCAGTTTGGTCATATCAGTCTTTTTTAGAAGTGTACATAAATATTACATATATGATCAGTCTGTTAATGGTTAGCATGAATCATAAACATTTTTGTGTTTTACTGATCGTTCTGACGGCTGGTTGATAGCAAATATTTTTGAAAGGATTAGCAGATTCTAGATGATCAGAGTAAATTAGTAATCCCAATACACTTGCAAACCAGTTTGTGGTCTGAATGTTAGATGTGAAATGAGATTTTATTTTATGTCCTTTTGATCTTGTTGGTGCTGAAGTTTTGAGACTAGCTAAAAGCAAATATGTACTTAAGAATCTGAAGTAGTTTCTGGGGATGGGAAGGGAAGGAGAATACTTGAATGAGAGGAAACAAAAGGAAGAAAGGGGGTAGGATGAGAAGCAGACAGACAGGAAAAAACCCTAGGATGTGTGGGGGCAAATAAGCATTTGTGGTTGCAGCCTTTCAAGGGATACCTAATTACTTTATTCTCCTTCTTTGCTTAGGCTCTTCCACTTTCCAAGAACTGAGGAAGCGATATCAAAATCAGCTCTTTTTTCACTCACAGTCAAATGGGTTATTAATTGAGGTTAGAGGAGGAGTAATGATTGAACAGCTGTTGATAACTGGGATGTACAACCTCCAGAACTGTGAATATTGTGTTATGTAAAAGGGAAAGTTTTTCTATATTCTCAGCTTTCTGGAAAATAGTGCAGTTCTTGTACTTTTTGCTAAAAGTTTTTTTGGATTTCCTGTGGCAGACAGTTCATTTAGAAGAATTGGACCACGGCCTGTAGCTTCCAGCTGTGTGTGGTAGGCTGGGCTAGGCCCATGTTTCAATAACTGAGATGCAGAGGTGACAAACAGAGAGCCAGTCCAAAAACACAAGAAATGTGAAGCTTTATCACAAAAGACATTGAGCCACTGAAACTTCCAGAGAAGGATCCGTATATCCTCAATGTTTCTTCTAAGAGTGCCCAGGGTTAGCAGGATCTTTCATTACTGTGGCTTCATTGGAATTCTTAAGCATGAAAAAAAATGCCATGGAGTATATTAATGCTTTTTCTTGGTGAATGCCATGGACCAGCAAATGGATCCCCACAGCAATGTTCCATCTAGTTAAAGCTACTAGATCGTGGCAGCCGCCTGTCTGATTATTTTAGGATCACTCTATGACTGGTTATGCATGTTCACTATTTCATTTCTATGCCACAGTGTAATACAGTTGTCCAAACGAGGCACAGCAGCCACTGCACAAAATAGCCTTCCACAATTTGTTTCAAATTTTGTTTTTGACATAAAGGTGCATGTGGTTCATTCTATTCCCTCTGTGTTTCTCTGTGCAAGTATTCGCTTGATTAATGTATCAGGATCTTACAAAGCTTTTTTAGAGTTCAGATTCTAATAAAATGACTTTACTTGTGTTCAAAAATATTTTATATTTCAAGGCTGCTCTTTTTTTTTTTTTTTCAATGAATAGGGCCCTGAAATTAAAAAAAAAAAAGAGGCAGAATATTAAACAAACAACCCCTTTTGCATGCAGATAAAAGACTGTTTAATATTAGCCATGATTTGTTTGATGTGCAAAATCAATTTATTTGCATTTTGCTCTTCTGGTATTTTGCTTGTCCAACAGCATACTCAGTGTCACACTTGGGCCTCCCTCTTCTCGTGGTGAGTTCCAGAGCTGTGGTGAAGGCAATTGCTGGGTAAAGAGGTTCTCATTTGCCAGAAGCCATTGACAGCCACAGGCTGCCTGTTCTCTGGTGTTGGAGCCATAATGATTACGATCAAAAGTGTGAAGAGCAGTTTGCCTCTTCTCACCATTTTTGTACTAAAATAAATAGCAATGACGAATTAGAGAGCTGGCATTTGTTCCTAGTATTGATTCTTACAACTGAACTCAGCACAAGATGTGTTTTCTCAGACAGAGGAGCTGATGGGTTCTTGTTCTTTGTCTAGCCCTACAGGAGAATATTTGTTTATTTATTTATTTATTAATTTTGGGGTGTCAAAGTCTGAACTTGCAATTTCTGTGTGGTTCATGCATTCTTTAGAATGAAATTCAGAGTTACTCACTAAGACAGGTAGAAAACTTGTATGCTTGAGCTCTTCCAGGTTCAGCTGCTAAGACTCAAGGGTTCAGGTCCTCGAAGATACCAAGTACTCTGGTCCTAGTTCAAAAAACTATACAAGCACATGGTGAGCTTTAAAGCCCAGGAATAATCTCAGTGGGAATGAGACTATGTATGTGCTTAAAATTCAGCATGTAGTTAAGTACTTCATTGGACTGGGGCCAACATGCTTAGCACTTTGGAGGGCTGAATCCTTATTCACTAGTGGTGGTTTATATATTTTTTTGGCTTATGAATTTCCTCACTGACCTGCTCCTTTGTTTAATGGTCAGCCCGCAACATGGTCAGGATTAAAAACTTCTGGGGCTTGTTTTGTCTAGAAGGCTATGGATAATCTCCAGAGGGAATGGCTCATTTTACATAATTACTGATGCTAAATAAATATGTTCTTTATAATCAACTTATGTTTAATGTGAAATTGCTAAGATTTTTGATCAGGAGACCAACATTTGACCCAGATTTTACTTCTTTGCTTGAACTGTGTTATTTATCTGCAGAAATTAATAATGCCTGTCTCCTGTTAGTATATAAAATTCTGAAAATAAATTATTTTTGTTTATATTGACTTTTCTGTTTCCAAGGTCTCTCTGCTTCCTACTACCATTTTTCAAACTTGTTCCAAATGAGCATTCTTCAGACAGTTATCAGCAGTGAGCTTTATCTGAGCTGAGATCTCTAGGCAGTACTGTCAGATACTTGGTCTTGACTCAAAATGTCTTGGCCATGTAAGGTAATGGTTCTAATTGTTTTCCTTGTCCTCCTCTCACCTGTTCTGTTAAGAAGCATAATCTTGGCACAACCTCAGTGGTGTTAAAGAAACCAGAGAATCTTTTTCTGTAATTGTATGATTGCTGTTGCTGTCAATTATATATTACTTTCAAATAAATATTTATCCATTATTCCCCAAATTCCTGACCAAGCATCACAAAGGCTCAATTGAACAAACCGAATTAAAAAAAAAAAAAAAGGAAAATCCCAGATGTCTCCAGCAAAGGTGATGGATGCCATTTCCCCTCAGCAGGAACAAACCTTGATCTTTTCAAATCTCTGGGGGAAGAGACTTTCATTGTCTCTGTAAGAGTTTTTGCTTGCTCCCATCAGGATGGAATAGGGGTACAGTTAAGTGCCAGCTTAAATCTTGACTGTTTGTCTTTCTTTTTATGCTCTGTCTTTAAAATAGCTGAGGTAAAGTATTTATATAGCCTAGATTAGAGTGTAGACAGGCATGTTGTTGCACGTCTAGCTGGAGGAACAGAAGAAATCATACGTTTAGCTCCTCTTTCCTGCCTCCCAGCCGAGGTGCAGTAAATGACTGTGTGATTGCCTCAAACGCAGTGTCACTGTGCGGCGAAGGGAGCTGGCTGAAACCACAGCTCAGACCGTGGAGTGTCTGAGTGGAGGGACAGCCAGTTCTAGCAGGGAGAGCTGCACTGGTTGGACTTCTAGGAGGAGGAACAGCACACGCCTCTGATGCAGCCTGGGGAGCAGTGGGTGCCAGCACTCAGGGCGAGGGAGGAGAACTTGGCCTTATCGATTGTTTTGATACTGCCACAGACCGTGATTACTGACATGTTACTTTACTCACAGTCCCCTTCTTTCCTCTTGTGCAATCTGCTGCTGCTGCAAGGTATAAAGAATGTCTCCAGCTCAGCGTTTGTGCCGTGGTTAGTGTGTTTAAGTGCGTTCTGGGAGCAAATGCTAAGAGCTGCAAATGTATGGGCAGATAAATTTAATGCTGCTGTATGGACGTGTGCTCTGAATCCACCAGAAAAACGTAATTTCCAATTCAGTGTCAATAAGGTCCTACATGCTTAAACCATGACAACTTCTTTTTTTTTTGCCAACTACCAGAGATTCATTGAAGGAGGAGGGGGAAGCATAGATAATTTTAAAGACATTTATCACCTTATGACTTTTAAAATCAGATAGCCAAAGAATGCTTTTAAGAAATTTAAATAGTAAAAGTGTTCCCAGTTCTATGAGTAGTGCCAAATGTGTCAAAAACTTGTGCCACTGACATTTTTATCTCAATCTGAGTTCAATTTTCTGTTAGTGATGACTATTTTTTTAATATTTTTGCTATTATTCTAAAGGTTTATTCAGCTTGACAGTTGTAGGATTAAGCTTTACAAACAAAAGGATAATATATCCTATGTTTACAAGTTAGCCAGAGGCCAGGTTTTATAAACTTTAAAAATACAGCTATTGCTAGTTTATAAAATAGACTAGTCAGCTTTCCAAGAGAGAAAATAAATCCAACAATGGAACTGATTTCCATGGGAGCCTGGTACTCTTATGTGTAGTAATACATTTTGACCTAAAGCAATGTTACACATAAATCTTAAAAATGTTCTGAAAGAGGTAAAAATATGGAGCACAAAGCAGACACATATGGGACTTGATTCTGTGAGTATCTCATCCCTCCCCTGGGAGCCCTTAGCTCCACGGAAAGGGGCACTGAGCAAGAGACATTTGGTGCCATTCAGAACAGGGGACACGCAAGATTTTGGAATCTGATCTTTCCAGTGCTTTCTGACAATGGGTGCAATGGTTTTCATTAGTCAGAAATCTGATAATAAGTTCATAGGTGGACCTGTAAGCACCTGTGTTAGCAACAGAGGAAAGTATCTTGTGTTTTCTGCTGAAGGCCAGCTAGTAATGCTTTAAGTCTTAAAATTTCAATTCAAAACCTTAAGAGATCTAATGATCATAGTGCGAAAACAATAAATTCCAGAAAAGAATTTAAGATGCATAGGGCAGCACAAGAATGTTTGTTTACAAGCACGAAAGATAAAGAAATTCCACATAAAACAGATTCCTCTTTTATCATTTGCAGCACGGAAATAATTCATCTTCACACCAACTGGATTTGCAAGAGGTGAAGAGCACATCTATGGCTGCAGTGCTGGACATTTTTATTTAGTATGGTTTTTTTTGTTTGTTTGTAATTTAGTAATGTTGCTCTCTGTGATTTGCCAGTGACTCTGGTGCCCAGGTCTCCTGTAGCACCGAGGAGGTGCTGCCCTGTTAGTTCTCAATCTTGTCACTTCTGGGGAACAGCAGTGAAACTGTTTGTTCCTGACAGCAGACAGCCCCACTGCAGGGCCCTGGTTTCATGTTACATTAAGTATTAGTGCTGTTCTTTCAGGAGCTATTATGCTGTGACATCAAAGATTTTCTGACAGGGCAGTTGTAGGTTAGCACTGAAGTTGTCTACTGAAATTTTTAAGAATGGAATTAAATATATATGATCAGATTTAATATGAGAGATCGGAAGCTGCATATAAAATGGACTTAGTGGTTAAAGAAAGCTGCAAGAATAATTATTTGGTTTGGCCTATTTGTCCTTTCTTGTCCAAGGCAATTTTTATTGCCTTTAATTTCTATAGCAGTTCCAAAAATGCTGCCATATGTTAACATTTTCGTGCAACTGCTTATTTTCTGAAAAATGTTGTGTGAAACAGGAGGAAAAGGTCTTTTATGAAATAAATGTTCAGTATAGCCCCTGCAGTGCTTATATAAATTAACCATTGAACAATAATTGTAATAGCCCAAATTCTTTTTTTTTTTTTACTGATTGCTTAATTACTTAAAAGGATTGAGATACACATTTTAAATAGTAGGAAAGCAATTTAAATGGTGAGCAAATGCTTAATAGTGATCACTCAGACTTCCATCATTTTATAAGAGAGGAGCTGTAGCTGCACATAGATTGCAATATCAACTATTGCCCTTTAGAAATTCTGAATCAAGTTTCTGTATGACTTACTGGGAAGATGATAGGAATTTGAATCTTACTGTCTGTGTAGCTGTTCAGGACAAAAAAAAAATCTTGAACATGCGCAACTTCAAATGTTCCTGTAGATTCTTATGTGGTGAAATCAGCGTTGCTACAACTATAAAATTACTATTATGCTCTGATGAGGCAAGTTCAGTGACAGGAAATATCAAAATTAATTTTGGAAACACATGCCTGCATATTTTTGATTACGTTACTAAGGCATTTCTTCCATTTAGCAAGTGAATCATCCATTAAAAATGAAAATGTGTACAATGGAGTAGTACTTTCCCAGTGAAAAAAACCCCCGAAAAATCACCACAACCAAGAAGTAGAACAATACTGTTTAGTCATAAGACATAAGATACAAGACACCAGTGTAATTTTTGCTATCTATTTAATACTTTCAGGCATGAGAAAAACTACATAAAGAATGTACCTCTTTCTTTCTTTCTTTCTTTCTTTCTTTCTTTCTTTCTTTCTTTCTTTCTTTCTTTCTTTCTTTCTTTCTTTCT
>JBBMKD010000216.1:12409085-12464826 GCA_037834095.1 Argya squamiceps | reverse complement strand
TTTCTCTCTTTCTCTCTTTCTCTCTTTCTCTCTTTCTCTCTTTCTCTCTTTCTCTCTTTCTCTCTCTCTTTCTTTCTCTTTCTCTTTCTCTCTCTCTTTCTCTCTTTCTCTCTCTCTTTCTTTCTTTCTCTCTCTTTCTTTCTTTCTCTCTCTCTTTCTTTCTTTCTCTCTCTCTTTCTTTCTCTCTCTCTTTCTTTCTCTCTTTCTTTCTCTCTTTCTTTTCTTTCTGATTCTGAGGTCTTTGTGTATGATTATGAAGTCCTTGCTCGGGTAATTTGATTATTTTGGGATTGTTCTGTTCACTGAAAGCTTGCAGGGTGAATTCTGAAGTTTATCTTGCAGTAGAATATGCTATTTGTGCTATGCTGATTGACCAAAGCTGGCTGTACTGTAGCTTTGATCAGGCGTAATGATTTTAGTTTATTTAGATAACATTGCTTGACTTCTCTTTTGGTTTTGCTGCATTGCAACACTCTTATCAGCAAATCAAAATCTTTATGGCTGAACATTCAGAGCCAGATAGTTTAGAATGAAAACTGAGCCCTTTATATGGATGTGTGAAGCTCTGGGAATAGTGGCACTACCCTTAGGAAATACTTGCTGACAGGTGGCAACAGTGGAATACAAAATTATCCTTTAGCTCTGTAATCTCAAATCACAACATTTAAAGTGTATATATAGATATATTAAAAAAAATGTGGATAGGAGAGCTGGGTCTTTCAGAGAATGTTTTAAGTGATTATAAAGGTGCATGACAAAATCTGGTTAGCTATTGTGGCTAAAGTATTTGTTGAGTAGTTCTAATGCCCTCAAGAGCATAAGATTGTAGGTGGATTTCTCTGTGATGTCAAGCTGTGTTTTAAAACAGATTTTTAATAAACAGCGTGTACTATCAGGAATCCATTTGACTTTTACAATTTTGGATAGAGTATCCTTTCACTTTGGCTGTAATTGCAGAGCCTAAGGACTGTTACCCTGGCAAGCATCATTATATGGATGTGTCTGCTCTGTGTCTGCCCTGACTACATTTTTCTTCTTCCAGCTTTGTTATAGTTTGTTGTTTTTTTTTTTTTTTTCCTTGACTATTGGAGATGTTACTGTACTTCCGAATAGGAAACTGTTTAGGGAAGGCTTGTCAAAAAATCTCTCCATATAGCAAGGTCTAGAGTCCTTTCAATTTCCTGCCCAGAACGCCTGGAGTTTGTTGAACAGCTAATATTTCAATTTCTATTTAAATAAACAGCAGCAGAACTGACTTGATAAGTGTGCCACTAAATAGATCATGTTACCACTTAACTTAGAGCTAATGCTTAACAGTCTGTTTTGCTCCATTTTGGTGGCAATAGTCATGTAATTCCTGGCAGTTCTAGGAAAGAAACAAACACTAGTATTATATTGTATTACAGCAGTAATTATATTTGGTTATCTGCAAGTGAAAAGCTGAAAAAATATCTAGTGTGTGAATGGACATTAAGCAATTTTTTAATTACCTAGAGGAAACAAAGGCTAATTCTCTTCTTAATCTAAAAGATGTTTTAAAATCTATGCTTGTACAGAACCCATATAACAAACCCTGGGAAATCTGACCTCCTGATAGGTCAGTCTAGCAGTAGCTTTTTTTGTTATAGAATGAAAGAGAATTGCCAAGTCATTAAAGGTATAGGATGTACACACATAGTAAGACAGTATCCCTTGGCAGCTTCAGATAGATAGCTCTAGATTTCCCTGGCTTTTGTTAGACTCCAGAGCACTTAAAACACTTCTGAGAAGTTGTCTTTGTCTCTTCTTGCATGTTTAAAATGTATAAATACAATCAGGGGAGTATCAGTAGAAGGTGATAAAGTTTCTTCTCTCAGCCATTCAGTTTTGCTTTGGTAAATAGATAATGAATCAGGATGTCAAACCTGTATTATATATTCAGGGGTTGCTTGGGCTTTGAGTGTAAACAGAATCAAATTCCTTGAGCCCGATTCTGCAGCTGTGAGGTGTTTGAATGTCTGTTGTGCATGAGCTGGGCTTGTGTGCTTGGAGTGTTCAGAAGGTGGCTTTTGGAAGACAAACAAACCTTACAAGTTACAATTAAAATACCAATGGGGAGGTATTTTTATCCTTCAAATGAAAGATAACGAGTCCTTTTTTCCCTTTCCCTTTTCCTTTTTTTTTTTTTTTGTAACGTCACAATGGTCATTTAGATGCAACAGAAGTCTTCGATGTCTTAGCTTCTCATTCTTTTGGAGCATCTTACCTGTGTTCACAAAGTCAGGACTCACTTCCTTTCTCACAGTTCTGTTTCAGAGCTCTTTGCCAGAAATAAAAAGTCAATGGAGAATGGCCCGTTTTTGGAGATGCCAGCAGTGCTGGAGACACTATGAGCAGGTCCTGGAAGGAAGCTGTGAGAGCCTGTTGTACACCATCCTTCATTACTGAGGCTGAACAGAACATTTCTCTGTGTCTTGGTATGGGAGAAGCTCTAGGTGATTCAGGTCTTAGACTTTGAATGTCTGCTGAGCAAACCTGAATAGTTCAGCCCTGATGGAATCATGATAGGTCAAAAGTTGCTATCTGATAATTATTTTTATAACTAAGCAGAACTTTGCCTCTTCCAACTGATTTAAAAGTCCAAAGAACTGGGGAAGCACTGCTTAGAATATATCTTAGACAAGAAGGCACCACTATCACCTTTGGGCCAGCATGGTTTGCCATGCAATCTATAAGAACAAAAAGCAGAGACAGTAAAAACCTGGCTTATATCACTCTGTTGGGAGGAAAAAAAACTGTTTCTCTCTCCTTTGGTATCCAGTTCTAGGTTACTTGTCATTTGTTGGCTTTGGTGAGAGAAACCTGGGGGTTTCTGATGACAGGAATTTTCCTCCAGGTTTAGAAGGTTAGTGCTTTTATAAGAGTAAGACTCAAAGGAAAGTAAATATGGACCTTGGAGGAGCTTTACTTTTGATTGTGTATGCCTTTTCCATGCAGTTTTCTTTCAGTCTCTCTTTTTCTCTGAACAGCCTAAATAATCTATGTAACCACGATTAAGCTCTCTTGCATGTTAGAAAGTGAATGTATGCAGAAGAGAGGATGCACAATTGCAATCTGTCTTTTACATTTGTTTAGAGGTGATAAGGGATGTTGGAGCTTCCAAATAGACAAGATACTAGTACCCTGTGTTTAATTATTCCTTCACTCTTGAGAGAGAAATACCGTAGGCAAGTATGTTTATTCTCACTTTTCCAGTTGGGAAACTGAAGCAGGAAGGTTTCAAGATGGTTTGGGTCCTAGCCAGAATTCGAACTTGGAAGATATGGCTCATTTCCAGGCCTATGCTTACATGGCAGGCCATCTCTCCTTGTTATGCAATATTTTTTAATAAAGATAAGACTTTATGTACCCTTAGATATGTGATTAGAAATGGTTCTTTAATGTACCTGGAGCTGCCTTTTCTCCATGGCTTTTGATGGACCACAAGTCTGCTTGATCTGTGCTCTAGGGAGGATGCAGTGTTCATGACAAATCTGCCATTGATTCCTCTTTTCTTCCTGCCTGAAGGGGTCTGTTCCCTTATGCAGTGGACCATTCAACTTTAGGGCCTCAGCAGTTCTGTTACAATGAATTCAAGATTGCAGCAGGCTCTGGCAGGCCGTGGAGTTCACTCATCTTGCTCTTAGTCAAGTAGCCATGAGCTCCCACCCTGTGTATGACTGAACATCTGTATCTCTCCTGTTTGTGGCTGTGCAAGCAGGGCCTGAAATACAAACCCACTCCTTCAGAGCATGGCAAAGAATGAGGCTGAGTTAAATCTCTAGCAACTTTCTTTCAATTAGTCTTGTCCTTGCATTCTTTCCCTGCCGGGCATTGCATCCCTGTCTTTCTGTTTTACAACTCAGCAATATATTCTGTCTTGAAAACAACATTAAGTGTAGTTACATGCACACACACTGAGAGGAGAATATCCCCCCACAGTGTTTACAGCAACACCTCTAGGTGACGGCAGGCAGTAAGCTTTCTTTTTATAGAGCTCCAGACTACAGATCATTAGCTTGATATGGTAGCTCAGTGGTGCAAAGTCATTTGAATATTTATTACCCTTCTTAAGACTTTCGCTTTTCAAGTGGGAAATAAATGTGATAAGACCCCCTTTCTGTCCTCTTGCCTGACATGCTAAGGCACAAATATGTGAAATGGATTTTAATTGTATTTCCTTGAACTTCTGCTTTAGAGACCAGCAACTTGGATGCTTTTGAGCAAAAACATGTGTTGAACAACTGCAAAGTTTGTTAGGTCTTTTTACAACCTTCTCTCAAAGTTAGATGGGAAGTTCAGCTCCAAAAACGAGTTGAATTTTCAAAATTTAATATATAAATATTCATGTATAATATACAAAAAGGCAGCTTTATAAATGTGTATTTGAATGGGACACTGTTTCTTAAGTGAAGTACAAATTTAAAGGCCCCTTAAAACTGTTGGACTTTGCCAACAGTCAAGAGATTTTTGAGAAATTGTAACAAACCAAACATTGTGTAAATGAAGGCTTGTGGGGGGAAAAAAGCCAAGCCTATTACAATACGATCAGCAAGACATGAAAGCCAGCAGCAGGCAACAGAAAGGGAGAGGCAGGCTCCTGAATATATTTTAAAGGTAGAATGTTGTCAGTGTGTTTTCATTTAGCTATTTTAAGATGTCTATGTTTCACTTGCTACAGTCACAAATTCTAACTGTGAATAATAGGAATCATTATATGGGTGTAAATGGTATATTGACTACATTTTTCAGGCTCAAACACACCTTCCTTGTTGGCAGTGGAAGGCAATGAATGAAGCATTTTATTAAAACTGGTGCTTGTGGTTCTAATCAAAGGTCACTGGTTAGCTCTCACTTTTCAGTCTCAGATTTGTCTAGATGTTTGATCAGGGGGCTGCAATGAAATTATTATGACAAAGACTTTGTACTAGGCGGTATCTGTCTGCTGAAACTTGAAAGTCTTTGCCACAGTGATGCTGACAGCATGTGAATGCTGAAAGAATGTGCAAGAAATGTTATGTCTTAAAGAAACCTTTACCAAGTATCATCTTCCCTTTGTGTTACGTTTGAAATCATTTCAGTTTCTATTAAGGTACGAATGAAAGGTGTTTCATTGATTAAAGGTGGCGTGTTTTTTTTTAAAGTGTACTGTATGCTTTAAGACAGTCTTCCCATTACTTACTCTGTTCAGTCCCTGCTGCACACAGCAAGTTCATTAACATGCAGATATGCAGTGATTGAAGTCGGTTTGCCTTTTACATTGGAGTTGTCTTGATATAATGAGTTTCTCTTTAATGTTCAAAAAACTGTTGTTACTTTCTAAAAGGGGTTTGTTTGTGAATTTCATTAAATTTAATTCTGTCTTCAAACAATTTCAGTATTGTTCATTTTACCACAATTAACATGCTTGCTGATATTAAAAACTAATTTTTTTTAAAAAAAAGAGATACATTTTAAGTTTTAGACTATGTGTGGTGTGGGGTTGTCATTGATGTTGAATGAGACACCTCCTGTTTAACTCACAGATTTGATATTTTAATTGGTGCCCATGTACAAAAGTAGTAGAGAAAAGTAGGTTAGGGTTACTCCAACTGCTTTTTCTCTGGGACTGGGATAGACAGCATTGAGTCAAGGAGAGTGAAAAAGCACTCACTGTGCCAACTTTTTTTTCTTTGTTAGAATAGACTGGACAAATGGAGAAGGAAACCCGTCTGTCAGATAATCTGTGTTTGGTAAAGAGAGCAGAATACGGGAGGTGAATTCGAAAAGGATTCTTGTAATTTTCTGCTCAGGATTTCTAATCTAAAATTATTTGTTCATCCAGGAGGCTTGAGGTAGAATCTTCCTTGCTGTGAGGTCAGCAGACAGTGAACATCCAGTTGCAGCCAGTCCTCAGTGTTTCTTCACAGCTTTTTCAATGCCAGGGACTCTTGGAAACTGCCTGGAAAAGAGAATGAGGCATAGCATTTAGGCTTGGTCTGAAAGAGTAAATGAAGGTGATATCAGATTGAAGGTGGGGTGGGGAGAAAAATTATGCTGGAAGTACTTTTGCCTTTCAACAAATGCAAGTCCAGCACTGTTAAGATGCACTATTACTTGCCATGGAAGTATCTCATGGATTAGAAATCTTGTGATATTGTGTATTTTAAGGAGGGACCATGGTAGGAACAGAAGGAAAACCGTTAACTTGAACAAACAGAGCAGGGAAATAAGGAGTAAGTTTACATCTTGCCGTATTAACATTTTTTAAATAAACTGCACAATTTCTAAAGTTGTGATTCTGAAACAGTTTTGTGTGAATGATGTCCACTTATAAAGCTGGTGCCATTGACAATTTGCCTTGATATGAAGGTAATATTACCACCTTAATTTTAATTTTCATGTCTACATAAAGATGGATTATTTACAGACATCCCAGGTTACTGTGGGATGTTTTTGTGGTCTCTGTGAAAAATGCAGAGATACAGAGGTGTCAAATGGAAGATCCAGTGTTCCCTTCAGGGCTACTAGCTCTGGAATTTTCGATTCATTTCTGGACATAACTGGCAGAAAGCCTGGTACAGATTACAAACGATGGCATTTTGTATGCCCACAAAGTTAAAAGTACCTTGTATATCCAATAAGAGGCCATAGTGCTTTGTTACTATTTAAATACTATTGCAATACTATGGTTAAAGAAACATATTTTTCCCATTTGTACTACCATAACAAATGGAAGTTAGTAAAACATTCTATGGCTAATAATACAAATATTTCTTCTTTGTTGCAATCCCTATATATATATTTTAATCACCTTTAGTATATTATTGAATGATCCACAGACTCCTTTGACGTTTACTGCTGTCTCTGGGAAAACATTCCTTGTGTTGATGGTTTTATTATCAGAATCTGTTTAATCAGTATTGAATTAATTTCCTTTACCTAACTTTTTCCTCCAGTGATGAATCTTCAGTATTAATCAGAACATCCTGTGATGAAAATCTGCATTTAAAACTTACTGAAATTGCCAAGTCTGGCTTCTCTCGAAATGTAATTCCTAGACACCTCCTGAACTCTGTTCATGTGTTGGATTTTCTTCTTGTATAAATATTCTATTCATTTAACCTGAGATATATTTTTTTTTTCCCAGAGGAACTTTGTTGTCTTCAAAATGAAAATGTTCTCTATGTAGTATGGAGAGTTTATCTAGCTTCAAGCCCTTTTATGCAGAGTAGAGAAAGGCCTCTTATTCATCTTGCTTTTATGATTTTGGGAACGTTGGTAACTGTATGGAAAGCCTTAACTCCTCATTTAGGCATTTGCACAAGATATCTGACATGGTGTGAATATTCCCTGATTAGAATTATCATTCTATCTGATTTATCAGTTTCTTGGTAATGAGAGAGTGTGAGAGTAGCTTTATTCTGCTGCCAATGAAGTTGATGCTAGTGAAAATTTCCAGACAAATAAGAGTAGCAAACTGGGCATCTTAGTTGTAGAAATTTTATTTCAGTAAAGACATCTGTTGAAAATGAAGGATTCAATACTAATGAATGTCCTGCTTATAGTTACAGTCTCTTAGGCACATGATGGAGTCCCATTAAAGTCACATAAGACTTTTTTGGGGCTTCAATTGTAGTGTTGCTCCAGTTGTAAAATCAGATTATTAATTGATCTTATCCGATGATTTCTGTTTTTCTGTCTTTGTTTTCTTCCCCCTCTCTCTTTTTCTCTCTTTTTTTTCTATTTGCATCCTTTGAAAACAGTTGTTAATATGTTGCTTAGATCAGTTTTGTTTTGCTTTTCTAGATTATCAACTTACTGCTTAAGTATTCTTTTTCTAAAGTAATAAAAATGTTTAAATGTTTGCATATGAAAATTTTGTAGAAATAAACTAGAGACGCCAAGTAGACCGGTAGCAGCAAGGATATACAGTGCCTGCCTGAAATGACTTTAGAGTTTGTTAAAATCAAATGACATTCAGTACGGATACTATGAAGAGAAAAATCAAAATAGACACCTAATTATAATTACTTTTTTTCCTGTCATTATATCCGTACGTGCAGAACAACTGATTTGAAATCACAACAGCTCAATTCGGTAGGTACAAAGGTTTTTCCTTCCTTTTTTTCATCATCTACAGGATGTAATATAATTTCTTATACTGACCAAAGTCTGAAATTTCCTCAAGTCGATGGAAATGCTACCTGAATTAGTGAAATTAATTAAAAGCACGTGACTGCTATCAAGGTTGTAGATACTACATGTTAATCAAACAAGTAAAATTAAAAGGTTAAGCTGCTGATTTGGTCTCATAGATGGCTTTCCCAGCTGGACAAAGTTGTTGTGTTAGCATATACTTTCACTGCTTTTGGAGAAATGTATTTGAGACGTAAGAGCAACACTTAAGTGAGAGGGAGGAGGATACATTTGTTAGAAGGGCCTTGCAATTTTGGAGTGTGGAATGCATTGGCTTTCTTCCAGACTTTCATGACCTTTTGGAAATTTTAGTCTAAACTGCCAGTTCCCTTTGTTAGATAAAAAATAATGTTTATTTGATGAAACTAACCATTCATGCCTGTAGCTTTCAGCGGGATGTGGGCAGACAAATAGGAGCAATACAGAAGCACTTCAGTCTGTATCTTATATGCTACAGGAGGACTGAATGCAACAGGTGCTGTCATCTGTTGTCATATATTTTTGGAGGGAGCTTGTCTTTCTCTCTACAAAGGGGTATATATACATCATAAATATCTGCATGGATGCACGCACATTTGTCTGATCCTGAAGGAAGGAAGTGCTAGATTTATTGTTAGACAATAGCTTGATTCAAAGCTTAGCCAAAAAAGCCAATTAGTGTCAGATCAGAAACATGCTAAATACAGGGATGTGTAAACTCCTGTATGAAATTAGGGGAGGTTGGAATGGTGGCAGAAATGAGACTGCCATAATATGTATTGATCAGGGAAGGTCTCAAAGGGGCAAAAACAATCATATGCTGCAAATTGTTGTTAGGGAAGTCTTACTGAAATCATAGAATGAGTAAGGTTGGAAAAGACCTGCAAGATCAAGCCCAACTTTTGACCAAATGCATGATCCTGTGGATAATGTTTTCAGTAGGAAAGTCTAAAGTTAGAGTTATGATTCACTGCAACACTTCAAAGTGTAGGTGTGATAGACTTCTGAAAGTTGCCTGCTGCTGGAATCAGTGATGTTTGCCAAAAACCTCCAAAATCAGGCCCCCTTTGACTCGTTGGTTACAATATGAATTTAGGATTAGGAATCTTGCTTTAGGTGCTCCTGTTTCAGCTGCTTTAACAGCTACATTTTAGAAATGGATCCCTGGGTGTCAGTCCTACCATAGCAGAATCTTTAATTTGCTATGGACTTCTAACAAAGCTGGTCACTCATGGATTCCCAGAGGAATGCTCCATGTCCATGTGAGACCATCCCTGTTTATAAACTGGTTCCCATTTTATCTATAGCACATATAATGCTTTGATATGAGCCCTGGTTAAGCTAAATGTTCAATTTATTATGCCGATACTATGAAAGATGTAGGAATAGCTGAGTTGTAAACATTGTAAGTCTTTCAAAAGACTGTCCAGAAGTTACTGACTTCTTGTAAATCATATAAATCATGTTATTGACACTGAAAATTTTCCTCCAATATTTTTATTTTCTACAGTAATGTTTTGTTACATAAAGTCTGCAACATAGCAAGTTTTAGATTAGCTTCCTTTAGCTTCACAATTTACTAGGATACAGGAGGTAGCCAAACTTTATCAGTTTTGGCTTTAAACGATTTGTCAAAAAGTACTAATTTTTTCTCAACTTCAGAGACACATTCAGAGGAATTTTTTGTTTTATTTCGAATTATATTCCTTTTTGAAAACTGCATTGCACACAGAAATGCAAGCAAAAATGAAATATAAATTTGACTATCTAATTGATTGGAATAATTCCAATAACTGCTTGGAATTTTCAGCTTAAGCAGAAAGATAATAAAACACATTCTGTTTTGGCAAACTATACTTTCAAGATGCATTTTTTTCACATATAAATTATTTACCTGCCAGTACTTTTAAAAGAGAAACGTTTTGGCATAGCCTGTAAACTGGAGAATACCACACAGCGTGTCTGTATCAGATAGACGGTAACTGAGGAGACTTTTTCCCCTGACCTAAAATGCTTGAGATGCTCTGCACCCTTGCCTCACCCGACATGGAAATATACTTACTGATTTATGTTCTAGGATTTTTAATATTAGCACATCAAGCTGCGATGGGGGAGGAGGAAAGGCGTGAAATAGCGTGAAGTTGCGGCTCCGTGTTTTCGAATCGTGAGAAAGATTTTGAAAACCTCTTGAGGAAGCACGTGACGGAATAGTTGGTCAGAAGTGGCAGCAGGTGTGGCTCTGAAAAGAAAGGCATTGTTCTCTAACTGGTAGGACTGGGGGGCTGCAGGGAGGGAGGCCCTGTGCTGCTGGAATGCCGGGCGCTCCGCAGACACAACATGCCCCAGGATGAGCTTTGTACAGTTGGGTGACAGACTGATAAGCAGCTCGCTTTTTTGGAACCAGGCTCTAAAGTCATTCTCCCAGGGGCATTTTCTGTGTGCAGATATCCATACATTGTTCCATACATTTGCTGTTTCCAATAACACATGTTGCTCTCTGATAACAAGTTGCTGCTGCTTTCGGGAGCAGGCCGTCTCTTTGTTGCTGCAGTATCAGTGGGGAGGTACTGGACTGTTAATACTGCTGCCTGTACCCCAAGTTATTTTGGGAAATAATGTTTTAGGCAAATACAAATTATTTTATATTTTTTGGTTTCGATTCTATGTAATATTCAATTATATTCATCATGTGGTGGGGATGCACAGCAGCAAAAAAAGGAGTCAGAGAATGGTGAAATTAGGAAAAAGCAAGAGAAAAAAGGCAGTGTACTGATTAGTGTTCAGCTTAGAAATATTTAGGTATCATTTAAAAAGAAATAAAAGTGAAATTTAAGTTAAAAATGCATCTATAAACAGAAAACATAAACCATTTTCTCTGATGTAGATACTAAATGTGACTAACTGATGTTTTAAATGCAGGTCTTCTAGAATTTTTACTGAAATGTATTTAAGACAGATGATATCCACGTGAGATACCTAAGTGACAAAAATGAAATCTGCTTTTAGTAGGTGCAGCACTATGTTACATTGACTTTGAGCTGTGAACCTTTGCTCTCCATGCTGGTTCACAGATGTATTTGTGTACATCAACGTGTGTCACAAGCAGAACAGAGCTGCCCAATCCATTTGCCCTGAAGACTCTTGTGAAAAGATCTAATATGTTCTGACTTTTTTACACCATGCCTGAGTTATGACTCTACTGTAAGTTACCATCAGGATTTGAACAAGGTGCCTGACTGCTTCTAGAAACCATGATTTGCTGTTACACTAATAACAGGAATTACTAAAAATCTTCGCTGCCTTATTGACCACTTAGGGTACTTAATATTTCTAAACGAGCTCATGCTTTTGAGGAGTTTTGTCCAGAAAAACATTTCAAAAAGCAGTTCAAAAGAACAGTGTGGAAATTTGCAAGTCAAACAATGATTTATAATATTATTTTTTTAAGTAGCAACCGCAAAAATAATCATGCTGCTGGAGCCAACAACAGTATTTTGAAATGGTAGGATCTAATGTATGAGGTTATTGCATATGAATGGAGAGATATGTTATTGCAATGATATATTTTATTACTTGCTTCTGTTTTTATTAAGGATAATGAAAACCTTCTGTTTGGCCCTGTGAACAAAACTAATGTGACCTTTCATGTGACCCACCTGTTGTGCTTTCACAATCGATAATAGTTACCTCATGTTAGGGTGATCTGGAAAATAGCAGTGTGCCAGCACCACAGAAAAAAAACATTTGTGTTTCTGTGCTTTGAATTTGTATTTGCCTCAGAACTGAAATTAAGAAAAATATAGGTTATCTAACAAACTGTTTTAAAGGCAAAATATTATTGTAAGAGCATTGTCCGTGTTACTAGTAGATATGTTTTCAAAGGCATTCAGCTGCTGAATTATAGCTGTAAATCTGCAGAACTGGCTTAAAATATGTGATTTTTAATAGTATCAAAGACCATGGGAAAGTCCAATTAGCTCTTTTGAAAATTGCGAGAGTACATAAATTTAAAAAGTCAGTATTTATAGATGCAACGTTTCCCACTTTTTAATAAAAAAAATTACATTTTTTCCTGTTTTGTGTAGTACTTATTTATTTTGAGTGGAAAACCTTAAAGGGCTGATTTATTCTAGTCATTATTTTTCTGATTGTATTTGGGTCTTGATTCTGGATGCAAATGTTTAACCTGAGTAACGTGGTGTTGTTTTTCTAGGGGTGCATGATGAATGTATCAGGATTTCATTGGGATGACTTCTAGGTAATGGGATAAGGGTTTGCAGGATCAGGACCCTGATTTCAAAGAGGTTTTCACATGTGGGTTTGAAGTACGTGTGCTACTGCTGAATTTGCTCGACAGACCAGAAAGGCTCTTTCCCTTTGGAGCCCTTATGGTTTATCTGGTCAATGGCTTGCAAGCTAAGAAGGATTTACACATTGGATCAATGATCCATGAAATAAGGGGGATTTCCACAACGTCTGTCAGTGACAAGTTACAGTGTGGCCACACAGTATGCATTTTCAAAATTAATATGTATGTAGAAATATGGAACTGTATAAATGATTATTATGTGCTACTGCCTAATGGTCAGGGAAGGATGTGAATAATGTATTATGTGTATTAGTGGGAACTTGGTGATTCCTCTGTTTCTTCTGTTTGGATTAAGAAATGTGTGTGTACATTCTGTGGCAATAGTCTCTGTGGCAATATTCTTGTGGCTGTACACACATCAAGAAAAATTAGACCCAATGAACACAGGAGGTCTCTCAGTGACTTCCCTCAAGTCAATGATATTTTTCTCTTCTTACCCAGTAAATGTCCCAGGTACTGAAGATCAGCAGTTGGCTGAAGTTACAAAAGGGGGTCAAATGTCTTTAAATGAAAGGGTCCTCTCAGCAGCACCTTTGTGTTGCACCATGAGCCTGTCAGTTTGAGTCCCTCCTGATGGCAAATGCTAAGTTATGACATAGGGAGAGAGGTATCCTACTAAGTAGGCAGGGCTTGATCAAAAGCCCCTTTGAAGTCAATAGAAAGATTCCTATTGACTTAAAGAGGCTTTGGAACAAGCCCTTGATTACGAGGGCACGTAATAAGCTTCTTATTGCCTAATTATGTACAATGGTAACTTTAGACCTGTGACCCTAATGAAGGTTGGACTACCTATCTTCCAAAATCTCCACATCCAAAAGTGATCCACAAGAGCAAGAGCAACACCCCAGGTCCTTTTCCTCAGCTCCTTCTCTTGTCTCAAGGCGCTAAGCCTAAGGTGCAGTTCAGCTCTTCTGCTCTGAGTCTGCCAGCAGCCTCTTATCTTGCATTCCCCATTATCCTACTGCTATGAAGACGGCAGGGACTGCACTGTGCATTACACCTCAAATCTTGTCCATAAACCTGGCAAAGTCCTTGGGGCCAGCAGCAGACTAATCATGGCCATGCAGAAACTGTGTGTCTGAACCTGATCTCTGTCAGTGTGCCTGGTGCAACTCCAATAGCAGGAACAGTTTGATTTCAGTGAGACTTTTTCATTACAGAGGAGGCTAAAAGTGCAAATGGTGCAGTTTGGAGTTGCATTGACTTTTGTAAAGAGTCTCCATGGAAACATCCTCCAGGGAGGTGAAATGAGCCTCTCTTGGCCTTCTCCTTCTTCTTGAGTCCATTTGTTGACTGCTTGGTGTGTACAAGAAGCTTCTAGGAGGTGCATTGCTACAGAAGGCAAATGTCCTTAAGGAAGACAAATGATTCATGCAGTAGGCACTTGACAAACAGAGCTTTACTACAGCTCACCTTGAGCAATGTGTGAAGGATCACTGAGCGTTCCTTGGAAATAAGAGTGCTAGCAGCAGGATGGTCAAATTATACGGGTTGAAAAGAGAGATTGTAGGATGTCTCACACAGCTTTTAAGTCATTTGAATTTCAGTATTCCTGGTTATTCTTTTGAGATTTCTCTTATGAAAACATTTGATGTTGAGATAATTAAAGTAATGAACTGGCAAGCATGTCATATACTACAAAAAAGCCCTCAAACATGTAGTAGGATGTCTTGCACCTGTGTTTTGGTAATGCTGTAGTTTTGTGACTTCATATTAGAATTTTCCATGTCTGCTGGCAGTACTGTTCTTAATCACACTGTTAAATGAGTATGAGTGTAAAGACAGCCTGGAGGAGAGGAATATATGAAACAATTCTTTCCACAAGTTTTTTTGCATATCTATTTGGTTATGTTCTTTCTGTTTGTGAGGTTTGAGGTTAGGGTCAGAATGCACAGAGAATGCCATATATTGTGTTTTTAACATCTTTCTTTGCTTTTTGTCACTACTTGTCTTATCAAAATCTGATTTAGGTTCTGAATTGCATAAATGATAAGAAATCTGTAGCAGGACTTATGTCTTAGATTGTTAGCAAACAAGCCATTTTCACTCTGCCATGTTCCTGGTTGCTTAAGGTCAAGACACCCAAAAAGGCCTCATTTTTGAATGGTGAATGGGCAGGGTTTTCTGACACTGGTATCTGGAAGGTATCGTTGTACCACTGGTGTATGCTGAAAAGGCCTGTATGCTTAATTTTTCTTTGATATGCTCACTACAATGTGAAGATAATTCAAAAGAAGAGTGCAGATTGGCATTTTTATTTAGGACAGATAAGCAGGATTAGTTTTTCTGCTTTGAAAAAATAATATTGTTATTTGGTTAAAAAAACACCAGTGGTTTTCATATACTGGAAATATTTCTGTCAGCCATTCATCTAACACGTGTTATTCTCTTCCCAGATCTTTTCCCTGTTGTGTCCTTATTGCAATCATCAAAACCATTTGAAGAGTTTAATTTAGACTGAAATGATTCTCTATAGAATAAACAGAATATCTCACCTGTGAAGGATGATTACATCTTCTAAATTTGTTTAAAAAGGAAGGACCTTCATAATTCACAAGTGTTCTACTTGCAGTTTTTATGTGGCAATATTCACAAGTTCTACTTGCAAGAGAAGTCTTGCATACTTTAAATCTGAAAATAAAACACTTTGTGCTTGACTACTGTCAGCAATTTTATCTTTCATTTTATTGGCACTGGAAGAGTAAGCATCAGTGTTTTGATTTCAGACATCACCTGGCTTGATATTTTGGGTCTTTTACTGTGAATTTTTTTCCCTGGTTATTTGAGTACTCGTGCTGTGTAAATTAAGGGGGTTTCAGATGTCATTCAAATTAGGCATTAAAAGACAGCTGTGGTACAGCTTTAGGTAATGCCAGACAGAACCAGAGGTGCCTTGTGAAATTATTGACTTGGAGTTCTGGTGCATCTTCCATATGTGTGGGTAACTCTCATCTGTTTGCATAGGGGTGGGGTGACTGACTTGCTGTCTCAGCCTGGTTTGGTGAGCAATTCATTCAGGCACCTCGCTGGCACAAGTCACAGTCAAGTGCAATTTAGGATGGAAAGTCAAATTCTTCACCTGCACGTAATTCCAACTCTTCCCAGCAGCAAGGCTGGTACAGATTTGCTTTACAAATAAGAGTAGGCTTGCCAGGAACTGTACAAACGAATTTCCATGGCGTTCCTGGCAAGAACGGGATCAAAGGATGGACTGTGGTGTGTCTCAATGTCTCTTGCAGCCTATACAGCAGCTCTGTGGGTTTGCTACCTACCAAAGCTGCAGGTCCTCAGTGATGGCCTCTCATCAGGGCTGTGGCCCTACCAGCCCTGTTACTCTGCCAGACCATCCCCAATGTGTAGCATACACAAACAGCTAATCCATTTATGCAGCAGCATCTGGCTACTCCAGATTTCCACTAAGAACAGGGTCTTTCAATAAGATTTCGATCTCTCCAATTTGTTAAGTACCCTTTGCTCTCTTCTCCATAATTAAACAGATATTTAGATACTGTATTCCATATATCTGCATCTGTGAAAAGATATATAGAATAGATGTTATCTCAGCCTGAATGTGTGAATTTCCATTCATTTTTTAGAGGATGAAAACTTTTGCTGTGGGCCTGAAGCAGGCCAAATATACGTTGTTATTTCTTAGGCTTATTACATAACCTAGTTTATTTTTAGTGTCAGTTATATGGTTTTTTTTTTCTTTTCTAAGAGGGTACATTTTTCTCTCTTTAAAGCTATGTTAAAATTGTGTGAATTCATTTGAGAGTGGTTGATTGTTTCTTATGCCTATTACCTAGCTTTAAAGTTCAAGGAATTTGTTCAGTATATTTCCAGCAGCTCACGAGCTATGAAATGTCAACATTTTCAATGCAAAAGCAGCTGCATGTGCTTTTGTTTTTAGAGTTGAACTTGAGACTCTGTTGAACCAGTTTTTGGCACCATCTTTAGAAAAATCAGGGTCATCTCAAGATGGAGTCTTACAAAATTAGCAACTACTTTAAGAGCAGATTCATTTTAAGTACCCTTAAATAGCTGCTGCAGTTTGGTTAAGTTATGTATAATTTGATTTCAGCTTTCCATTCCTTGAAAGACTTGGATATCTTTTCCTTCTGCCTATTCAGGATTCCCCATGTCCCTGTTTCTCTACATTGTCTTCCACCGTTTCACAGGAACAGACTTCTGTTCATCCTGTCATATTTGTTCTGTATTAGAAACAGTACCTGAAAGCCAAAGGGGAACTTTATATGCAGTAGTCAGGCCAAAAGCATATTGGTATGGCAGGATTTCTGTTAATAAAAAGAAGGGAAAAAAAAAGAGAAAGGGACAATCCCCCTTTAGACACCTTCACTCTCACTCAGATTTATAGATACCTGTAGGATTTTAAATGTTGAAGAAAGATAAGCAGTTATGCTCTCATTTTTCTTGAATATCTCTTAATTCAGGAGTATTCTGAATGTAAATATATGTATATAAACATGTTTTCTAATTTGAAGTTATACTGTCTGTTAACTAAAATAATAGCTCCAAAAGCAGTTGGCCTGTCATAGATGATATAGCTCAGCTTTTATTTCTGCTGTTCATCAAAAGAACCAATGAAAATTTCATTCTAACTGGCAGCCAAGTAGCTAGAAAAATAAAGACTGCTGATGCCAGAGTATAAGCAACACAATAATTTGCTAACACTAATATGCCTGACTGTAACCTGATCATATATGGATCAATTGATGATATTTTAAATTAATTTGTCATGTGACTGACTTGTAGTTCTAAATTCCAGGAAAATATCATCAGTGAGTTCAGTGAAAAATAGCACTGTTTTCTCAGTACAGACATTTTTCAGCCAGATACTGATGAAAGTGCTGGCTAATAAGTACACAGGAAGTTGAGAATCACATATTAAAATAGAATAAATATATTTTTTACTGACAAACATCTGTGCTTTTTTTTTTTTTTAATATGGTTTAAAAATGTGTTATTTTATCCCACATAATTTTGTATTGTCATTAATTATTGCGAGGAACAAGAACAAGGAGGAACTTGCTTTCAGAGTTAAACAGTATGGAGTAATTTTTGACCAGACCCTGAAAAAAATTGATCCTTGCTGGTTATACTCTTAAGGATTTATTTCCTTATCCTTCATTTCCTTTTTCCTCCTTCCCTGTTCCTTGCCATTAAATGGCAGGATTGTTTTAATTGTTTAAAGGAGAGGGGATTGTGGATGCTGCTGGAGTGTCAGCTTCTCTACCTAAGCCTTGCTGGCTTACAAAGCTTTTCCAGTTCATTGGTGCAAGTGCAAGCATCGAATGGTTCATATACAGCTCTAATTCCAACTTACTTGGCAGTTATTTCTTGAATGGCCCAATTTTACATGTGATTAGTTTTTAATTCTTCAATCATGACATAAACTGTGTGTATTACATTCCTATAAAAGCCTCTTAATACGTAGGAGATGATTAACTGGAAGTGCAAGTTCTGTTTTTCCTGGTACATCAGTGAGCAACCACTGTGGCTTCTGTGGGGACTCGTGGTTTGCAGCTGAAGGCAGAATTCATCCCAAAGTGAAAAAAAAAAAAAGAAAAAAAAAAAAAGAAAAGGAAAAAAGAAAAAAGAAAAAAAAAAGTGATGCAGATTTTTAGGATGTGACAAGAATAACATTACAAGATAGATAACTATAGCAAGGCATAACAAGAAAACTGTGTTTCTGTGAAAAGCAGACTGCAGTTATTTCTGGTCTGATCCTGGTTTCTGATTCACAGTTTTGAAGGCCAAAACATATAGAAAGGAATATATTTGTGCATGGAAAGGACTTGGGAAATCTCTGCTGGTCTTGTTCCTACTTGGGTGGGCAAGAATAGGGCCAGATGAAATATCTTGCTCTGTTTATATCCACCAGCTTCTCAGTTGCATTAGAACATAATTGTAGGAACAACCATGCACTGGGCTCATGATGAGCTCATCTACTTAGCAAAAAAAGTCAATTTTTAAAGCTGGAAACTCGGTCTCGATATGTTCAAGCAAATTAGGTCTACTACTAGCTCATATCATTGCTTGTACAGAATTTGCATCAAAAATATGCCAGAATATGTCACTTTTATGAATGATTAACCACTAGTTTTATTAGAATAGGTAAAGTAAGGACCTATTGTATATATATTTTTTTACTTTTAAAGCGAGATGGAGATATTAGGTTGTCTCTTTTTTAAATGTAGACTCTATATCTAATTACTGTGTATCAAAGCAAATGAGACTCCACTGCTTCTGAGAAATAATAAAACTGAAGTAACACATTGGTGATTCTGCTCTATTGGGTTTGACGTTTCCTTGTTTCTGTGAAATTTAAACCAAAATATTAATTCCACTGGCCTGAAAGCACCAGCATCTTTCCCCTGCAGAGTTTTTCTGATGTTGTAGCAGTTGTTCAAGATTCTAAGGTGTAAACTGAATGATTTCTCTCTTAATTGTTGTGCATTTTGATTGGATTGATCCTTTTGGGGTTGGTGTATTATTATCGCCACATCGTGATTGTTACACGTCACTGTGATGAAAAAGTTGGAATAACAGGGACACCCCATAATGCTTTTGTAAGATAGCAGTAATCTGATTAGTCTTCCTGGAAGTAAATACTTTTGATCTTTTCACATGTTGGCAAAGACTTAAGAAAGTTGTGCTGGCACTCAAAAAATACAGGCCTATGGCATGATGGCAATTTGCTACTTGTTACAATATTGTTGGCTGTGATAAAATTAAAAGGGAAAAAAAGCTGTGGGAAATAAATAAGCTGTATTTGTTTTTTAAAATCTCTGATGTTAGGAAATCTGCTCCGAGATCCTGTATAAAAATAAGGATGTAATGTGCAGTTTGTTTTTGCCAAGAGGGAGATATAGACTCCTTGGAGCGTCACCCAATGAGGATGACACTCTATGTAGTCAAATGTTTATTTACTTGCTCATATATTAGGTTTTGCTGTCTGATGGCTTGTCTAATGAGGATAAATGTGATTGTGATGCCTCCGATTGCCTTGTGCACCCATAGATCTCTTCACCAAATTGACTGTTTCTAATGTTTCACTTACACTCTTGTGCAGACACATTTTAGCGTGATTACAACTTTTATGCATTTCTTTTTTGTATTTTGCTATTGTAATATCAAGGAACTTGTTTCATCAGGATGTTGTTTTGTTGAGGGGCTCTCCTCTCAATGTTACTTGCAACAATAACTTCTTTAATTTCAATCCAAATTTCTTATGCAATTTTCTTACTACCTTTTTTCATAATTTTTTTTTTCAATTCTCTGTGTGTTCAGTTTTTCAGTCTTTTATTCTCTTACCTTACACTTTTTATCTGTTATTTCTATTCCTTTCTATTTCTATATCTTTTTTTCTATTTCCCAATTTATATATGTGAAAACTTTGATGGGTGCAAATCCATGTTCTGGTATGACCACTGGATTTGAAATCCTGTGTTTTCTAGTATATATATTTTTATGGTTTCCATGCCATACGCAGTGCAACATTTATTTGTTTGCTCTGGATCTTGTAGTTGGCATTTGGGATGCATTTCTATGCCGCACTATTTAAAAATGTATATTTGCTTGGGTTTTTTTCATATATTTTCACTACTTGGGGAGCAGTTGACCCATTTTGATGCCAACCAGGTTAATAATTTGTATACTCAATAAACAGAAGTCTTTGAGAGAAGCATTTATTTTCACCAGTGATAATATATAAATTACTTAAAATATATTTTGCAATAGGTTTGCATCATTTTGTGTTCTTGCTTATGGGATGTTTGTAGGTGAGGGACATTAAATGTAGACCTATCAGAATTACTAAGAGTAACTGAAATGTTTAGATTTGAGAATCACTTCAATATTGAGTTCTCTGATTTTGGTTTTTCATGCCATCAATGCTGTCCGGAGAAAGCTGAGAATAACATCATTACTGCATAGAAATTTTCCGCTTCTGATACAAATTTTTCTGGCAGGGATGACTAAAACAAGTCAATTAAAGGCAATGTGCAAAAGACTCTTATTAATGCCTTTGGAAGTATGTTCCATGTTCTCATCATGTTTTCTTTTCTGTAGAAGATCTTGGAAACTAAGAGCCAAAGAAGAAGTCTAGTATCATTCAAGATTAGTCCACATTCCCTAGTTCTCCCATTATTTTTCAGGCTTTCCTACGTTTAGAGCTGTGCTCATACTATTGCAGTATGTGCAGACACTGAAAAAACATGTGGTAGTAGAGTCTAGTGTGAAATATTCATGATAGTGCTCTTCAGAAGTCTTTGGCTCCTTTTACTTCTAATAATTTGATTTCTGGTGGATCATTAGTTTGATTTTGGAGCCAAGAATCTTCAAAAAAAGTGATTTTCAAATTTTACCAGTTTGGAAATCTGTTCAATTTACCCCTAATAACCTGGATAATACTTTGAATAATCAACATATAGAGGTAATGCAGAGAAATGAGTTTGGTAAGACGTATCTTGTTTGTGAAGGTGAGGGCATTAGCCAAAGGTGAAGACATTCCTTCTTTCCACCCTGGTGGAACTTCCTAGGATAGAAGTCAGATTCTGGTGTGTTGAAATTTCCTTTTGAGGCCGTGCTTTGGCAAGATGCTGCCTTGTTGCTTATAAAATGACTAAAGTGTCTACCAAATGCAAGTGCCAAGTCAAAATATGTTCTGTATTTTGGTAATTGTGCAGAAAGAGCACCAGATGGTTCTGATGATGAAGCGCTTTGGGTGGGATCATCAAGTTTTAATGGATGGCAAACTCCAAAAGCCTAATTATCAACCTCTCTAGCAGCATATTTTTTATTGGAGTGGACTAGTTATTTTCAGGGACAGAAAAGAAATAACTCTATATTTCTTTGCATGTATCTGAATAAAACCCACTTAGCTTCTCTGTAGGAGTATCTGAAGCTCAGAATACTTGGGCCTAATAGAGAGGGTGCCAAGTTATGTTTCCAAAGTGGAAAAACTATGTTATGAATAATACTGTTTTTGTTTGAATAGTTTGATATTTTCCCAGCATGCCCAGTTTTCATGGTGTGCTGCTAATGTGTAATTCTACTACAATATCAATATATCCTACATTTTGGGTTCAGGTGTATAGCAGTGTTGTTTATTTTCCACATCTAGTCTGAAATGGCTCAAGAGCGGTCTGTTCTTGTAGAAAATTTTCCTATTGGAGGAATTTGGACAGGCCACATTTAGAGCAAAAAAACGAAAAGATTAAATAGCAGATCACATAGCACACTTTTTAACTCCTGCAATGTTGCTTGATTTCATAAAGTGAGTCCATTCAAGCTGGAAGTGTTGATTGATTTGTTTCTGTGGTGTTAAAATTTGGCTTTTAATTTTAATACCTTCCATTCAAGGCTGGTAACAGCATAGCAGTTTCTTGTGTGCTGTAATCATAGAGGGCTTTGTATGTATTTGAATGAAATGTTCTGCGTGTGATTTTTTTTTTTTCTTTTTGCATTTGTATATGTTTGCTAGTGATGGTAGCATTTGCTTCCAGTTTTTACACAGGAATACTATTACCCTTGCCTGATACTCTGGTTGTTATTGTCACTGAAATAATGGAAAGTTTCACCATTGACTGCAGTGTGATTACAGGGTCAGCTTGTTGAAATACATCTCAGATGAGGCATATTTGAGCTAATGAGGCCAAGTACAGCCATCACTCACCCCATGCAAGTACTTTGGCTTCTGTAGGATCAGACTGGATCTTTGAAGTACTGTAAAATTTCAGTTCACTAGAATGTGAGAATCCTGCAACTGATGTTGCCACATAACAGCAAGTAAAACCAGAAGGGCCTAACTGGTTATGCTTTCAGACCATCTTATTTTGTCTGCAGGAGTCAGGTTTTAAAAATTGTTGGGACTTGCTACAGAGCACAGCTGCTTCTCCATGTAGGGAGACATATCAATAGAGTATCATATATGATTGATGGAAGAATCTCTTGTTGGCATTGAGCCACACTGCAAATTTTTTAATATAATTATCTGTTAATTTTTGTACGTGCACTTAAGCAACTTGTGATGAGTTCATCTCAGAACCAGCATGGTTACACAGAGGATTCATCTGACTTTTGAAAGCGATGCAATTTTTTTAAACTTAAAACTTTTAAAATATTTCAACAGTATTTTTACTGAGTTTTGCAAAGCTCTACATGGCTTAGATTGGGAGTCTGCTGTTTCTGATCTCGTTAAGTAGAATCTTATCCTCTGATTTTCAAGGAGCTGACTTGTTATTTCACCTACTGTAGGGCACCAGAATTAGAAATGTGTGTTCCTAGATCTTCAAATTATGGCTTGAAAGTTCCACAAACTTTATGTTGGCACTCTGTGCAGAGGAAAATGTCATCCAACTCTGCTATTTTCAAATATTTGTCTTCTTGTAAGGTACTTTAAAATTTCTTTAGGAAGTTTTAAATAGGTGCAAAATATATTCTTGTGGTGATTAACTATAGTAATTTCTGACTTTGCAGTGAATTGCCAGATAATTATAATTCAGTCAAGTTCTAGAAATTTCTAAGAGGTTCATTACCTCTTTGGGACGAAAGGATAAAGGGCAAAATTCCAGATCCATTAAAATATTTGTTGTTCTGTGATAAAACAAGTACAGGAGTTTTTAACCCTGTGTCCCAAAAATAGCCACACTTCCCTGTGAATTCAGAGGAATCCCTAGGGTTTGCTGTATTTCTTTGAGGGACCATATTTATTCACACTAAATAGTTTGTCTGCTGATATTTTGAAATTTCCTGTCCTCTGAGAACTGTAGACTTTTCAGTCTCTCTGTGACAATTTACACAGCAATGAGAACAATGGGATCTTGGGCATAACCTGACCTGCAGCATCACCCTGACACCCTTAGCTGGAAAGAAAGTGGATTAAGTTATTTGGAATCAAGAAGTAGTCAGCAATAAAATAACTGAAAGTATAAAATGTGACCATTGGAATTCCAACTAGCACTTTACAGATTCTTTAATGAAGAAAAAGGAGAATAAGGAAGAGAATAGGGATTAAAAGTCAAAGAGATCTTCTAAGAACATGATCTTGGTTCTTGAAAGTAGAATTTCAACATTTTCTCTTTTCTTGATGTCCCAGAAATTTTTCTTACAAGTTTACTTATACATAAGTGGTTAACTTTGCAGTGCATTCTAAAGGGTTCAAATACCAGAAAAACAGGGCAGGGTCACCTGGAAAGAGGGAAATTTCTAGCTCAAAGAAGCAAAGTTTGTCAAGTCAAAGTAAAATAGAGGAATTGGAAAATTTTACAATAATAATACAGAATAAAAAAGAAGACAACCTACATATTTCATGGGTGCCAGGGAGTTGTTATAACTTGTGCTCTAATGATTTCTGATGAATGTTGCTCTAGTGTTCACTCTGGTGTTTGTTAAAATGAAAACAGATACAACACCACCCTAAAATTCCACAGCAGGACCTGCTTCATATAGCACAAGACAGAAACATGTTTGAAGTACTTCCTATAGAATTTTTTTTTTTAGAGAAATATAAGTTATTCTTTGTATATTTTTCTTTTCTTCCTTCCTTTCTTTTGTTTAGTTAAAGCAGTGATAAGATCTTGTAATGAGACATGTCAGGCTGATGAGTTAATTTGGTGAAACTTTTAGGTTTGCCAACTCCTTGAGTGTGAATTCTTTTTTTAGAAAAAATTTCTTTCTTTTTTTTTTTTGGTAAGATCAGTGTTCCACTTATATTTTTGAAATATCACATGCAAAGCACCTAATAACCACCCCTCTAGCCATCAGCTTTTCATTGCTGCCTGTCAGTATCTTGCTGAGGGCAGGTGCAGATAGCCTGGGGCACAGAGATGTCAAGCAATGCTGGTAAATGCCTGGAGATATGGTTTTATTTGACTGTCTAAAGAGGCTATGACTATCTAAATCATTTTCAGCACAAACTTCCCCAAACTTTCCCCCAAACTTCCCTTTAAATTTGTGGCTTGGGACATTCTGTCCTAAAGTGCAGGATAACTCTGAGTTTACTGATATGTGGTTCCTATTAACAGTATAAAAACCAGGTTATGAACAAAACCCTGATCTTTTTGGACTGATAGAAAGTAGTGCTTTAGCATTTTAACCTCTTTGACTTTAATACCCAAGACTGTGCTTAAAATGAATGGGAGTAAGGGGTCATCATATCACTTTTTTGATGGGCAGTGTTGACTGCAAGAATTTCTATCTGTGGTGAATATATTTCAATTCTGGCTTTGAAATATCTTGCAGAGGTGAACTTTGCAGAAAAAATAGGAAATCCAAATCTTTAGATGATAGACAATAAATATTTGTCAAAATCTCACTCAGATTTTGACAGACATGTCGTAAGTGAAAAATCCAAAGAAATTAGGGCTACATCTGGTAAAATCTCCAAAGGCTGCAATCTTATCAAAGTGATAAAATTTTTACAATTGAAGGCAAATTTCTGTTTCAAGGTGTACTTTTTCCTTAATTAACAGTTTTTTCTTGCCTTTTTAACTAATGAAGTAGTCATTCTTTCAGAGTCAGTGAAAGGAGGCCAAAAGGTTTTTATTTTGAGGGCTTGATGAGATAATGTGATTTATATTTTTTTTTGTGTGATCTATTTGTCCAGTAGGTGAGAGTTAATTATCTTTAGGACTGATAATTGTAGATAATCACAAATAGAAGGGTCCTTTGGGCAGAATACAAGGCAATATCTTTGATGGGGCACTCTGTGCCACATACTTGGGAACAGTTTTCCCTCAGAGGATGCACATGTAAGGTGGGATCCTAATTGACTGGATCCTGGAAGAAAGAAATTTCATTTACTTATTTTTCTAAAATGAAATGAAAATTAGAGCACCTGGACTTCCTCTTCTCTGATTATAGTGTCAGGATAAATGAATTTCAAAAATGGGAGCTGAGAGGGGAAGTTAGTGTACGACTAACTAAAAAAAAGGATTTTAGCTATAATTATTATGTTTCAGGGTTTCAGGGAAAGAAAACTCCGAGATATGTATTAAGAAAGTTTTTTCCCTCAGGGAATCCAGGGAAGTAGACCTGAAGGCAGACATTCTTAAGGCCTTCTAATTGATTTTTATGTCCTATTTAACTAGCTTTGAAAAATCTTATCCTCAGTTACAGGGGACTCTCCAATAGAGAACCCCAATATTTTGTCTAGGTTAATATCCAATTCAGTGGGAACAAATGGCACACTCATATTGTAATATTACAAAATAGATATGCCAGAAAAAATGTTAGTTTGTGTGCAGCTGGCTTATCTTCTTTTCACTTTTTCTATTCTTTTTGGCTTTTTTAAAAAAAATTTAATTGAAACCAGAAACTTTTTTTTTTTTTTTTTTTTTTTTTTTTTTTTTTTTTTGTGTGTGTGTGTGTGTGTGCGTGTGTGTGTGTAAGTACACCACAGTCAGGGCAGGTTGAATCTCCAATTGTCAGGGAACCATCAAGTCCACATGCTATATGGGATAATTATGCTGGAATTTTAAATATGGTGATATGTTCCCACACACTAGTATTATTGTTGATATCTCTAAAACATCAGCCAAACATTTCAGCTATCTTACCATTTCTAACTCTTGGAAACAGTGGTAAAATGGTAAAACTGGGCCTTCAGAATCACCCCCCCATCTCTCTCTCTCTATATACATATAGGTATAATAAATCTTTGCTCAAGGGCTTTAGTTTCCTGTTACTATTCCAAGCCTTGTCTATGCATATGTAGGTGTTATACTATAAAAAAATTGTACCAAGGAGTTTGCATCTGGTAAATGTAGCACGAGTGCAGTTGAGTAGGTGTTTAAGTCAAAGTGCAGTGAAAGAACCTGATGAAGATGTATCCTAAACCCTTTCTGTGGCCTGAGTGTGACAGCATCAGGCACTGAGGGATGGATATTCAGTGACTCGAAGCTTCCCAAGTTATCTGGGTTTCAGCTCTACATGTTCTCAACCCTACATAATTCTAGATGCTTTGTTGGGCAAGGAAAATACAGTTACGGAATTTGTTTTTTATTTTTCTTACCAGAAAGATCTTTTCTTTTTGCTCAGAAGAGGTCATTGGTTATATATAAAATATAAAAATATACAGAGGTAATAGATATAAAAAATGGAGGATAAATAGATAAATATAAACAGTTGATTTGTATCACAAATCAATGCAATTCCATTCTGTTGTGTAATTGAATTTCATTTTAGTCCAATCCAGAGCTCATGAAGCTCATTAAAGAGACTTAACTGCATGGTAAACTACAATTTGAATAATATTTTAGACTTTTTATACTGTTGTTTTCAGTCATATGACTGAGCTGAAAGAGCATACCCTCTTTTAAACATAGTAAGCCAGTTCTTCAGCAAAATTATTTTAAACATTGGTCTACATATGAAAGAGAAGGGAACCTGACACATTATGTATTCAAAAGATGAAGAGAGCCAAAAACTACTGAAAGTATTGTTAATTTTAGTACAATTTGGCAAGAAAAATTACATCCAAGTGGTAAGCTAACAGCTCCTGGTATGTGTATTGTTGCATAAAGATAGTATTATGTAATGAACAAAAATGTTATTATTTTGTGTTGAAGTTGCATCCAGAGAACCCTTATGAGACTGTATTACAGTTGTGCCAGGAGACCCTGCTGTTGTTGCAAGTCCCTGTACACCTGTAGGAAGAGATTAAAAAGCTATCATTCCACATGGTGAGAGCATGTTTGAGGCCCAGAGAGAGAGAGAGAGAAGAGAAAAAAAAAAGCCAAATAGTGCAATGCAGGTCAATGCCAACGCTGCCCTTTTGGTCTTTGCGTGGTTGATTTCCACGGGGGCGTGACAAAAGTGAGTCTCTGCAGTGACCCTGGGTGTCACTTCCAAGCCACATCCTCTGCAGCCCACAGCTTGTCCAGGAGTAGAGAGTAACTCTGGGAGTGCAGTTTGGGTTAGCTGTAAAGCTCTAAAGTTCTCTCTGTTCCTCCTTCTAAGAGCACCATGTACTGCAAGGGTTTCTTATGTTTGGAATCCTGATCATACTCCTTGGGGCTTGTAATGCTGTAACTTTTCATTCAGGGCTTAATTCACCTTGTAGTGCCTTCAGCACATGGGTCTGCACATGTAAATGCTACAGAAAGAGGCCTGTCGTGAAAGCTTTCTCTGTTTTCTTTAGTCCACTCGTATTGATGAGGAACGCCCCAGCCTGTGGCTGTGAAAACGCCGTGTGGCTCACCACGAGTTCAGAGGTGGTTTCTGTGTCCCAGAACACTGTGTGAGTGGCAGTGGGCTGCTGCAGGAACTCCAGGGAAATTTGATTCCCTTGATGTGGGAGCAGGGAGCCAGCAGCGTTTACCACCTTTCCCCGGGCAACAGAGGAGGCTTTTGCTGTCTGCAGCCGATGAGTTATAACTGGAGTTCCTCCTCTCCCTTCAGCGTTCCAAGCAGCGTGGTGTATGTCTTGTGGTTCTTATCTGCTCAAAAGTATGCACACAGAGCTTATCAGATCTGGAATGCTAGCACCCTGCCTCTTATAGGAAGGAATAAATGCATATTTAGGTATTTCTTCAATCTGCATGGTGAATTAGATGTTTTTGGTGTTTTCAAGTGTAATTTTAGTGGTAGATGTAATAATACATTTAAATTACTTGTTGGAGATATGCTGTACTTTTTTTCATGAGAATCCTTAGACTTCAGCTGATGCAATGCTATGCTATGAAATGATACTACATATATTTTGTATTCTATTCTCATGTCCTGTAATGATTGGATGCTTTATAGATCTGCAAGCTGACAGGAGAGAAACCTTCCCAAATTGCCTGTTGAGGATATTTACACAATAACACAATTATTTGTTAGAGAAGAGATGATAAGGAGCTTTTATAGCCAGTTATATAATGTAACACTGCCAGGTAATGTGCCACTACCGAGTGACACCCTTTTGGGAAAGGCAGGGAACCACTGTCAATATAATTTGGCAAAAGAGGTGATGTTTATGGGGTTCCTTTTTTTAAGAGGCAGTTTACAGAAACACCATACTGTATGTGTTTGTTGACATGTTTTTTGTAGGCAGATGTGAGGTTGCTCTAAACTGGAAGTCGTGTCGTTTACGTGAGTGCTAACCAGAGCTAAACTGGATTAGAGTGGGTTTGTGGCCAGTCATCTCCAGGTGTAGGCAGAGTGGGCTCATATCTCCCTGCAAATCTGTGGAGATGCAGCCTATTTTAGGTACCTCTTTTGACTCTCCTTTCTGTAATAATCACAGCTTCTGGGGTGTAGAATTGTAAAGCACCTCTGCTACAGAGGGAAGAAATACTAGCTCCTTTTTGTGTATAAGGAACTAAGAAGCACAAAGCAACTTCTGCTGGAGTTGAGCAGCAAATCTGCAACCAAAGCAGCAACTGAGGGAGGACAGAGCTTTGGAGACCAATTTTTACACTGTATGTGCTGTGGTGTGGTTCTTACCTCACTGTGATGCAAGGTGTGTTTTAAAATGACCACTTGTGGAACAGGTGGTGTGTGCTCTGACTCCTTCTTCGATGGTTCACTTTACTGCAATCTCTGTTAGGGAATACAAAAACCCAAATGAAGATCACTGCAGAGGGACTATTTTAAAATAGTAATAGAGAAAAGTAATAGAGAAACAGTGTTGTAGTTTCTTTGGTTTGATTGTTTTTTTTGTTTGTTTATTGGTTGGGGGATTTTTTTTTTTTTTTGGCTATGCATAGAATCAAGAAGAGTAAAGATTTCAAGAAACAAGCTAGCAAAGATGGTAAAATACAATCCTTGAGTGTTTGAACAGAAGTGAAACAGAGAGAAGCTAGCAGGAATTTGCTCATAGTGGTTAATTACTATGTTCACTTTCCTGTTTCAAAATGATCACATATGAAGAATATTCTGTGTGTAAGTAAAACATTTTTCATTGAAGCATCTTGAAAAAGTGTCCTTTACCTGAATTAAGGAAGATTTCTAGAAATCCAGTTTAAAGGTTTTCATTACAATCAGCCTACTGCCTCCTTCATTTTTGTGATTGTGTCTAGACACAGGTCATTAATGATACTTTAATTGTGAAATATTACACATTTAAGGGTGTGAAATTGCTATGTGATTCAGACCCTAAATGTGTAGTTCCATTTCTGTATTATTCCTTTTTCTCATTTCACATCATGCTATAATTCTGAAAATAGTTTTTTAACAGTTTTTAAATGATACATATTTTAGTCCCAGCAGCCCACAATGATAGGCCACATTCTCAAATGATATAACATGATGCCATGCTTTTTACTAAATGACTGCTTCCATTTTTTGCTTCCAGGCTTCCTTCATGCTCACTGGTGACTGCGCACAGAAAATACAGGCTACCTGTAGAGGCTCTGTCTTAGAAGAATCAGAATATTTTAATTAAGGATTATTTAAAATTAACAATTTTTTTTTCTACTTTCCAAAACTGATGACTTTTTTTTCTGAAGACTGAGATCTATGGGAATTACTAAGAGTTGACTGGGTAAAAAGATGGCTATTTTATAACTGATATTTGGCTTTTTAAGGAATTTTCTTTGGTTCATAACTCATAGGGCAAACAGGATCTTACCGTCATTTAGTGATGTTCATAATCCGTTTTAAGTCCAGTGTTGTTGTCAACATGTGCTTGCAAGACAAGCCAAAGGTTAGCTTTTTGAAAATTGAGTTATTTTGAAGGATTCTGTTAAATTGTCAGATGGCTGTGTATTATTCCTAGTCAGGCCATTTACCTTTACTCACTCTTTAGCAAAGGTGCCTGAAATCAGAGCATAAATTGCTCTTACAGTTTTATTCCTCCCCTTTCATAGTGGCATTGGGAGAGCAAGTCTTTAATAAGGATGGTAGCAATCTTCTAAACATGCAGAAATTGCAGGAATTCAGAATGTTTTCAAAGCAATTCAACTGCAAAATATCTCAGTGAAATTTCTGGTGGGATTTGTACCAATTAAAACTACAGAATATTTGGAAGACAATTTTGTCCTTGTATATGTTTATGCAACAGCTCTTCACCTGTGTGGTCACCTGGAATTCAACTCGAGACACCTAAAGTGAAAACATAAATGGTTTGAGATAATAGAATAATTTTCAATTAGTGTTGCAATGTTAGTATTTGATGGACAGAAAGTTTTCTACATGGATAAGAAAATAGGATTTATTTTCAGTTTAGGGAAAAAGTACTTGAATATCTAAAAATAATAAAAGTGATGGAGGCTATAGAGTATAGTAATACAGGTGTAAGAGAAGAAAAAGTAGTTAGCAACTGCTTCGTCTAGTTAGGTCATGTGTTTTACTTTTATGTGTCTGTGCGTTAGCTATGTTGTCTTTCTTTTGAGCAGAGAACTGTGCAAGGTAAAATGAGTCCAGGCAGTAAGAAAAAGGTGTTTTCTTCCATGTAAACCCTAGATACCTCGTACTTGAAGTGTCACTGTGAATAACTGTTTCTAGTGGATTAGCCTGTTTTCAGCATTTTCCTTACACTCGGCTTGTGTTCAGAGTCTATGGGTGTTACTGAACCCTTCCTTGATTGCACTATTTTATTAAATTTACTAAGGGAAAGCAGTTGAAGTCAGTTTGGTACAGTCTGCTGAGTGCAACAGGCACCTCAGGTCTGATGAGCCTGTTTTGAAGAGACCAGGCTCTTCGGGGTTGGGCATTTCTCCCCCACCCCGCCCAGCTCCATAATGGATAAGCCTGCAGCTGATTCACCGCTCTGAGGTGTTATCTGAGCAACAAGCTCTTTTGGTGGGGATCACTGGGTACACTTAGCCCTGTTCTGCCTTCTTCCCTCACTTGCACTGTTGCTGTAAGGATTAGGGCTTCACATAAATAGTGTTCTGCAGGATTTTTTTACCAAACTGAACTTTTTCTCTGGTAGATTACCGGAGTGCTAAAGCTAAGTTTGAAATTTTGTATGTTTAACCTTTCCCCCTAATTGCTTGCCCAGAATAAAGGTTTGGTGCTTTGCTCCTAAATTCTCAACATGAGGTGGTGTGCATTAAAGTGTATTTATATTTTCAGATTAATTAACTGTGACCTTATGAACCACTGTCCTTGTTTAATTGGTGGCTCCAAAGCACACTAATGGCATAAATCAGCTGATAATGAGATTCAGACTTGCTTTTAAAATATATAATAACAACACTGCATTGATAGAGCAAATGAGATTTGTTGACTCTCTGTTGGTATTACAGGAGAGAAGACACAATTAAATGTGTACTTTCGGGATGGGGGAGGGCTTGGTTGGAATGAATAATATGCACTTCAGGGTGGGTGTATGAAATAAGGAGGATATTCTGCATCAAGATAAGTTTGGTATTCTCTCCTTGTCTCTAGGCACTGTGCAGTACTGGCTGGTGCACTTTAGGATACAGAAATGTTGTGGGAAGGTGTTTGTTAAAGATTACTGGGGGCTAACAAAAATGACAATTTCATCTTTAAATATAGTTACATGTTTTTAAACTGAGCTTACACCCACTGTTTTATGAACTGCAAATTAATCAGATAGCTCCCAGAGAACAAAAAGGTTTTGACCTAACCTAGTTGCCCAGGCTCCATTACTATTTTCAGTTTAATGTTACCCATATCCATCCTCACATTTTGGAAGGAAAACAAGGGCTGTGCAACAAAGTTTCTTTGTTTTCCTAAGAACTAAAAATGTGCTGTATGTAGACCAAACAATAAAAATAAACTACTGAACTACCTTCTAATGCATGGGGGTTCTGGAGAGAGGAAACCATGGATATTTAGAGGCATAAAGTGAGTCATTGTGCTAGTTAAAGAATTTTATAAGGCGAGCTCTGTGGGTTTGAGTTGCATCTGTTACCTTTCCAACTAGAACTGAGGGGTATGCAGGAAGAAGAATGTTGGATTTAATCATGCCTTATAGTGACTGCATTGTACTTAGGCTAAGCTTCTGAGATCTAGACCATAAGAGAACAAAATCATTAGTCTTTCTTCTTTGTATAAATTTTGCCTTAGATGGGTTCCAATTAAATGACCTAAACAATAATTTTACACCAGGTAAGATGGAAAATGCTGTTAACAAATGACTTAAAAAAAAAAGTAATAAATGTTCTGTAACACTTGAGAACATAAAAAAAGAAAAATCCCCAAGCCAGAAACCCCCTCACAGCTATTTTCCTTATTAAAAGATAACCATGCTTGCATTTATGACAGTTCTTAGAAGCCATAATGGACTGGGTTGCTATGGTGTGAGATGCAGAACAATGCAATAATTGTTTCTCTTGGTATTGGCTTCCTGGAAACAAATTCTGTGTAAATTACTTGGCTGAAAGCGTGACAACAGTCTTGTGTTCTGTTTTATTCGGTTCATGGTTAAAAATCATAACTATTTTATAATAATAAAAAAGTAACATTTATCAGTTCTGGACTTTCTTTTGTTTCAACTCTTTTTTTTCCTTTTATATTTTCAGGTCAGTTTCATGAATTCAAAAGCAACTTACCAGTGATTTCTGGGAGCTGGGGCTGATTTTCTTGTGTATTTGTAAGTATTTATTCTTTTCCCTGCTATGTGCATCCTTTTAATACTTTTTTGACATGGGGAATGGAAGCAATTTTGAAATGTCACCCTTGTATCACAGTTGTAGCATGTTCATTTAGCAAGAATTTGACCTCACTACTTTTAAAGTTTTGCTAGACTATTTTGCTACCAACTTACACTTCTGCTATTCAGAGGAGCTAGAAATACTGAGTTAACAGTAAACGTTATTATTTCAAGCTTTATTTTGGTTTTTGTAATAATAACAATGATTGGAGAACATCTTACAGTAACCCAGCAAGGGTGGCACTTGCTAACAACACCACTGCGTCATGTCTTTGCAATGAAAATAATTTCTGGAAAAGAATTGGGGTTGTGACTCAAGACAGACAGGACTTTTGGAGGAAATGCTGTGTGGTGTTATTGAGGAAACGCTAAGATGACCAGCATCTGCTGAACTAGGAGTACATTTTTTATATCCCTTGGAGAAATCTGGCCCTTATGGTTTCAGCAAAACCATGGTCATTGAGGCCACAGCTCAGGAACATGTTTCAGAGTATGCCCGAATTCAAATACCTCAAATGGGACTACATTTAAACAGAAATTCTTTGAGAGAGGGAAAGCCAGAAGAGAAGATCTGGGAGGAAGATAGTTGTTCATGAAACAAATAGAAAGTTTTCAGAATTGCTGTTTTGGATGGTCCTCAGCTTTAGTCAAGTATAATAAGGAAAATCTAATGGGCCTAGACTTGGCATGAGGTAAATTATTGCAATACCTCATGTATGATACAGTATAAATAAAACCAATCTATGCAGCTTGTTCTCTTAAGTCACAAATATAGTTTATGAATAAATATTTATTCAATCATTTATGGAAAAAGATGTTCACAAAACTGCATTCATCAGGGGAAAAATATGGCTGTTTGTCCTCTCAATATGGAAATGTGTTCAATTTGTACTAACACTTCCTCTTTACAAATGTTCATTTTCACGTATGGTTTTGCTATTCTATTTGCACTTTCCTTCATTTACAGGTCAGGATTTTTTTAATGAACATTCTCAGTCAGAGATAAAGAAAACATTATCAAATAAGATAAACAGTTTAAAACCAAGTATTACCATTGAAAAATATTTCTGAGAAGTCAATATAAAGTGATTACTGAATTGAGAGTGAGGAATTTGTATATTCTTTCTGGCTTTGCTACGGCTTATTTTTTTTTTAAGCAATCAGTTTACTTTCTTCATTTTTCTCTTTTATAAATGGAAATAGTAATGTATTAATCTATACAAAGAGTAGCTCTTTATACCTCAATATAGAGCGCACTTTCTAAAGAAACCAATGGAATAAATTCAGTGGTAGTTTCATGGTGAAATTTTTGTGTACCAAGCTAATTGGGTGAGAAGTTGTAAGTATTGTTCAGTTCATGTTCATGTAGTATTACAAACACAAAAAGGGCTTCAGTTATATTGTGCACTGCTGATCCAAGTCCTGTTCTTCTCGGCTGACAAAAACAAAGAGGTGCAGTAAAAAAAAGTGACGTAAAAAAGTACTTTGAAAACAATCCTTGTGTTTAGGTCAACCAAGTAAGCATTTAAACTTCCATGAGAGATATGGACTGTTTTGATCACTCTGGCTGTTGCAGGGAAAGTTGTTAGTACAGCTGAGACGCCTGACATATTGTGGCCATGGGAGCTGGGATGTGGCTCAGCAGCCTGATCTACAAAGCTGAGTTGATGGCTGCATGAAATGATGAGCCACAGCCCAGCCGCCTCTGCCACCCAGACCTCAATCACAGTGACATGAATATCTGCAGAAGCCAACACCATGCTGACTGTTCTTCTCTGCTTAAACGACTCATTTTAGTGTTTAGCACCATATATCTAAAAACATATGCTAACCTTAAGTTCACATAAACTGAAAATAAAATAAAACGTAGGAGGTACAACTGATGGATTCAGCCCTGTGTTTCCTCACATACTGAGAAAAGCATTGAAGTACAGCTTCTACAGTAATACAGGTTTGGATCTTCTTAAATCATCACTCTTGTACCTCTCCAAACTTACAAATATTCTGTACCTGAGTTAGGCAGATACAGATTCTTCCTATGCAGTAACAGGGCTATGTACAATGTCATCAATGAGACTGATAAAATAGGCTAATAGGACAGGTTGTGACCTGAGGTACCTTTCCATTTAAAGTCTTGATTTCTGCAAATACTTATGCATGTGAGCTGACCATGGAAGCTGATGGACTCAGGATTGGGGTCTGAGGCTGAGCAAATAGGCCCTAAGCAAAGGAGGAGATGGGAGCTTCAGGGGTTGGAATGGAAGACAAGAAGTTTGCTTGTATAAGGAGTTTTGAGAATAAACTCTAAGCAGTATTTAAAAATGCTAATGAGCAGTGTATACCTTTTTCATGTTATGCTATAATATTTGGGCATGTTTTTATAGTGTGTTTGTTTGATCTGTACTCCAAAGGGAAGGAGTGCAGATCAGCACTGGAAAGATTGATCTTTGAAACTGTGTGTATTTTTATATGGGAATACAGCAAGATCAGCTAAATGTTGCTATAGGTCTATACCAAAGCTATTTCAACCAGGGGCTATAATAACTTTTTCTTCAAATTTTTGAAAGTTTTGTCATAGATGCATTCTGCTGTAACATGTAATTACTTGGATCATCCGGTTCAGGCAACTTTGGGAATTTTTTGTCATATTTGGCTGGTTTTGTTCGGGGGAAAACAGGATTGATGATTCATACAAAAGTAAATTTCATGGAAAATGTGACATTTGTGCTTTTGTTTTATGCCCACAGAGTAATTGTCCTAACTAAAGGTTACTTTTTTTCAAGAATGTGGTTTTAACGTGGTTTAATTTATTTAATTGTTCTTCTTAAGTAGGCTTGTCCAGTAGTAAACTGCAATAGTTATTTAAAGATATAAATGGCAAAATAAATGTAATCTAATAGCACAGCATTTAAACACAATTTTGCTTGTACATTCAGCAATTAGATACATCTTGTTACTAGCAGTTCTGTTTCTGTGTAAACATTTTATTGTGACTTGGCTACAATGTGAAAGCACTGACAGAGTGAGAAAAATAAAACCTGACATGAGGGGTGTTAAAGCCCATGAAACATCAGTGTCTTGAGCTCTACAGTGAAAAACCTGTGTTGAAAACATGACCAAAAAAAAAAAAAAAAGTATTTGGGAATAAAATCAAATTTCTTTAAAAACGAGCAATGGGATTTTTTATTTTAAGATTTGAGAACAGAACCAGAAACAGGGAACACACATGTGCACACACATTATGACACAACAAAACTGACATTGTGGGTAGGTAAATTTTATCTTTTCAAACACTTACTCTAATCAGCATATCAACAGAAGCATGCTTTGCTTCAAACTCAACATTTAATATTTTTCCCCAATCTTATTTTAAAGGCAACATCTATATATTTTTTTGTTGTTTAATTTGGACTGTTTCTATTTACACCATGGAGCATCTGACCAAACAGATTTGCACTTTGTATTTATACCAGCTTATTTAAAAGGAGAAAATTTTTTACTTGTGAATATTTGTATAACAAAGTCAAAGAAAGCACAGCTTATTTGGAGCAAATGACATCTGTCTTTGGTCTGTTACCTTATGGGTTTAATTGATAACTTGATGTTCTACTGAATTACAGTTAAAATATTTGGGAAAATACATGGTCTCTACTTTCCACAAAAACAATATACTGAACTCAAGTCTCAAAAAGCTGGTCTCCATTTTTCTCTTCACAAGACAGGGCTGTTAATCAGCATTTTGGCCAAGGAGATATTTGCCAGCTTATCGCATACCTCTTTCTATAAAGAGCTGAGTGTTTCAACATATTAAGACAGAAAAGTGATGCCTAACTAGAATCTCTCTTTGCTGCAACATCCATACCTTTTTTGGCATTTGTGTGCTGGAGGTATCAGAGGCCTTTATCCTCTTCTGCTTCCTTTTCTCCTGACATGCTAATGTAAAATAATCTGGTTGAACCATCATTTAACTAGACCCTCAGCAATTTGAAGCTCTGTTTTCCTGGGTTTATTTTATAAATGGTGAATATAAAATTGATTTTTAGTGGAACCCTATCTTGCTGTTTTTATGTAAGGGTTGCAACACACAAATTTTCTAGCAAGAAACAAATTTCCAGTATATAACATGTGGTGTAAATAAATAAAAAAGAAGACGCCTGCCTTGAAGAATTTTTTTGTCTGAGAATAATATCCTAAATATTCTTATTTTAGATGTTCTTAAGAGACAGTAAATTGAGCAGAAAGAAAAGGGAAGCAGGAAAAGCATTTCTTTATACTCAGATGGTGCCCAAATACATTTGCCAGTGAGGATCTGATAGATGCATTGTTGCATCAATCTGGAGCTTTATAGTTGTACCTGAAGAGAGGAGGAAGGTGTGGGGAAAGGACTCAATGGAAGGGAAAAGGGGCTGGGCCATGCCTCTGCTAAGAACAGGACAGAACTCAAATACCAAAAGTTCTGTTTGTTTTTCAGTATCTGAAGTTCTCTCTCCCCAGCCTGTGCTTCCAACTGGGATGTCTGATGGACTCCCCTGTGTGATTTTCTCTCAAGCTGTGTGGTTGTGGGAGGTCACCTGGGGCCTTGTAGTTCTAACAGGAGGAGAGTCTGTTGCCTGATGCTGGCACAGAAACCTGCTTCTATCTGAGTTCCCGTTTACCTTCCGAGTGGAGCAGACATTATTTTGGCTGCTTCCCTATGGACCATGCAGGCTCTTTCTTGGTAATAAGTAAACAAATAAATGGGTACACAGAATACTTGTATTGTGAAAGCATTGTATTCATTTTAGACAATTTTTCTTACCATAAGCAAATAGTGCACTTAAACTACTTTTGGGATTTTGGTATTTAGCATAGCACAGAAATCTCCTTCAGTTCTTTATGAAGAATGAAATGTATGGCACAAGAGAAAATATACAAAACAACAATTTCAATCCACATAAACCCAAGGGGTTTCAGGCTCTAAGACTCTTTAGCAGTTACTGGAATGGGTACACCCATGTGGGCAAGAGCATCATCCAACCGGCTCCTGACACATTGCACAAAGACAGGGGCCACACGTTGTCCTTGCTTACTTTCTGATGAAGTTGAAACATTTAGTGAAGCTGCTGCTAGAAATGCTTTTTCTTTTTCAAAGGGTTGTCATGCTCTGTATCTAAGTGGGGCTTCCTTGCTCTGCTGCTGCTCCATATGTGTGCTGGATGAGATCCGTGCAATGCACTAGATCCATCTGCTGTCTAAAAACTCCTTTGCAAAAGTGCTAAGCAATGAAATGCAAATCCTCATTCAAACAATTCTATATGCTGTTGAAGTTGCATGCAATGCTTGGGAGAGTGGAATAAGAAGTATTTCTGTTAAGAAGCCCAATTCAGAATGTAGAAGCAAAGTACTTGCACAAGTCCATACCTGGACAGGTTTTCAGCAAGGGCTTGGCATTTACAGTGACCAAATATTTCTGGAAGAAATGGTTGTTCATCACAAACCCAAAGTTTCCAGTAATTTAATAACTACAATGCAGTATCTCAGGAAAGGTGTAAAGAGAATTTTCTTTAAGCCATGCTGCGAATAATAAATTATATACAGTATTTCTCATTTTACCTAAATAAGACAAAGAACGTGCTATTCTACAGTATGGATGAGCAATACCAACAGTTGATGTCAGCATTAACTTTGAAATCATATTCCTTGAAAGGGAGAGGGTTATAAAGTGCCCACAGACAGCTTCATTTTCTCTCTGTCTTCCTAATACCCATACACCAATGGCTGTTTGATTCATTTATTGACATAAAACAGAATTGCTTAGAACTAACCACTCATTCATCATCATCACAGTTACAAGAGAGAGCAGGGTAAGAGGTTAACTGCTTGCTAGATGTATCAAGATCTTTGGTATATACCAAAGCCTGACTCAATAGAAATCTGATAATGGTCTGCTGAAGGTAAAAAATAAGTGTTAATAGCTAAATAAAAGAATTGATAAAGACTGCGCAGTAAAACACTCACATTTCCAAAGTTAATTAAAAAGAGCTGATCAAAGTGAAGCTCACATTAAAAATGTTACTTTATTAAAGATAAGATAAAGTATAAAGGTCAGTTTTAAAAATAAGTGCATTTAAAAAAACTAAATTTCCATACTTTTTTTTTTCTTCTTGGCCATACTTTCATTTATAATTAAAATACAAATAATGCAAAAATTTTAATTTTTTACTTTTGGTAGTTTAAGTTCATGCACAGTGATGAGGAATTGATATTGTTGTGTGTCTACATTAACAAGACACTGAGCAAAATCAATTTGAAGTAAGTGGGAGCAGCTTCTGTTCTTAATACATGCATGTGATGGATTCAGTAGTGTGCATCATAAAATATTCAAAGGCTACACTTAATTGTGTAAATATAATCCTGGCTCTGAAACTTGGTCTCAAAGATGCTCCCTGCAGGATCCAAAAAGCCCCAGGGAGTAATTAATCCAATTCTCCAATGCTAAAACAAAGCAGGTTACATGAGTTTTATCACTCACTTCAGCCTTTCACAATGAAACAGATCACAGAGAGTAAAACTTCGCTCAAAGTTCTTGTTTCCAGGAGCTGAGACACATGGTCTTGCAGAAGACCCAAGGTCTTGTAGGGCAGCAGAGTGGAGAAGAATGAGTGGCCAGCAAACTGGCTGTGCATAGGAAATTCTTACTTTAGTGTATCTTTTCTACTCAAATGCTTTATTAGTTTTTAAAATAATAATTTTTTAAAAAGAATTGGTCACTGATATGACACAACTACAGCTGGATCTACTGAACTGACCAGTGTAAAGCTCAGGAATCTGAAGCTAAGCTTAATAAGGTGAAAGTGAAGTAAAAGTTTTCCCCCTCAACCCTCAGAATTAACTACCTAAAACTCGAGAGGTATCTCTACAGCAGGCACAGGGGATCAGAAATGTGGTCAACTTCAGAGTGTATGATAATTCTTGATTTGATTTCAGCAAAACTTTTATGACCATCACATCAGGCAGCCCTTTGCCTTTCAGAGACAAGTGAAAATGTTCCAAAATTTACCTGGTTCACTAAAATTTTCTGTGATGTCCATTGATTCATACTTGCTTCACCTGTATTTCTGAGATACATTTTAGACTAGAGCACCCTTAACAGAAGACACACTATCAATTTGTTTTAAATGGGACATTTTCTCTTTTCTTTGTATGTCTCTAGGGTTTGTTTGTACTCTTGACATTGTGTTTCTTTGTTCCATCTTTACCAAGTGATTATAGTTGTGAAAAATCCAGCAGTGAAATAGCTGAAATTATTCTTTCTCAGGTGCAAGTTCTTATTTGTCAACACAAGGTTTCATGTCACTTTCCAGCTTCTTAACCCAATATTTTTAAAGCATTGTTAGAAAGTCTTAATTTTATGGAACATTTCGTCCTCCAAATTAAGACACAGATTTTAATATTGATTCTTAAAAAGCCATTTACCCTACAACCATATTGAATCTCCCCCATGCCCTGTATCCACTAAAGAGCAGTTATTAGAACTCTGATCACATCTTGCTTGGGCAACTTTCTGACTGCCAGGTTATTGGCCTTTTAATTGATTGTACAGTAAGGTAGCATCCCACCCTATCAAACAGACCATAGATTTCCTTACTGTGTTCACTAAAGCCTGGAAGTTGCTTAATATCTGTGTTGCTAAATATATCTGTGTTGAAAGGAACCTTTTGCCCAAAGACTTGCTTGACGCAAACTCTGGTATATTGTCTCACCTCGGAAATATCAGATATTGGTTGCTGTCCACTCCAAGATTTTTCTGATTCATTATGGAAACCAAATATGTTCTTAAATTTTTGGGTCTTGAAATGTGATAAACAAACAAACAAACTGCATTTCTAATCCTTGGCAGCCCCATTCCTAAATAATCCCACCTGGGAGGTGACTGTTACCATCATCATGTCTGTATATGATTTTTCTGTTAGTTGATTTTTGATGCCTTGTTTTTAAAGATGTTTTTCTATGGATGTAACTGTAACTTCTAGAGGATGATGAGTGAAGCATAACCACACACATTCAATTATCTTTTTTGCTGAATTTCTCAAAACAGTTGGAAGACCTGTATGCTCTTACTCCAGATTCCAGATTTGCACATTAGATAACATATATGTGTCCTCCTCGCAGGTCAACACAAATAATTATATAATTATGGAAAAATAAAAATTTCTCTTCCTGTAATTCTTTAAACTGATTCTGATACATTCTGATTGCCACAGTTTGCATTATGGTTTTTTCATTTTGTGCAATATTGAGCAGTAAGTTATAACAATAAACAGTGTTGTGCACTGTTTTAAACATTTAGGCAGAGTTCACACATTCAAAAACAGTTGTTTTTTAAGACACCACAGATTCTACTTTACCCCAGAAACCTGCTAACCTAGCCTTTTTTAAAAAATATATATTTTCCTCCCTTCTCTTTTTAATTCTGGTATTTTGTTTCTGTGTGTGAATAAACTCCTTCATTCCTCCAAAACAGCCATCCCTTTGAGATGTCTGTTGTTCATGGGTTTTTCCTCATCCACCCACCTGCCATTAACTATTTGGTTACCACTTGAAATACTTCATCATCGAGATTCAAACTCATTGTCCCACGGCCATTGTTGCTTAGCAGAACACCCATGCTTGCTTTCTACACAAACACACACACAAATTAATAACTGAGTGGAACTCCTCCTCCTCTGTGCTCCAGAAGGAGCTGCTCCAAAAAGAAGCCATTTATAGTATCAATAAGCTGCTTCTCCAAACCATGTACAGATGTGTTATTCAACCAGTTAATATTGGGGTAGTTAAAATCACCCATTATTATTTTTCTGGCAGATTTTGCCACTTCATTAATATCTTTCAACATACTGAGTTGCTTGGCTGTTCCTTCTTTTACATGGCTTATATCATATCATGCCATCACAGCATATTCTGTAGTTTCGAGTTAATTGCCCAATTAACAGTGGTATTCATGAAGTGCTAGGAAAATTCCACAACTAATGATTTGGACAATTTCAAAATAGGTTGGTATTTCATAGTTTAAAATGTCAAACATGCCAATAGCTGCAAGCTTAAGACTGTGCCGGCTTAGAACCCAATGGCTCGAAAATTCTGCATCCCAAAAATCATAATCCAGCCCTCAGAAACATGTTTGCCAGACCCAAGTATATCACTGGAGGGAAGTTCTGCACTACATTAATTTCTTCTTAGAGCAGTGAGGTGGAAACATGAAATGGGGTCTCCTTGGCTTCTCTGTGTTTTGTGAGAATATGGAATAAACACCTTCTGTATTCTGCAGCAGTGACTGCACCCTCACCCCCAGCCTGGCCCCAGAGGATGTTTATGGCAGCACTGGCGACATTGCTGCAATAATGGTTGTTTATACCCTTACCAGACTCAGCAAAATGAAGATGTGAGTGAGTTGGAAGGTTGTAGGATTTGCTAGGGCACTTGGTACTTTTTCTTTCCCATTGCCTGGATTAGGTATGGATATTAACAATGCGTAGTTAGCTTTGATGGGTCATTGTTCCCAGATGCAACTGAGAGTTGCCAATAGACTCTCTAGGCAGTGATCTGATTTTTTTTGTTTTGTCTCACCAGCTGCCATGCAGAGATGCCAGGGGATACAGTGCCTCTCCTTTCTGCCTTTTCTCTGTACCTTCTGTGCCATTTGTGAATTGTAGGACTGAGGTCATGCCATGGAATTAGTTTACAGAGTCTGGGGAAGGGCTGGGGCTGTAAAATAATTTCATTATCACTACTGAAGAAAGACAGTATTCATTTTCAGTCTTGAAACTCAGGGTCAGAGACATGAGTGTGATAAAGGAGACAAGGCACTGCTTCAAAGATAAAGGATCACAGGCTCAGGGGGCATTTCTAACATTTCACACAGAATCACAGAATATCCTGAATTGGAAGGGACCCACAAGGATCACTGAGTCCCACTCCTGGCCCTGCACAGGACAAATCTCACCCACAATCATGACACCATATGCCTGAGAGCATTTTCCAAATGCTTCACTGAACTCTGACAGGCTCAGTGCTGTGACCACTGCCCTGGGGAGCTGTTCCAGGGCCCAACCACCCTCTGGGTGAAAAACCTTTTCCTGCTATCCAACTAAACCTTCCTTGACACTTTTAGAGCATTTTGAATTTCCCTACTTTTCCAGTCTATTGAGACTGTAGTGGTGATCTAATGCAAACTGCTCAGAGGTATATACATATGTGATTAAGGCCTTAATTCAGCAAGGTGCTTTAAGTGCTTTGAGGTACCTCATTGCAATAGACAAGTCTTTGCAGGAGTTAAAATCCTGTGAATACTGAGGTCTTTGCTGTGATTGTACTGATTAGGTAAGTATGGTTGCTGGATAGCTCTTTTTAAAAATTAAATTACTGAAATACTGTGTTGTTTAGATCTTCCTTTTAGTTCTTGGAGTTGTGGCGGATTCTTTAGGATGTTATAATTTACATTTTATAACAAAAATATAGTGAATTGTCTTGTCTCATTTCTCTTGGCAACTCAGCAAACTATCATTAACATTTTTCATCAGTATTCTGTTTAGAGTTTTCTAAACTGAACAGTATAGTGGCAACAGCTCATTTTTAGATGCTGTTACAGTTCTTTCACATCTTTATAGTACTGTAGTAAAGCTGAATTTACTGGCTACCTTGAAAGCGGAGTAAGGCAGCATTAGAATCTACATTAAAGTGATTCAATACTCTTTAGAGAAAAGCCTTCTTAACATGAGATCAGATACAGTATGTGTTTTGGGGGTAGTTTTATAAGGATTGCCAATAAACTTGAACACTACCGACAACAGCTGCTTTTTGAAATACTGCTCTGTCCAGCCCAATGAAATTTAGGGGATTTTTCTTTGCTTTGTAAGCATATGTGATTGACATTAGCATTCAGAGGAGCAGCACCTGCAAATGGAAGGGAGGCCATATCCTGGAGACTAATTTGGTGGTTTAACTTGGTAAAGATGGGAGGAATCAGCTTCCATGCACTTGTCTCTCCTTGAGAGTAAGTGCTAGTCTCCAGTCTCTGGGGTAAGTACCATGCTTTGATATGTTTTTCCTAGACATTCTTCTTGGTGGCTATTTAGATTCTTTCCAGTTTGGGTGCAGAGAGAAGATATTTTTCATAAGTTTTCATGAGGTAAGAAAATGCAAACCCTTCAAGGTCATTCAGTGCTTGTGTCCAGGCAGTTGGACCTGTGATTATTTTTCCTGGTTTTATGGCTCTGAGCAGATCATTTCATCTTGGTTTCATTTCTTGACTTTGCTAATTTTACAATTTATTTTTTTTAATCTATGATTTTAGAAGGGATGGCAAATTCTGGTATCCAAAAGAGGGATTAGCCACAAATGGCTGTAACACTGCTTTCAATTATTACAAGTACAGTAGTTGTAGTAACAAGTGCTATTACTTGTATTGTCATTCAGTAGGGGCAATTTTAAACTATTGACATGTTAATAACTCTCAAGCTACCCACATTCACTAGGAAATATCTAACTGCTTTTAAATGGTATATACTTCTCCATGTTCTACTTATTACAGAAATTATACATGTTTCTTCCCTTTTTACCATTTTTCAATAAATCTGTGCCAAAGGCTTATTTTCAGATTAAGCTTCAGTTGCAGAAATATCCCCTTCAGCCAATCATAATTTTAGAGAATATTGGATCTATATAGCTATGGGAAAAAATGTGGGGTTTTTTTGTGTGAGATGTGTTCATGCAGTTCCCATCTAGCACAATGGAGCATTTAGTGTTCATCAAAGAAATGCTTTCACTACCTTGAATGCAGTAGTTTGGTGTTATTTCTTTCAAAACGTGACAGGTTTTTAAGGATTTTTTTGGGTCATATTTCGTAAGTTAATTACATTGGAGCCTTAATAAATTTTGAGAATATGACAAATGAATGTCATAATCAAACAGAAAAATATTAAAAAGAAAATTAAGATATCTTTTTTAAATGATTGTCTCTGATTCAATTAAAAGTTCTGTTTTACTCCAAAGTAGGAACTATAAAATTAAGTGAACACCAAAATAAATTCCTTCTGCTATTAGTCAGTCGCACTAATTCTACAAACTGAAAAACAGCAGGGATGTAAAAAGTAATTGACCATTCATTGTTAATATAATCACAATATTACCATTAATGAATATAGGGGAAAATGCAGTATTACAAACTAAATGGAATAAAAGAGAATTATTTTTGCACTTCAAAAATAGAATTGGCAATTAAGAGTTAACTTATTAAATTAGGATGGACTGGTGACAGAACATAGATATAAAGTAGTATAAGTTATAAGATCTAGAAATATTTTTTGTTTTATCCACCTGCAAACTAAAAGTTTACTTAATATATTTATAATAAATATATTAAACTTTTTCTTTACAATTTGTTGATAATGCTCAAAAACTTTGAGAATTAGTGTTTGACTTTCAGGTTAGGGGTTCCCAAATAACTGGCTAGAGCCATTAAGACAAGTATTTTTATCCTACCAGTAATGCATAAGAAAAGTCACTGAAATATGTTACAAATATGTAATTCTGTCCAGGGAAGGTATAAGTTATATTACTAAAGGGAATTTATACTTTTAGCTCTTTGTAGTGAAAACTAGATTTCTTAGCTGAGTCAAACTTGCTTTCTAATTTCTCTGCCAAATTTGACCAAAGATTTCTTTGGTAGTGTTGCAAAAGTCTATTTGCAAAACCACTTTCTAAGCCCAACAAAGCTGAAAGAAGTATTGAATTCTGCTGTCCTAAAGTGTTCTTTCTCTCTTCAAAGATGTAGGATTACAATTTTTGGTATTTTTGTGAGTGGAAGGGAAAGGTTTTCTGGTATTAGGGAAAGCAGCTTTTTTATTTTGAGACTTTTTTTAAAAGAAAGCAAATACTTATCTCAGCAGAACAACCTTGTGGAATAGCCCCTTATGCAGTGTTTATTTGAAACAACAGTTCTAAAAGAGAGAAAAGGGAGAAAAGAAAGAAAAGGATGATTCCTAATTACAGCTATTTCCTGGACCGTTACTCTGTTTTGCTGTCAAGATTCTAAAAAACCTGAGAGTTTACAAACTTTAAACTCTAAAGGTGATCCCAGACACATCCTGCTCTTGGTTAAAGGTTCTGCTATATCACTGCTAGGACAAAAAAGTGAAGTGCCTCTCCACCAGCTGCAGAGAAAGAAGGTGATTTGAATGTTAATGAAGGACAGAAGTTTCATAGTAACAGAAAAACAGAGGCTCTATAGATAAGAGAATATTTTCCCAGGACGTCTCAGTCTGCAGTTGTTGTAACCGGAGGAAGTAATATTACTAAGGAAGTATTTAAATGTCTTTAACAGATATTAGATGATGAAGTGGAGTAGTCATTATATTCCTATCCAAGCTCCAGTGCATGAGAGGTCTATTGAAACACAGTCTTTTGAGACTATCCACTTAGTCCTGTTTCTAGACTCCCAGATTAGTTTGGGCATCCTATTAATCTACAGAGTTCTGACACAAAAGATTTGTCAGAGAAGTTACTAAAGTTTCTGTTTAATATGGCAACAAAGATCATAAGGTTCAATGTTTTTATAAATTTAAATGCCAATACTCCTCTCCTGCCCTTCTGTCTTGGCTGGAAAAAAATCCCTGACCAAACAGCTTTGAAATTCTTTCCTGATATTTCCACATGAGTTTTTTTTACATGTCTTGTACCTGACTGTGCCCTTGAATTGTTCATAGCTCTCGATGCAAACATAAGAATTCCTTTTTACTGCTGCTTTCTCTTTAGTTCTGGTCATTCATTGTTTCAGGAGCCCCATGACACAATCCATTCTTTTGAACTGTCTGATCCATTCATGTTGGTAGTCCTACACACACAAACTGGCATTCAGAACTTTCTGTGCCAATCCCCTCTTTTAGAGTTTGAGTCAACCTACTTATACTTTAAGGTATTCAAATCACAGAGTGGCCTGGGTTGGAGGGTACCCTAAAGATTTTCCAGTTCCAACCCCCTGCCACAGGCAGGGACACCTTTCACTAGACCAGGTTGCTCAGAGCCCCATCCAAGCTGGCCTTGAACACAGCTTCAGGGGCAACCTGTGCCAGTGCCTCACCACCCTCATAATAGAATTTCTTCCTAACATCTAATCTACATCTCTCCTATTTCAGTTTAAAATCATTCCCCTGTGTCCTATCACTACATGCCCCTGTAAAAACTTCCTCATTGGCTTTCTCGTAGCCCCCATTTAGATAGAGAAAGGCTCCTCTAAGGTGTCTGCATGTTTGGTTACTGCTAAAAGCATTATTATTGGTGTCCTCAGCAGTTGTTGGGGTTTTTTAAAGCAGATTACAGGAAAGGAGCAGTGGGTTCACAATAGCACCACTGAATTGCTCCGAGAATGGCTGTGAGCCTATAAGGGTACTGCATTTGTCATTCTGACAGATGACTTTTCCTGCCCATGAAATAAGGGAAGTAATCCATCCTCATTCTGGGTAGTTCTCTCTAAGCAGAGGCATATATTTGGTTGCCAAACTCTCCTTTCCATTCTTCAACTAATCCCAGGGAAAGATGGAAATATGTTGAAAAGCCTGTGACAGACACATGGTGGATGAGTACTTCTTTGGTCTCAGAGCACTCATCTGTAGTGCTTGACAACCCTATGCTTTTCCTTGCACTTATTTAGTATCTTGATGGAATTGCTGTGGGATCCATTAAGATTAAATTTTTGCCATACGTAGGAGATATGTGGCTTTCTGGAATAATAAAGCCCAATTCTGGCTCTCTGAATACCCAGTAGAGAGCAGAATGAAGATCAGACTGGCTTAAGCTAAAACTGAGGAACGTGCCACAAGTGGTGTCTCTCCAAAATGTCTTTGTTTCTCTCTGTTGACTGTATCTCATATTGACCTGATAAATTTCAGATAAATGTAAGTAATACTCACTTTGCAGGAGAAAAAAAGGGGAGATCTATAACCAAGTGTTATTTCAAAATGTTGATTTGTGAGAACAATGGAATAATGAGCTCTCTTTTCCCCTTAGATTCTGGTTTTTTGCTTTTTTTCCACATCCCCACCCTGTATTTTCTTCTGTGTGAGATGACAAACTCTGAAAAGCACTTATGTGAATAAGTCAATTTAACTTTCTTGCTAACTATCTTTGAGTAATTACTGTTGCCACCATTACCATGATATCTGAGTATCTTCCAAAAATTTTTATTTTTTTGAATGATGCTAACTTTAGGTCATTTAAAAGGAGAAAAGTGATAGCTTTAATCAGAATTCCCAGTCAGGAATGGAAACTCATATACAGAGTTTTGAGAATCTTCTCTTGCATCTCATATTGACACTGGTCAAAGGTACAGAAATTATAAGTTAGGTTTCTTTTTTTTTTCTTTTTTTTTTTTTTCGGCAGGGTATATCTGTATTCAACAAACAGGATGAATTAGCCACTTCTGGGGGGTTTGATATTACCAGTACAAGTTCAATAGAATTATTTTTATTTGCCTAATCTAAGTTTATCCCTCCAAACTATATCAAAGTGACTTTTGTGAAGTCACCCTTTTCATTTATTCATTTCATACAATTGGTAAAATATCAGTGGTGTCATGGGATCAAATAAGCAGATGCTCCTTCTTTTTCCCATTTTTACACTTGTATAGGGAAACTCTTAAGGTTAATTCTGGATGGATACTAGAAAGTAAGTGAGAAAGTAACATGAAGAGCTCTGGAAGCTCAGACACGTCATCCTGGTTCTTATCTTTAAATATAATGCAGTCTGTTGTCATGTGCTGGTAACATCCAATATCATCTGAGCATTCTTTGGACTATTTGTCTCCACGTGGTACTGGCACATGTGCATATTCCAGTCCATTTTTTAATCATCCACACTGGACTTTTCCTGTGTTAACATCACTTCCTGGGTGCAAACCAACTCTACCAGCAGGAGAAATTTGTATCTGTTCCATGCATTAGTACAATCATGACTTAAAAGGCCACTCCTTAATTCCAGCTAAAGTTTCTTTATTCTATATTAGAGTGTGAAGGTGTCTCCTTTTGAGGCAATTAATTTCAAACTCTTTTATATCTTTGACTTGTTCTATCAAGTGGTATGGGACACAAGAAAAGCCAGAATGTTCCCTGGTACAGCCTTCATCAATGTTTCTGTGCAGTTACTGAGGTAGGAAAAAAAGGGAAAGGGTAATAATTCTCCATGCTTGTTTTCTTACAATAGAAGGTATGTGTATAAATCAGATATGGATTATAAATCAGAATTATTTTCATTAATTCTCTGGTTAATGTTTTGTTCATATTTACATGTTGGAAAGATGATTCTGGAGAACAGCTGAGTAGGAGGATTCTTCTCTGTAATCAGCCCTGAGTGATAGCTTTGAAGCGATCCCCTTTTCTGTCTGTGAGAACATATCATTCTACAGTAGATGGGATCTGCTGGAGGTGCTCTTGATGAAACAGACAAGGTAGCAACATTTTCCACTGGCAAATCTCCAGGGAAAAATATTTCTTATAGTTCTTGTATATCTTTATACTTCATCTGCATGCTTTAGTTTTTGTGTCTCAGTAATCTGCTTACAGGGTAGAAGTAGCTGCAGAGTTAAAAGTGGTCTCAGTTTTTAACCACAGAATATTTTATTCCAGAGCACTTCTAAAGTATCTGAAGACTTAATAACCACAGTATCAGTTTCAAAATGCCAGTTTCACTGTGCATATCTAGGGAATGCTTCAGATACCTGCCTCAGACAACCTTGACAAGAGACCCTACCAGAACCTCTGTGACCAGTACTTTCTGCCAGAAATCCCAGCAGATTTCTGTCAGAATTTTGTTTTAGGTGTGAAAAAGTTCGAGGCCAGCTTGGTAGTAGTAATGTTTTATAGAATGCTGGAATATGTGAAAAGTTCCTCTCAGTTCAATTCAGGAGTCTAAATCCTTCTGCAAGTTTAAAGTAGCAATGCTTATAAGTGTCCAAGCCACTTGTTTTAAAACTTGAGTCAGAATTCTCATTGTTAAATTTGAATTTTCTTCTTTAGGATCCTTTAAAATACACTACAAGAGGTTTGCTGTTGAAAACAGAATGAACAGAGCTTTACTGACTGACTAATTAAAAGTTTAATCAGCTAACTGTACTTTTTGCATAGTATTTCTGATGCCTAGAGCTTCAGTGGGGATCAGGCTGCTCTTTAAAAACCTGTTTGTGCAATGATTCTATTTCCTCCTTGTAACTGTTTGGAGTACAGCTACAGTGTGCTATGGTGACAGGGAGAGGAGTGGAGCTGCCTCACCCTCTGAGCAAATAGCTGAATCCAGGAAAAGTAGTCCTTGGTGGTAAGCTTATGGAAAGGGATCAAAAGTGTTCTGTTGGGTAAAAAAGTTAGGGAAAGCTAATATATTCTTTCATTTTGAGTTTTTTCAATACTTGTTCCTTTGAACTCTGAGCTGGGTGGCAAGTTGCCACTTGTTTGTTTGTCCTGTACTTTGGTGTGCTTCTTAAAACCTTTGGGAAATTAGTTTCTGAAAATTTTATGTGCTGCTCCATATTATTGCATCTAAACACTGTTTCTTTCAGTAGAATACATTAAATGTATATGACAGGGAAGCACAAAAAAATACATGGAAAAAGTGAACTGGATAATCAAATTCATTGTGGTTAGACAATTTTCTAATAAGTAAGAACACATGTTTGCTATCTGCTATCAAATATTGACCTACTGTGAGATATTTTTTTCACTGAATATCAGAGATAGAAAAACACCCACAACCTACCTTGTGCCACTACCGTGGATTTGCCATTGACTTTCATTTATTGAGTCTAGCAAACCATTTTATTTGATTGCAAACTTTTTTTGAGGAAAATGAAACTTTTTACCATGAGCATGCCATGAAGAAAACGTCTTTCAACTCATACTTTGTTGCTTCTAGTTTGTTCTGCAGTGTAGTGAGATTTTTTATATTAGGAGAGTGTTCAGAGCGTGATGTAATTGACTTAAACTGGAACACGGGAGCACAGACATCCAAGCATTTTGGAATTTTGAATGTAAAACAGACCAATCCCCTAACTTACAAGTAAAATTAATTACATTTTAGTAATTTTATGCCTTTACATGACTGCAACCTGCTACATTACAAAGCCAGAGCATGGTTAATGAAATAAGCAGTGTCTTCAGAAGGAAAGGCAGAGAACCTGGCAGAGAGCACTAAAATATATAGGTAGAAGTAGAGGTAGCAAATGGGAGGAACCTTTTCTAAGAATTTATTATCACATTGCATACAAAATAAGGATTATTATTTACTTATTGATTGATTAAAAAAGGTACTTTCCATTATATTACCCAAGTAGCTGTATATGAAAAGCTTAAACTCAATTAGAAAACAGAACAGGAAGACTGATTCTATGGATGTAGGCAGGACAGGCCTGACCCTAAATGACACAATCACTATCTACTTTTAATAAATCAGATGAGGCTTGTAGTCCCAGAACAGTAAATACAACCTTGCAGCATGACTCTGCACAGAGTTAGTAGGAACTGGCAGTTGTGGTGCTCTGAATGATATACTGATGTGCATCAGTCCAGCTGAAGGTTGATAATTAACTTATGCTAAAATGTTATAGTGAATCAGTAAGGAGTCAAAGTATTCAAGGCATGTGCTCTGCTGTAGAACTCGAAATAAAAGGCATTGTACTTCTGTCAGTACACGTGCTCAGAAAAATGAGCATACGTTAGTGACCTGAGGTTAATATTTTTCATGAGCAATTTGTGCTGTATGCACATTTTTGGTTCTGGTTGTCCTTGATTTTTGGTGGATAGACCTTTTGATCTTTTGAAGTTAGGATGTAAATTGAAAGGACACATCTAGGACAAGAAAATTGATTTTTTTCCAAACTATAAGAATAAGAACCATATGGTTTAGAAGTATCCAGCCACCTTAGGTGAGTCTGTAGGAGTCATTTGATGCAATAGATGAGGAAAGCTTTACAAATGACATAAACATACCGAAAAGTCAATAGTTTCAGTTTCAGCATCCTGTGCAAAGCAAACCACATCTGGGTGAGTGATCTGATTTACTTTTGCCCTGCAAAGCCACGAACCCCAACTTGGCTTTCTGATGCAGACCAAGCTGGGTGGATTAGGTGTAGATGTTCTTAAAAGAGGAAAAATGGACATTTGGCAAACCTAGCAGATATTTTGACACACTCTTAGAGCTGAGAAGAAGAATCATAAATTTAAACGTTACCTTGCCTTGCACAGATACCAGACTTAATAAATGGCTTTGAATTTTTCATGAATCACTGAGCACCCTGTTTTACTAATAAGACCAAGGTTTTTTGGCAGGGGAATTGGGAAGAACAGGGCTATGAAAGATGCTATAAGGCTACTGATGGAGTGTTGTATAATTTTACTAGTTGCATAACTGCTTTTAACTACTAAATTCTCTCTGATTAAAATAACAATCGAGCTTGTAATTTTTCTGAACAGCTGCTGCTACAGGGGGTCATTACCTTGGAGAGCTTTGAAATAATCGTACTCCTAATACATGAGTTATGTAGTCTCATGTTTTACAGCAATGCACAAAGTTTAAAGTCTATAGTAGAATGTTATTTGAAAGCTGTCAAACCATGTTAAAAAAGACTGCATCGTCAAAGGCCCTTGTGGCCAGGATTCAACATGTAGCCTTGTCTTACTCATTATAAAATGCATGTTTATAAAGTTCCACAGAGCATCCAATTCCCAATTCACTTATATCAGCAAGACTTAACTTGCTCATTAATCTAAATTCTTTTGCAACTTTAATCTACATGTTTAATTAATCATAAAATGAGGCGGTAAGTAATTTCAGCAATGTGTGGCTTGTTATCAGATGCATTTAATCACTCTTCTGTGAGCTCATTTGGAAACACCTGAAGATGTCGAGAGCAGTTTGAATAAGCATAAATTATTCTTTGTCAGTGTACTTCACTCAACTAATAAGACATTAATTTAAAAAGCACTGTTCGTCATTTTTAGATCTTCACCAATATTTTTAGCTTAGCAGTATAAATCTAATTGTACATACAGTATGATTCCCAACATAGTGCCCAACATTGAAAAGGGTAAGAGTTATATTGAATTCATTTTTCTTATTTACATGTAATTATATCATGTAATCGTAATTTTAATGAGGATTAACCATAGGTATCAAATCTGTTAACTGTTCAAATGTTTTTGGAACAAGCTGCTAATTACTTGAAATGCTAAAGAATATTAGATGGTACAAAGAGTTATAGGTTCTGTTTTTTCTTTACAGATAATAGCTCTTGTCATACTTGGAACACTTGTCACATAGTAACTTGCTGTAGACATATCTAAATAGCTCAAATGTAGGTAGGATTAGCTTTTGAAAATGCAGAAACAAAGACTGCAATATTGCTGGGCCCATTACATGAATAGCTGCTCTTTCATATGCTTACGCAGGATTACATTGAATGGAAAATAATATTCCCACTTTTCCTAGTCACCTAACTATTATGTAGCTGGTGATGGCATTCTCAAAAAAAAAAAAAAAGACATGACCTCAGAGCATGTATTTCAAAGGAGCTGAGTAAGTCATACATCTCCTCATGTCAAGAAAATGGGAATAAAAATCACATTTTATTGAATGTCATCACCTGTCTCTCTCTGCTGTAAGAGAGGATGACATTCTATAAGAATAATTATTCCACTGGAAGCAAATTTATTTGCTTGCCATGGAGCATCTCAGTTAATCTTACGTTTGAACAGTGGACTACATTCAATAGTTGACTGGTATGTTCCAGTAGGGATCAAAACAGGAAAGGGGAGGATATACCATTTTGCCATGAAGTACAAATCACTTCCCTGCATTTTTTTTTTCTGCTGTATTTAATGTCTGTGAATGAACTCTTGTTTTCTGTGACAGAGCAGTGCTCTAACAAGAATAATATTGCTGTAAGTGCCCTGCCATGTTAAAGTTGCCGCACCATTTATACTATAGCAATAAATTGTGGCAGTTGATCCTTTTCCCCTGCTGTCTACATGTTCCTTTCTGCCACAATTTAGGTTTTATTTTTATTCAGCTGCCTTTTGCAGATGGAACTGATTGTTTGTTTCTAGAGCACTAAGCGTTTGAGAACACTAAACCTTTTGCAGCATCATATAGTACTTATCATCCAGGCTGGACAGTTTAACAACGTTTTATGAAACCACAAAAAACTGTGTACAGATTACATTTAGGGTCTGACTAAAACACATACAAACAAGGAAATATGAGCTCCTTCTAGGCCTTGCTCCATGTAAACGTTTATTCCAACTTATTTACTCCATAGACCATAATGAATCCTTCACACGTGTTAGTTGACCTGTTTTTGTCTGCAAAATGTCTCTTGAAACATCTGTGGTCGAGTTCCAAGACACAAAAGAAAAAAATCTTAGTGCAGTAAACTGAAAAACAACCAGTTCAATTTTTCTGTAATTGCTCCTAAGTTAGAGAGTTATCAATGCCTGATTGTAAATATTTCAGTGTGTGTGGATGGAGGATTTTCAGGTGTCTTTCAGCCTGTTGCTGTGTCCATAATTTGAACCATTGTTACCTGTGCTTAAGTAGCTGATTTTTTTCTGTGGGTAGCCCAAGTTGAAGACTCATTCTTTTCTTTTTTCCCTTTTTTTTAAATTTAAAAAAAATTTCTACATCATGGACAACCAGAGCTAAAATGTGAGAGTGTTGTAAGAGGTTCTAGAACAAAAGGCATCAGCATCATAATCATTACTTTAAAAGACAGCTGATATACAATTTGTGATAACTCTAAGGAGTTTTCCTAAGGAGAAAAATGCATGTACTTCATTAGGCAGTAAGTGAATTTGTGAAGTTTTTCTGCTAATCACATTGGCCTTTGAAGGGAACCTTCTAATCACTTGTTTATGTAGAAATTGCAGAGAGTTCATGCTAAATACATCCAATTTGCATAATATATTTTGGCCTTTTCTAATTGTTTGGATATATCTGTTATCTGCTTCAAGCCAAAAATATTTATTGACTTTATGGACTCAGATGGGATATTTTAAATGGAAATTCTTCATAAGATACAGCTTTTACATTTGCAAAAGCCTATATTTTCCTTTTGCAAGTGAGAATCCTGTCTTTGACAGGAAAAACTTGCATTAAATTCCAGGGTTAAAAACTTGAATGAATGCTCCTCTTTCAGAAAAGGAAAACAAAGCAAAAGAATAATTTTTACCTTGTCAAATTTGTGCCTTTAAAGTTTGCATTTCCAAATGTTTTTGTTTCTATGACTCTCAAAAGTAAGATTCAAGACTCCTTAAAAATGTAGAGAAGATGAGATCCTTCTGCTTGCATTTCTCTGTCATTAATTGAACAAAAAAATCCCACCCCAAACCCCAAAAATCCCACATTTGTAAGAAGTCTGTAAGAGGTGGCATCATGGTGTTCTGCCATAAAGCTAAACTTCTAGAAATAGTGAGACACCATAACAGCAGAGGTGTTTGTATTAGAGCACCTGATTAATTGTACTTAAATGTTCCAAGGCAGAGAACAAAGTTCTCGAAGAAAAAGATAAAATTGCTCAGCCCTGGTTACTTCATATCATTTTAGCTCATAGT
>JBBMKD010000216.1:12363773-12409072 GCA_037834095.1 Argya squamiceps | reverse complement strand
ATTCCAAAATCAAGGAATGTTCCTTGGAATTCCCTTCCCACGTGTGAATTTTCCCAGAAATAAATTTTCCCAGAAATGGAGAAATAGTTAGTAGATGCCATAGAAATTAGACTGGATCTGTGGAATGGTATGCTACAAGACCACACCTACAATGGACAAAGAATTGAAAAGCTAGCAGTGGCTTGGAAAAACAAGTATGCTTGTTAGCTGAATACACTCCTAAAAGGGAGGAATCAGTAACAATTCTCTCAAAACTTTACTTGCTCTGAGAAATAGGACTGTGAAATATTTAATTTTGAAAATGTCCAACTGGAGGGAAGTGCTAGTCTATGGTTTCCAGAAATGTGCTTGCAGTTTTTTAGCTACCTTTGAGTGGTTAAGCCTCATTATTGTTAGAAAGCAAAGATCTGGCAGCCAAGCACAACCTCAGTTTTTAAACAAATTTTCAAAAGGTAAATCTGTTAGTTGAGGTGTGTGAATCTTATGGGTTTTTACTGGTTATATGTGTTTGAGAGACTGTTCCCTCTTTCACCAAAATGTGATTCAGACTCTTCTGCTTGTGTTAAAATATGAATTTGAATTAATGACCTTTTCCTGTTTCTGAAGAAAGACCCCCACTCTGTGTTTCAACTTTGTTCTTTGTGGGATTTGACACTTCTGCCTGTTGCATGGAAAATAGATCTTGTGCTAATTCACTTGTATGTGAATTTATGAGATTTTGATGCTTGAAATTGGTCACTTGGGCCAAAATGCAAGTGCAGTAATGGTGGTGAACTACATCTTGTCCTAGTCTCTTATTTAGTGTAAAATTATCCATTAATTCAAAATTGCTGAAGATTTTCATGTTGCAAAGGATGCACATAAATGGCTAATGATGTAAGGTACAAGGAGAGCCCTGGGTTATTTGAGGCATTGAAATTGTCCAGTAGTTGCTCTTGTCAGCATAAAATTACTTTAGTGTAAGAAGAATTTTTGCATCACAAAATGCAGCTTGTGAACATTGCTTTCTGCAGGATGTCCCGAGAAGGGAAATACAGCAGATTATCAAAGGAAATTATAAACTTCCTGCAATTTCCTAGACATTAAACGGGAGAATTCTTAGCACTATCACACCAGGCTTTATTACATTTAGGTGATTGAAAAGCTCAAAATTTGCACAAAGTTAAAAAAAAAAAAAAAAAAGGAAGATATTTTATTTAATTATTTTAGATGCGTAAAGGAACCTCCAGAGACATCTACTTACTGCTGTGGGAGTTCTGGAAGAGGCAGTATCTTTCTAACAAACATGTCACAGCTCTTGAGTTTGCTTCAGAGACTCTGTCTGACAAAAAGAAATCATTGAGGGTAGTAAACTTTTAAAATACTTACTATTTACCCTTGAGGACATCATTAGTCACCAGCAATGTGGCTACTTTGGGAAGCAAGGAATCTTGAAAAGCCCAGGAAAATATTTTTGTGAATTTTAGACCAGCCTTTTTGGAGTTGTACAGCACTCTAAAATTGATTTACATGCTCCCCCATAAATAAACTCTATACAAGAGTCATTGCTGGATTCAGTCTGGCCTGCATTTGGGAGAAACTCGACACAATAAATAAAAGCCTCCCATTGTATCAAAGAATATTTTGGTCCCCATGAAAATTAAAAGATAGATAGAATTATTTGTATTATAGACATAATTAATTTTACACATGCTTACAAAATACAGGAACAAAATAATTTAGAAAAACCCACAAAGCCACCAGCCCCAAAATGCAATAGAGAGTAATAAAAAGAGGAAGGAAAAATCCATTTTTTGAAAAAATAGCCTGCACTTGTATTATGAATTGCAGGTCAGTTTTGTAACAACAGTAAACTTTTTAATATAATTTCTTTTTTGAAAACAGACTCTTCCATGAAGTTAAAGAAATCCTTGTACTTCAGGACCTATTTTTCCATTTAAAACTCAGTTTGGCAAACTTTTCAACAAGCCCATAGTAGAACATGTCTAAAAGCTTCTCAAAGAGAAGATAGGTGTTCTAGAGCTTTATAAGCAGCCTGCTGAGTAGTGGGATCCTAATACCTCATACCAGTGGATGATCTATTAATGATTTAATTATTCTGTAGTTATGAATAAACTATGAATAATCAGTAATACCTGTCAAATACAAGGCAGACTTTGGGAGGTATGAAACCCACAGATTTGTTTTTCATGGCCACAGGTATCCATAGAGGAGCCCTGGCACAACAAGGAATTTGCTGCTCAAGGACAGGTCAGCAGGGCTGGAGAGCCCTCCCATACTGGTGTTGCTTGACCAGCTAGACAAAAGCCTTGACAGTTTTTTCTGGTTATTTTTCTCAGGAGTTGAAAATGAATTCAAATTTTGATCTCTGGTTTGCTTATATGCTCTATGTTGCTGTTATTCCTACTGCTTGGACAACTGGCTACTGACCATTACATTCTGTGAATAAAATAGCCATGGAGAAGTAGGGGTTTTTTTCTGACCAGTCTTTGTTAAGATTGTCCTTTCATCTCCATGGTATCAAAAGGGCACTTTGTAACAAATAAGGGAACACACCACCTTTAAATATAATCTTGACTTTTAATTAACCAAGTGTAACCATTGTGACTTTTATTCCTTCATTTCTGAGTTCTGAGGTAACCGAGAGCCTGTTTTCTACAACACAGATTTTTTTTGTTGTGGTGCCCTAATGAAACGTGCCAAATGATAATGTGTCTTGTTTGAAGAGAAAATTGCATTCTGAGTTGTAGCATGTCCTTCATATCATCCTCGTTTTGTAGGGAAGGGAGCCTGCTTGGCCTAAATCTTTCTCAAAGGGGAAATTTCAGACCCAAAAGGGTGGGTGGGAGTGGTTGATAGAACTGCCTATAGGTTAATCTATATAATGCTGAAAGAAAGCAAAGTCTATTTAAAAATAAGATTGTGAACGTTCATTGGTGCTGTGGATATTAAAAGAAAATAAAACTCTATGTGATATAAGAAAAATAGACAACATAAAGAAGGTATGAGAACTTGTGGGAGGAATTTTGTTTTACTGAATAATATTAAGGCCCATGAGTAATTCCTGGAATTTTTTATTAAGTCTTGCTATATTTTAGTTATAAAATATATTCTAAGCTAGTCACCTGGTGTAAGAAAGATGCTAAACGCTGCTCTAAAATAACAAACCCCACAAAATTGGTGTGGTCTATTTAGAATCAAAGCAAAGCCACAACTAAAAGCTCCTCCCCCTCCATTTCTCTAAACTTTCACAGAGTAGGAGTAAAACTTTGATCCTCACAAGAGATTCAAAAAACCTTGGTGGGAGTAAGGAAGGCAAATATCTGAACTAGCATTGCTGTATAGGCACTGATTTAGAGTTGAGTGTAGGGAATGGGAAACAGTAATCCTTGAAGCTTGATGACAACACACAAACCTGTAGGAGACTGTGTGTGAATGGCAGGTTGGTTGTTCTAATCGTAGAATGTTTGAGAATAGTGTGTTGACTGAATGAGATACGCATTAAATTCCTCTGGAAAACTGCAATTGGTTTCTCAAGAAAAAATTGGCAGACATTTGTGATCCATACTGGAATGGGAAGTGCCATCTCCCAGTCCCTTAAGGCTGTTGCAACTCAGCTGAATTTCTCATCTGTCAAGAGAGGGAAGATGCACAGGCGAAGATCTGTGGTAGGGGCTCCAACCAGCAGAGAGGGAGGGTGGTAAGTGAGAGATTCCTCTTCAGCTTTGACAGTACTAGGCCTTCCCAATATCTTTGGCACTTCAGCTATTTAATTTGGAGCTGTGCTCATACTTTTGGGAGCTGGAACATCTGGACACTTACACAGCCAATCAGAGAGTTAATTGTAAAGCGTAGTGAACCATTTCTTCATGTCCTTTTTCCTCATCTGCTGTGGACCTCCAGCTAAGGAGGGATCCAACATTCGAGTTCAAATCCTGAAATACCTGCCCTTTTGTCTCTGAAGTCTGTTTGATTGAAATTGTACTTGTACTTTAGACTTTAAGAGAGTCATCTGAGTTGGCAGGAATTCTTGTTGAGTAGCACATTACTTTCCAAGGTGGTTGAGATCCCCATCAATGCCTGCTTATCCTTAGGCTTCAAGTTCCTTAATTTTCTCCAGGGATGATTAGGCAAGCAGCAGTGCTCACTGTTGTTTCAGGAAAGAGCCATCCACATTTTTGGAAAACAGTAAGTGTAAGGTCTGCTCACTTCTGCTTGGATTTGAAACTATCATAAGGCTGCATAGATATTGACTTGAGTCAGACCGAAATACAGTTACTCATGCTCAAATATATACTTAATGTTTTTAATAGGGCCCTGAGAGATGATCTGATGAGTACTTAGCAATGGATTCACATTACCATTCCATATGAATCACCAAAATGGTATCTGATTCACATAATATTTTCTACTCCCTATTCTCCTTCCAGCCTGTTAGGTGGTATGTTTAAAATAATTTTTTGATAAAAAGAAAAGGAAGAAGGTGATGTAGGTTAAATAACTAGGACCACTTAATAATTACTCTAGAGTCATTGATACCCTGTGGTCTGCTGAATACTTTGAAATTGTGTCTACTAAAAACAAAAGGAATAAATGTATACCCGTGACTTTAATATGTAAGGTCCTCTGGTTTCAGATCCTAAACATGAAAACTTAAAAATGAGTTCTTAATGATGGTACCTTAAGCTGAAGACAAAACCTATTTTTAAAATTTTTAATTATAATCCTCAGTATTTAAAATAATTGTATTTATTAATATGATTCCTTACTCTTCTGAAAAGATTTCATTTTAGTTTAGTGTGTTTAGGATTAAGTTTCTATGATGATTGAAGAAATGGGCTTTATTTTGTGTATAGGATCATGAATTAGAAACTAATTGATCTAAATTCTGAAATATAATTTGAGGCATTTGTCAAGCTTATAGGAAGCGAATAAATATTTTGGAAAATTGGTTTCACTTGCTACAAGAATATTTCTTATATTTTCTTTTAAAAAATCCTACTTACTATACTGTTTAAAATCACATATCCTGTGTCCAGGAAAATATGTATACAATGATATTGAAATGAAACATGGGCTAAAGTGGTTTAGCAGACTTGGAAGCAGGACTTTGAAATTAGCCCAGTGTTGTCAGTGGGCGAGCTGTTCAGCACATCTTGTCTTAGCTTCCATATCAGTAAATGTGCATAAAATGTCCATTTTACTGTTATAATATAGGGGTGAAGATCTGCAAAGTAGCTTCCCCAAAGGTGGCAGACATTACTGAAATGGGCATTATTGGATTCCCAGTCTTCCTATTTTATTTGTATCAGTGTATGTAAAACCCTCAGCTAAAAGCAGAGCTCCTTTGAAGCAAACGTTTTGCTGCTGCTAAATTTTCTTTTCGAATAGACAATGCAGGTAAAAGAGGACTGAAAAATATTTCATCCTTGTGCACTGACAGCAAATTTAGAACAAAATTATCCAGACTGATTGCTATGTTAAATCAGTCTCTGCAGTTTTTACAACTGTGGGCTTTTAAAGGTTTAGATGTCTGTCCTTCAGGACAAACTAATCAAAGGAATTTTGAATAGCTGAATATGGGCCAGAGATTAACTGTGGTGTTTGCCTGAGTGCTTGCATGAAAGTCCAGTGGTGAAAGCCCACATGCATGTTTGAAAAACTCCAGCTTTAAGAGGTTGGTAACTTTTAAGGCTATAGGGTCCACAGTAATTATTTAGTGTGACTTGCATAATGCAGGCATAGAACTGTCCCAAAAGTCCCCTAGCTATGGTCAGAGGGATAGATCTTTGTGGGATGTAGCCTGGCTGGAAAAATTCACAGTGACAGCAGATGTACCAGAATCTTTTGTTAATTTGTTTCAGTGTTTAATTTATCTCACTTATTAAGCTATGTGCCATGATTCTAGCTTGAATTGGTTTAATCGAAGTTTACAGCCATGCTTGTCTGTATGATTGAAAAATCCTCTGTTATCATGTTTTCTTTCCCCTGTGCATACTGCTAGTTTCTGATCTAAAGATTTTTTTTCCTTCAACAAATTTGATGGAGTAAGCCACTTGGCTGCCTTACTGCAGAATATGTTTTCCATTATTTTAATCTTTCTCATGATTCTGTATTAGTCTTTCATAATTGTAAGGGAGTTCTGTGGAGAGGTCGTGGTACTTCTGCTGTCACCAAGTAAATTCTACTGAAAACTTCCCCTTTTTGTAAATGCTTCTCTTCCTACAAAGCTGATGCATTTCTCATATAAGTGCTGCAGCTTTCTTATATATTGCTCATTAATTAATTTAGAAGGAAGAAAATTCAATAATATGAGTCAATAATTTGGGGTCCCGGTTATGTCTGTTTTTCTGTAAAACATATTTGATCCTCTTTTAAGTATAATTATTTTTATTTTCTGTTAAGTCCAAAGGCATGCAGGTTACTACATTATATCTGGTGTTGCAAAGTTTATTCTTCCTCACAGTATCTGAGTTTTTCTTCTTGCATTAAAATGGTATATAATAATACTGAGCATTTTGAGTTTAAAATAGTTATAAAAGGTTGTGAAAGTAATACGCTTCACAAACTGAAAACTTTTCCACCAAGTAGAGAAAATTGTCAGAGAAATAACTAATTGATGTCTGCTCTTTTACAGCTGTGTAATGCTATGCATTACTAAAAGCTCCTGTTAAATTAATTAATGATTTCAATTATGAACTTTTCTCCAAAATGTTATGATTCGTATCAAGCTGATAATGCAGTGACCTGGGAGTGTGAAATCTGTGTTATGTAGAGAGTCGCCAGTTAATTGATTCACAAATTATTTAAAGTTTGTTACACCCAGGGGAGTGCTCAGATTCATGACAGCTATTTCTTAAAGTGTGCAAACTCTCTTTTCTTTTAAGATTGTGTTGAGCTAACAAGCATGATAAAATGGTTGCAAGCTGGATATTGGCAGTTTGTAGTGCACCAGTTAATGTATTCAAAGGATTTCACTAAGGTTTTTTTTTTCTGTATCACAGCAAATGCCTATATGAAAAGGAAATTTTGCAGAAAATGTTAACATCCAGAAATTAATTTAGTCTATCTTTTTATACCAATTCTTTTTGTCATCTGTAATGTTTCTATTAACTTTCTTTATCACCTGTTATCACACCTGTAATTTCTGATAATTGCAGAGTAACTAGTTTCCTGTTAAGGGAAATACTGCAAGCATTCCTGAAAAATCTTCTGAGGTTTAAATATAGATTACTTCATACAATATTGTGGAAGGCTTCAGTTTCATAATACAGATGAGTAGGAATTACACCAACCTGTAGTCCAGGATTTAATGATATCAAATCCCATATTTCACTGACTTTGTCATGTCTTTGTATGTACAGAGGCTTGAACAGGAGTTTTCTTACTTGCTACAGATGCATAGAGACAGGAGGGGATGTTCAGTGTAATTCTGTTTGATTTTAACATCTTAGTTCACGAGTTTCACAACAATTAAAAATTGAAATGTACAAAGAATAATATAGAAGGAGGTATTAAAATAAGTTAAAGTACTGTTAATATTTTATAATCCTTGATTAAAATTTTATAAATGTTATTAGAGCACAGTTGGGTTGACTTTAGTGTTGTATAAAATGACCGCTTTCACAAATCCTTCCGAGTGCCAGATCTTTGCTGAAGGGACAAAAGGATTTTGTAGGGCTCCCTGGATCCGAGGAGAGACCAGGAGTTGGAGGTGTGTCAGGAGAGGTATTTCTTGCTCTGGAATTCTCGTGGTCAGAATATTAAAAAGCAGAATTCTTTTCTGATTATTTTTCTTTTGTACTATCAATACACTTGGGCCCATGCGAAAATAGAAAATAATTTTAGATACTGGCAGTTAAATAGCAAAAAAATAATCATGGTGGTAACTGGCTATTCCCATCATCTTTCTCACTTTTGGAACATTCTGCAGGCCCAAAGATTTAATTCTCTCGATTACCAGTCACTTTTCCCCTTCTTTTTTCTTGGATCATCTCTCCATTACTAAGACCAAATAAAACATTTACAAATGAACGTGCATCTTGTGTTATGAAGTTTCACATTGCTGCAGGGCCCTGAGAAGCTGCCTTGAAAGGGAGCAACTTAAAACTAATATCTGTATTGTAGGAAAAAAAATACCATTTCAAATACTGAGTGACTGCTTCTGTTTCCTAAAATTAAGGAGCCTATAATCTCAGCACCATTAACAAGTGCTGTCATTCAGATACACAGTGTCTGGCTGATTTAAATAAAATGAAATGAAGATAGTTGTTTCTGGTCCCTTGGCTTCACTCATTGCCATAAACATATGCTCTGCGTCCCGCTTCTTTCCATCTTATTTATGACTTTAATTTGTTGTGTGGGCTGCGCTAGAAATTAAATTTAATACAATTCTCCAAGGGACCCTGTCATATAATAACATGGTAATTTCTGTGTATCCTTTTGAAAAATGAGGAAATTAATTCTTCCTGACATGTTCTAATTATTCCAGTGTGAACGGCAAATCCGTTTTTCCCAGCCCCTGAAGTGTTATAGGCAAATGGCTGCTGTTCAAAGCTGAGGTGCTAATGCTGACCAGCAGTGCGTTTAATTTGAAACATGAGCAGACACCTTTCAACACACCTTTGTAATATTGGAGCACTTTACAGAAATTAATTCACTACTTATTTGGCAGCTTAGCCTGGGGGTTATAGTTTTATTCATCAATACTATAGTCATGTTAGCACAATGTTTCCTGCTTCCTCCGGTGCTCTGTGGCTGTGAAGCAAAATGCAGACTGAGAAAGGAGCAATGGTTTGTTTAAATGTTTTTATTTTTAATGTGGGGACATGGGTACCATAGAAGTGACAATTCTGTGTTGTGGTGTATTTACAGTTTGGAAAGAGGTATTATAAGGCCTTCAGTGGTTAACACTTTCAACTGAAATTACAGGGAAGAAATTATTTTAACCAACTTCCTGTGAAAGGGTTCTTCCACTTGAATGCTGGCCTCTGTTATGACAATCCAATGCCTGCTTCCCTCTCTACTACATTGTTGAGTTCTAACTCAAACCAGAATGCATATGCTATAAATTTAGGATTCCATAACATACTTGGCATAGGTAGATTTTTGCCAAGGAGAAGGCAACAAATTATCAGTATAGGCGCTGAAACTCGCACAAGTGATTCTGGGCATTTATGACTTTTGATATATTGCCTTTGGGAATTTCTATTTTAGTGTGCTCATTTTGTGCAGGACTGCCAAGTGAAGTCCTTCAAGAGTCCCAGATTTGTAATACACAGATGTTGTCTTTGTTAAGTGTTCTTTCAGCATTCAGATGCTTGGAAGTATAAAAGAAATTTCAACTATTCCAAGAAACAGAATTTGACAGAAGGCACCAAGTGGAAGAGTCTGGAATAGTTACGACTTCATTTACAGCTTTTCAGCCATAGATGTAAAGAAGAAAGGATAGTTTTCAGACATGTTGTTGAAGAATGGGAATGAGGAATTGTCTTAAAAACTTTGACTGCTTATCTATAGGGAGAAATGTGGTGGAGTTTGGGGGAGTTCAGTTAAGGCTTTAAGGGCATGAGGTCCATCAGGCTTGGCCAAACCTGAAATCTGAGTTTTTGACAAAAGAGGGGAATGGATAGAAATAGTGGGTCTATGAGAGGTGAAAGGGAGCAGTGGCTGCCTGAAATGGGGTGGAGAGCTGTGAACAAAGGGTTATCAGCTAAGGCCAGAGAAGATCAGATCAGGTTGAAGGTCGTTATGTGTTTGAGTGGAGCAGTTGCAGTAGACAACAGAAATGACATTTGAGAGGATCTTAGAATATAGAACAGAGACCAAAGTTAAAGTTATTGCAAAATCTTGTAAGTATAAAGAAGACCAAGGTAATTGCTTATTGAGTCAGTGGAATCATACAAGAACAAGGAAGGTTTATTTTATGGCAATGCCACCAAGTGCTAAAGTAAAAAAAAAAAACCACCACCTCTTCTTTTTGCACTTGGGAATAGTTTTTGTTAATAAGACAAGGAGTCAGTGTTAGACCAATGGTTAGAATTACTGGACAACACCTCAGTATGAAGTTCTTTATACAAAGTCCTTTCTGTAATAAGTAATTAGCTGAAAAATATGTTCTTCTCACTCTGAGTAGTTATTTACATTGAGATATTTGAATAATAATAATAATGAGAAGAAAGAAATTTTACATACTACTTTCATAAAGAAAGGTTTTAAACAATAGTTGGAATTTCTTTCTGGCCAATTCATAAGAAGTTTGAATTTCTTGAGGAGGTCCTATAAGTGATATACTGTGGTAAATACTCTAAATACTCTTGCTCAACAGATTTCATTCAAAGAGATTCAGAATGAAATCTAAATAGTTTGACTACTGGATGTAGTTTTATTTTGAAAAACTAAATTTTGGCATTTGAGTTTTCACTATAAAAGCTAAGTTCTCCCTGTGGAACTCTGCAATGGAAGCAGGAATTACTTCCAAAAGGCTGGAAATCTTATGAATAACTCCAGTGGTAAAATATATAAGATAGTGGTCTGAGTGCCTGAATAACAAAATGCCAGGGGGGCAGGGTCTCAAAAAAAAAAAAAAAAAAAAAAAAAAAAAAAGAAAAAAAAAAGGAACGAGCACATAAACTTAGCATAAACTTAGGTGTTGTTCTGGTCACTCAGCACTTGGTCAAGCTTGTGAACCGCTGAGGTTTATTTAGTTAGCTAAAACTAGTAGGTAAAGGGCAGAAAACATGAGGTAAAACAAGCTACGGATATAGAAGCATCAGAGGAGTGTTCCTGGCTCAGCAAGAGGCAGTGTGTGCACTGCAGCCACAGGGACCAGGAGGGACATTGGCTGAGTTTTCAGGATTGTTACTGCTCTATCCTTTCTGTATGCCTAAAGCAGCTGAACGTGAAGGTGCCTTCTTTTTCCCAGAACTGGAGAGATCTCCTGGATGCTGGGAGATCTTGCAATGCCACCTAGATCTCTTCTTCCCACAGCCTGCCTGCTGGTAGCTGCTGCAGGCACGGCGGTGGAAGCTGTGGCCAGCTGTCTGAGCTCTCCTAACATCTGTTGCTGCCTGAAAGCCTAGCTCAGATTCCAGTCTATACACTAGGATTAGCCACATTACTCATCATTCACTGTACTCTCCTGTGTTATTTTCTACATCTTCACCAAGGCTTCAAGGCTTTAAATACTAATGGTTCTGCAATAGTACGTTTATTAGAGAGGATGGTAAGAGGAATAATATAAACAAATTTATTTTTTCTTTGTCCACCGTCACAGCAATAATACCCATCTCTGTGTAGAACTTCAGAATAAAAAGCCTCATAATTCAAATATTATTTACTGCCTTGGCTGCTCTGTGTTTATATCCATCACTTTCAGTCACATTTTTCTGATATTTCCCTGAAGATGAAGTTCATGGGAAAATTCAGATTGAAAGGGGTCTCTGGAGGTCTCCTGTCCAGCCTCCTGCTCACAGCAGGGTCAGGTGTGAGGTCTGACAGGTTACTCAGGGCTTTATCCAGATGGATTTTGCCAAACCTCCAAAGGCAGAGTCAGCACAACCTCCCTGGGCAGCCTGTCCCACTGCCCATCTCTCCTAAGGTCCTCTTGTCTGCTTTGAAGAGGCACAAAATTGGTTATCTAGGTGGTAATGTAGGATAGGTCCTTTAAAAGTGGGTTGCCTTAGTGACCAACAATATGCAGCAACTTCTCTGCTGTCCTTTCTGCCCTATCTTTTTCTATCTGATATCTCTAGGTAAAGCTGCTGTAATCTCCCACTCTAACTCAGATCCCTTTTCAGTGGGGAAACCCCTCAGCTCGAATTCTGCAGTAACCATTTTGGCTTCACTTACAGTGTATGCTATTAAATGTAAAAAGGGCAAGCTAAGTTCCCACAGTGAGCACCAGATATTTAGCAACAAAACTTAGCTTGTGAGTGTGGTGCGGCTGAAAGCTCCTGAAGGGTGATTTTCTTCCTACTAGCCTCCATGGTAAGACTTTCAGCACTGGATTACAAACAAAAATGTGTGTTTATGTTTGGCCTGGGCTTGTGACCTTCAGTTGTTGAGCCGTCTTCTTTCCCTGTACTAGTAAATGTTGATTTCATAATTTGTTAGTGTTTTCTGGTTTGTTTTTTTTTTTCCCCTCACTCCTGGGATTGGATTGGAAAGGAAAGATTTGATTAGAAATAGAACCTGTAATCCCAAAGGCCTCTGATTTGAACCCAGCCAAGTAAACGAGAGCAGTATTGGTTACAGTTTAACATTTAGATTCTCTATGTTGTGTTAACTGATGGTTCAGCTCCATGGGGGTGCCCACAGGACCCATAGACACCAGCACTGCCTGGAGGCTTTTTGGCAGTTCCAGGGATCGTATGAGGCTTGGAATGGAAATGGAACTTGATCTATCTGCCCACTGCTGACACTGGCTCCTTCTGGGTCAGGGTCAGTGCAGACTGGTGGGGCAAAGTGAAGAGGCCAGTGTGGCCAGTGTTGTGTCTGTTCCCAGGATAAATGGAGCCCTTTCAGTTTCAGAGCCTGTCAACCTGGCGTGAGCAATAAATTTATTTGTGGGCAGAAAACAGAAAAGAAAGCAAGACTACCACATCTGTGTTGAAAGGTCTCTTGTTCATCAGAAGAAGGAAGCAATGTAGGAAATAGAGGAGGCAAGGTCTGAATAATTGCTTTTTCTGGGCTAGAAATGCAGTAACTTCTCTAGTAGATGAATGAAGAGTTGTTTGTCGCTTTCCCCCCCCTAATTATCTTGAGTTCATTGTAGACATTTTCTGTGGCAAACCTTTTTTCTGTTTATCCAAGAGACATCACTGACTGAATAATCAATAAGCCTTTTTCTCCTTCATCTATTCAACCATAAGACTGGGAGTATTGAGTGAAAGAAGGGGCGGCTACCATCACAAATATTTTAGAACAATTTACAGTCTTTATCTACTAGGTAGTTGAGGGGAAAATTTCTTGAAGGTTTTCTGCTATTCTCTTAATGATTACTACTTTTGATATAGGTTTATAAAAATGTATACTTCATAGAATTAAGGCACCCAAAACATTAGTACTGAAATATCAGAATTAAAACTGATATGTTCTAAGACATTATGTATGCACTCTTCCCTTTCTTTTTTCCTCTGTTCCTCGGTTATGTCCCTTATTCTTTATTCTACCATGGTCTAGATTCCTCTGTCTGTCTTTTTATTTGATTTGTTTCTTCTCTCAAATGGATACAAGGGATTTATAAAAAACATCAGACAAAAAAAATTCAATAGCAGTTTGAATCTGTGAGTCCTTTTTTTCCTTAAAAAATAAATTTACAAATTCTAACAATGTTACAAATTCTAGAGCTGCTCTTATTCCTAAGTCTGTCCTTACATTAAATCAGTAGATATTGCAAGAAAAGAAACTAAAATGTAGAAAACTTAAATAGAAATTTTTTGGTTTTTTCAGAGACCATTGAGAGCTTTTTAAGCAGCTATCATTTTTCCTATCACTTCAGTCATTGCAGCTTTTTCTTCAAAGTATTATTTAAAGTAATACTGACATTTTATTCTGTGAAAAACTATGCATGTTTTGCACATTTTCTGTATAAAAGTGTCTTACATACAACGTTAAAAAAATCAGATGGAAGTAGAAACATTACTTGCTACTTGGCAAGCTGCTTTTTCTCTAGCAGCAAGACACAGAAGTGGATGCACTGGCATTTATGATGTACTGCTCTTCCTAACTTCTCTCTTGGTTCTGAGAGCCTCAATTTTTGTGGCTGCTTTAATGCCCAGTCTGCCACTGCTTTTGACAGGATTGTGCTGCACTTGCTGCAACTTTGCAGTCCCTGCCTCCAGAAAACCAAGTGCCCTTTCTCATCGTGTAGGTTTGATGTCCCCAAATCACCCGTCCCTGAACTTGTACTGTCCTTGCATTATTTCACTTTGGTGACTGAGCCATAATCTTCCCTGAGACTGAATGGGCATGGCCTTTCCCTTTATTCCCTATCATAATATTGTGTTATTTTTCTGTAACCCCAACCTTACTGATGATTGAATATGCTGAAGATGCTTTCAAAACCTCTGAAACAGGACAAACAGAAAAAAAGCCCTCTCTGAAATGATGCAGTAGAAGTATGAGCTGCAGAATACATTACTTTTGGATCATATTTATTTGCTGAATGGATAGTGCAGAAGTATTTTGCATTGTTGTTTTAAAAACACACTCCTCTTGAAAAGAACTAAACAGTCACATGGAGTGAGTTCATTGAGTTACTATGGCAAGAGATATAAAGTAGGCAGGATAGATGTAAAAGTTTTAGGCAAGGGTTCATAACACTATGGCAAAACACTATGCATATTATTCTTCCACGTAACTTGTTGTTAGAGAACAACTCCTTCCACCATTTCTGAGAGAACTTTATCTCGCTGAACTAATTTTATAGTTTACTGAAATTATCCTAACAGAAATGACTGTCAGAATACATTGGATGAATGCTTATGGTTATTAGTGGTTATTGTTACTGATAAAAAACAAATTTGATATAGAAAGTGGCCAAATTGCATGAGAAATTCAGGGAAGTTCATCTTGTCCTGACCCAAGCTAAGATTGGATAAGGCTGGAGCTAGGAAAGGCCTTGCAGCATGTCTTTATTGGCCTCTGCCCGGCTCAGTCTGCTCTTGGGGAACATGTCACAAAGAGAAAGGGAAAGTCAGGGAGAGAAAACTGTCCATTTTTTTTTGTTGTTTTTCCACAAGCTGCTTCAGCCTGAGTGCCCTTTCTGCCTGTCAGCTACGGTGTGGGAGAGAAGTAGTGCTGATCCCATGTGAGTCAGAGCCCGAGATCACATTTTGAATCAATAATCTACAGGAAATTGGATGCTCTTTAAAATCCAACTGAGACATAGATAGCAATGCTTTTGATAAACATTACTGAATCGTGGCCATTTTACATTTGTGCACACGCACAAACACACCTGAGAATGAATCAATTTGGGACCCCTTTGAAAACGTGTTAGTAAAACAAGGTCACAGTAAAATAATTTGCTTTGTTAGATACAACAAGGTCGTGGTAAAGCAAGTTGCTTAAACAGCTCAACGGTGAGATATGAGGATGTGTGTAGTATACACCTGAAGTGAAACTGCTCCCAAAGACATGGGAACATGAATTAAACATCATGTACATAGAGGAGTAACTCTAGGGAGAGTCTGTGTGACACTATTACAGGATTTGTTTAGCTCTGGAAACGTCTATATTTGAATTGGCAGAAATTGTGCAGAAATCTCCCAAACAAGTAACCCAGTCAAGAGCAATAACCTAAAAGAAAGTAGGAGGACTGTAGAATAACATGATTGTTTAGTTAATGTAGTTTTTAGTATAAATAGAGTTTCAAGTCAGCATGACTTTAATGCTGACCCTCCCAGCACATGAAAAAAAAAATATTAACACTTGAAACTAACAGCATGTTAGCAGCTAATTCGTGCATTATTTCAGTATCATTCATAAATTACTTTTGAATCCTTTGACTTAAGAAAAAGAAAATCCCACAAATCCTACTTTTGGTCAAAGCATAAGACCATAATTAACTCGGCATGTGCTTTTGAATTAAGAACACAGTGTTCTGAGCTTTCTTAAAAAGCTTTTAAAAATGTTGGGGGAATACTTTCATAGAGCCTTATTGACTGAGTAGAGTTTAAGATTTGTCACATATGAAGTGATGTTAATTAAATATTGTTATTCCCTTCTGTCAATCAAGGAAGGTTAAGCTTTTTTTGCTACTTGAATAAAAAGGGAAGTGAAACAGGTGAAAATATATAAAACAGCTGTTTGAGGAAAATAGGAGGAATAACATAGTAGGAATTTAATTAGTCAGAATTTATGGGGGATGCAGGAGATTTAGGTCCTAATTCCAAAGCATTGCATTTTTTGCAGTACTAATACCATTTGAATACTTTTTGGACTTTTTGGCTAGGTATCATTTACTTAATGAATCTAGAAAATAAATATAGTGGCAGAAGGCCAGCTTTTGATGCATACATATGCTTTACTTAAAGTCATATTTGCAAACCAATGTTTAATATGGCTGTCACTGAAACCTTCTTTTTATTAAACCAAAATGTTGTTAATCAGAATCCCATTCGATGATACCTCAGCTCTTTCAGATGCTATGGGTATATTTTTAAGCCAAATGAGTTGTTGTTTGTATTAGGCATTTAAATATCGCTGATAATGTCTCCCCAAATTGTAAATTTTAAAATGATTTGTGTTTATATCCCTTTATTTCTGTCAATGTGCCTAGGTCTATGGGTGTGTAATAGGTGGAAGAACATCTTCAGGGCAAAGCTTTCTAGAACTTTCTTCTCTGGAAAAAATGAAAACTGGAGTCTAATTGCACAACTTGAAATGCTGGTAGTTAAAATCCATCAACAGACAGTCTCTTCTCTGGAATGTTGGGAAATCTGTGACAAAATGATGCCTGTAGTTAGTTTTTTTAACTTCATCTTGGATAACTGAGGAAATACAGGTGCTTCGAACTAGAATTCTAGTTACTAAAAAAACCCCAAACAAGTATATAATCCTCCCAGTTTTAATATTATTTTAAAGCAGCCAAATTTGCATTGGAAATGTCATGTTTTAAATATTCAGTATGGTTTTTTCTATTGCTTAGGTATATCTTTTTCCCTAGTACAGTGTTTAAGTTTTCTTTACCTGAGAAATGTGAGCTGGAGACCTCCAGAGGCCTCTGCCAACCTGCCTGTTTTTGTGGGGCTTTACTCCCCGACCAAACCTTGTGGGCTTGGACTGTTGAGCTTAAGTGAACAAATATCTACAGGCTGAATTAAAAAGAGCCAGGCTTTTCAAGTGAAGAGCTCTGAAGGACTGGGTAGAAAGGGACAGTATAGTGTGTTCTGAGCATTGGCACTTCATTTTGACTTGATTTTCCTTATAATTGGGTTTTTTTAAATCATAAACTTCCCTTTCTACATCTTGTACATTCAGATAAAATAATGAAGTATTCTAGTTTTGTTATTTTATTAAAGAAAACCAAATTATTACTATCCTTGAGCATTCTTAAGTGCTCAGAATTTTGGAACTAGGAATTCTGCATGTTCCCTTTGGGTTGGAAATATCACAGTGTTACGTGCAGCATCTCTAGCACTTCAGAAAATCTGGGAGGGGAGAAAGCTACTGAAACCTGGAGCTGTTTTGTTTCATAGTACAAGATATCACCAATAAGCAATTAAATTAATTGATTTGCCCTGCATTAGCTATTTTTTGATACTGACTGGTAAGTAATGTATTACACATCTTTGAAAAAGTCTGTTATACTTTGATCTGCAAATATTTTATTAACAGAGGCTATAAACCACAATGAGTGGCTCAGTTGTGGGTGGTTTTTTCATGCTTATTTTGATGATATAGCAGTATCTTGGGATGACATACTGTAGTGAGTGAGGATAAATATGTGTTGCCAAGGTCTAAACAGCAGCAATATGGAAGTAATTCAGCAGTCAGTTTCACTCAAAGTTTGAAATCTGTGCTGTATTAGAGGTATGCATAGAAGCTGTGTTAATTGCTAGCTTGTTTTCCATATGGTTCTGTTTTAATGGAGCACATTTGTTGCAGATGGTTGGAAAGTGGGTTGGACAGTGCCTAAACTGGCTATGACTAATTCATACAGTGATTATACTATACTTTAATGTTTAACAGTCCCCTTTGTAAACTTCTTTCATTCACAGTTCCCTTGCCATTGAAATGTGGTCCAAGATAGCTGAAAAGTACTCTTCTTTATTTAAACTTGGCCTCAGAGAAGAACAAGAACATGGAGTGTGTAGTCATCTTTTCCCTGATTCAAATTCAAAACCACACCCCAAACGTGGTTCTTCAGATGGGTTATCTGCATTATTATTATGGTTTGGTGTGCGTATTTCGCTGAGGTAATGGTCTCTAAGAAGAGCCACTTGAGGAACTGAAGTGACCTCAACAAATGCTAAAACTGGCTTTGTTCACACCACAGTGCTTTTACCTCTTCACTGCTTTGCAAGTAGGTGTAGACATTTTTTATAACAACAGCCATTTGTTGTTTGAAAGTTTTAAAATTGATGACTTGGGCTTGAGGACACCGAAAATTTGCAGTGCTGAGGTGAAACTGAAGGAAGAGCTGCAGCAATAGGACCATGGAATCATTAAGGATGATGCTGTAGGTCAGCTTAATGATGACATGCATGACAGGAATCTTTCATATACTAACGTTGTGTTTTAATGGATCTTCTATGCTAAATCCAGAGAGGAAATTAAAATATAGAAAATTCCTCAGCATTGTTGTAGTTGATACTTATTTGGATCTCTCGTGACAAAGCTTGTACAACTGACTTTCCCTTTGCTGAGGACTACAGTGAATGTCACAGTCAAACCTCAATCTTTGTAAAGGAAAAAAAGAGCTCCACGGTTCAGTGGGTTTCTGTACCATTTTTACTGTTGTTTTCTCACATTGTCACTAAAATATTCTCTTTGTTATCTGAATGGGACATCTGCTGACTGGCTTAGCTCTCTTTACCTGATTGTGTGAAAAGTCTTGGTTAAATCTGTGAGGCCTTGGAGGCTCAGTAACCTGCTAAGTGCTATAGAGCCTGAAAGACATTATGTCCTTGGACTAACTTGTCTCTTTTACTTAGAGCTGTATGTGATAGATAAAAAACCCTTACATATAAAAGACTGGGGTGAATGTAATTTTAATACACTTGTGGACATGTTAATGAGTATCTGGTTTTTCTTACCTGAAAGTATATAAAAATCCATACAAATAAGGTGTATTTTATAGTGGGGCAGAAAAATAGAGCAGGCAAGCTTTAAAAAAAAAAGCCTTTTTCTCTGGCTCTATCACAAACCTGCTCAATTGGAATTGATAATTTGTTTGAAGTGGTTGGAAATCCACTTAGTATGGCTAACAACGTAGAATAATGCAGACAGTTTGGCAGTTAGCACTAGGATGTCTAAACCACAGCTTTGATGCAATAATATTATAACTTGAAGATTTACCTAATTTATAATTTTTCCCAAAGCTCTTGCCCGCTCTGCACTGCTGCTTGGCATGGTGATTTGTCTGCGCTATCTGGAGTTCAGTTTGAAACACGTTTGCATTTGATTGGTGTTTTTAGATTTTGATAGCTGCTAGTTCCTCTCCACAGAAGTAACCTTTTAAAATGTCAGTTTTAATGTACAAATTTTATGAGAATAAAAAGACTTTTAAAAATACTAATTTTAGACTTCTCGCTGCTGAGCTAGTAGTCAGCTGCTGTTGTCTCAGGCTGAGTCTTGGAAAATTAAGTCAGTGCTCACTATAATAAAATGTGTACTCTGGACTTCATGGGGGGAAAAAACCACCACTTTTCTTTTAAATTATTTTTCTGTAACAGTTGCACAACAGCCAGTGTAATCTTCTCTCCCTTTACTTGTTGATATTTACCCTCTTTCCATCCATCCTTCTGTCTGTGTCTACCATGCGCTGGATTTCTTGCAAGTGGGAATTCCTCTCTTCTTAGGTGATAGTTCTTCCTGAGAGGAAAACTTCAGGTGCTCAAAATTTCATCTTGTGGTCTGTAACAGAAAAGCCTAACAAGTTAAGCTGTCTGGCTTACCAAATATGTCATGCAAAATAATATTTAAAATGTTTTTCCCCTGAAGGTGACACAATATTTAATTGCCGCTAAAAGATCTGATAATTTTCTGTAATCTTAATTGCTGCAGCTATTCTTGTGATTTGTCATATTGGCTAGGTTGCTGTGTCATATGCTCTGTAAGAGAGGTGACACTGAAATTCAAAAGGAAGGGAAGCTTAAGCGCTTTCCCCCTACTTCCAATGTCCCTTGTTCTAAATCAGAAAAACACCATTTGTTTTGGCTTCAGGGAGCTGTGTGTTCAAGCTCACAACTGGAGGTATGGTGCTGCAGTGATGGTCACCAGTGATGGGAAGGGAGAGTATAACGATTTAAAAAAAACCCAACAAAAACAACCCCATATAAAACCCCCTCGGGATTACAGGCAAGCGCTTCATTCTTTTCCTTCTCAAAGCTCCTGTATAAATTGTGCACACAGATGAAAGAATTACAGAAGGGAATACGTTCATATTTTAAATATCAACAAGATATATTCGGTTGTGATATTGCCTCATTGCACTAAAATGTTGCCCTAAAGTGGAATGAAGTATTTTTTTTTGTTAGTTGTTATAGAAAAACACATAAACGTAATAACATTTTAACTATAGTTTGTATAGATCTTGCCCGTTTAAACACTATGCAAATCTTCCCTACTGCAGGGCAGACAACTGAGAGACTTTGTGAGATAATGTGTGGTACAGCAAGCATCATAAATTTGATACCCATACTTGTGAGTCCTTCATATTTCATACAAAGTATCAGGGAGAATGAAAACAGAAGAAGAAAAGCACTGAATGGCATTTTGAAATATCCACCTATAAAGGAAATAAGGAAAGATCACCTTGGTCTCCTGTACTTGCCTGTGCTAGAACTCTGATGTTGAATGCTGATCAGATGCTGTGGGTTATGGTGGAATGTGGGGATATTATGAAATCAGGATTCCTTTCAGATGTACTCCATTATTTTTGAAGTCCTATTAATTCCCCATGTGTTCTGGTTAATGAAATAAGGAAAGGACCCTTTTAATGGGGGCAAGATGGGACTACTGCTCAGCTTGTACATGTTATGCAGCTGGACAGATGGGCCACTGTTTAGAGAAACATGGGTGGGAGGCTATTTTAAAAGAAAATGAAAAAACATTTGTTTAACTGCATGGCAACACAAATATTTTACCAGTTAAAGGCTGACTGTGTATTTCATTATGACAAAAGGTGCAGGCTTAAAGGGAAAAAACAGTAAAGCAAAATGCTTCTTTCTAGGATTTAAGATATTCACTCTAGATGGGGATATCTTAAACTTTGCTATAAATTCCTGCATTTAACTCTTTAAATTCTCACACCCCTTTTCGAATCTGAAGAGATCTGTTGGAAGGAAGTGCTTGCCAACATTTCCCATCAAATGCAGATGCTAGGCAGAAGTTTCTGCAGTTTTGAAGGGAGTGCCTGGGCTCACCCAAATTGCTGCCATTCTCATTCTTCTCTCCTTATTTCTTCTCCCTCTTCCTTTGCTGAGGCATCTGTTCCCTGAGGCTGTTCACATGCAGCCCTTGCTCTGTTCTGCACCTTGTGATGTCCTCTTTTAGGTACCAGAGCAGAGAAATGCCTTTGTATTTCCATCTGCTCTAGGTGGTGAGCTTTGAGAAAAAGGCTGAAAACACAGGCTCATGGTTTTGTTTAAATGCAACTGTACCTGTGGGTATATATACCTACATATATACATACGTGCACACATGAAAAGTGCAGGTATTTATTAAAAAAAATCATAGAAACCCATTTGGGATAATCATATTTTTCACAAATGTTGAGGAAACCAGGTAGTTGTACAGCTCATTCTCTGTGGTTACCAGCAAAACTTTTATAGATGTGTTAAGTTAGCTTGGTGGAATGTGAAATTGATTACAGTAATCAGAAAATGTAGGTGGTTTCACTTATTTGCATCACTTTGCTTGCTGAACTACTTTAGTTTCCATGAGTATGATAGTTTCCAGCTGCGTTGCAATAGACATTTCTTAAAGATTTAGATATACCTCAAAATATTGATATGTACCAAAATGGACGCTGTTTCAAACTGTATTACCCCAAGCTCTTTGACAGTGAGCTATAAATGAGTGTCTCTGCTGTGGTTTATAGTATTCTCTTTCTATATAGGTTATATTTTAATTTCCACTCTTTACAAAGGAAAGATTTAAAACACTAATAAGTATATGGGCAGAAAAAAAAAATGAGTGCTCAAAGACTGGACAGTGGGTACCATTAACTGCGACAGGTGTACCTTTTGAGGGATGTTTAATGTGTGAAACTTTGGTATTTGGAACTTTGAGAAATGTAGTGAAAGTGCCTGTTTGCAGCAGGTCCCAGGCCTGAAACACAGTGTGGCACAGCTTCAGAAAGATTTGTCAGCCTGAAAGCTGATGCAGCTGGAGCAGGATTTCAGTCTGAACCTAAGACAGATATGGACAGGATATACCATGTAAACATAGTGCACTCAGTGTCCTGGCTTGATTAATTTGTCTGTTCTGATTCACTTTGTAATAAAACAATGTAGAGGTACAACTGGCTGATTGGGTACTGAAAGCTCCAACATCAGAGAAAGAAAATAACACACAGAATCACTGGGTTGGAAGAGACCTTTAATATCAATGAGTCCAACCCATGCAATTAAAACCAAGTGAACCCCCAAACTTTTATGTTAATTTATTTGGTTTCCTTTTGAAGTGATCCCTGTTTCATACTGCTTAGAGGTTCAGATTCTCTCATTTTTCCTTTTTCACAGGAGATCTCAAAGCCATAAAGAAAGGTGATTTATGAAGCTGTTGTTTTGCTGTTTTACACTGAGGTAAACACAGGCATAGAGAGGTAAATAGCATGCCAGATACTGAGTCAAAACCAGGCCTTGCACTTTTGTGTGCTTCCTTCACTAGACAATACTGATTGGAAAATTTTGACTAGTGGGAAAGTTGTAGGCCAAATGCTAAAAGTTGCCTAGTGAATCATTTTATGAGGAGATATCGAAGTTCACCACATGGTTATCATGTGGGTGTAAGTCTGACACTGTAATTGTATATGCATGGTGGTTTCTGTCTCTAAGCTATACTGGCTTCAACAGCAAACTGAAATGCCTTAACAGATTATTTTTATATATATACATATACACACATACAGTATGAAATAGTTTATCAAATTAATTTCGGGCGTTCATTATAAAATCACTGATGAATTGTATAGATCAGTATTCTTTTGCAGAAGACAGTTTGGAGTATAATAGCCTTATCATCTATTGAATTCAAGTGAAAATAACCAGAAAGATGTAGTTGACTGATTTTTTTTCTTCCATAATTTACCTAGTTTATCCTCAGGACTTAAAAAATTAGCAGTTATAAAAATATGAGGGCTCCAATTGTGAAGAATGTTTAACATGTTGAATGAGAAGTTCAATGCTAATTCAGAGGTAAAAGAAACAATTCATAGAGTACCAAAACCAAAAAAGAAATTTGTAAAGGATTTGAGCACTGTTTAGTGCATTGTATTGCAACTCAGATGGGAATGGAGTTCTGGAGTGAGGTATGTTATCTAGGGCTGCAAAAGAGTTAAATAGTAAAAAGAATTTATAGTGGTGAATGTGACAATCTGACTTGAATTCAGATATCTAAGCTGCTTGGTCCTGTAGTTAGGACTGAGAGAGAGCTGGTTTGTGTGGCCCAGATGCAGTGTTTTGGAAACCCAAGGACCAGGCAGTTCTGCTTTCTCTCAGCTGACAGACACAAAAAGCTATGCATACAGTGATGCCAGTATGGACTGGCCAGGTAGACCAGGAGGCAGGGAACCTGTAGAGAAGGACACATGGAAAAAACTGAGAGAGGTTGTGCATAATGGGGCAAAGCCAGAGTGCTGTGCTCAGAGATAAGAACCATTCTTCCTTCATGTTGTGTGAAGATAGAGAAAATTGCTGTTGTGTGCAAGCTGTTAATTTGGACAAGAGAACTTGGTTCCATTGTGTGACTGTTATATAGGTTCCATTATGTACATGTATTTCCATACTGTACAGGTTAAATTATATAGATACACATACATGTATGTAACCACACACTGATCTAGGGGGCTACTTGAGTAAAGAAACATGGCAGAAACTCGCTTCCCTTTTCTTCCTCTCTTTGGGTCAAATCTCCTTATATATTATGCATGAAATTTCCATGACTTGATGATGTTTTTTTCCTGGAGGTCCATTTTATTCTGCTGTCCATCAGTGCAGAGCATATTTTGACTTTTGCTTGGCTGTATGAAAGCAGTGCTGGAAAAGCGAGGAAGCAGATTGTCTTTGCTCAGTGTTGGCCACCGGAGTTCCCAAGGTCAAGGTGACAGAGCACTATAGTTACTTAGAGGTACAGTTTAACGGACCCAGTTGAACTTGTGACGTGTCTGAGGCTAATCAGTGCCTTGTTCTGCATCAAAGCAGCAGGGCTGTGTAGTATTTGACTGCTTTACCAGTGTATCTACTGTGCTATGCCTCTAGCTGCTGCTGCTGTGACAACCTGACTCTTGTCAGGCTCCTGCACTGGATTCTTAGATCACTGCTGTTCTTTTACATGTTTTTCTACATACACATGGATATTCAGGAAGAAAACACAGGACATGAAGTACTATATTCATGGAGGCACGGACTGTACCTGGACAGCTCTCTAGCTGCTAAATGGGAAATGATGCAGATAATTTGCTATCTAAGCAGCTCTGATCTTAAAGCATGAATTCATATTCTGTGTAGGGTGCTAATGCAGATTTTATTACTTACTCACTAAAAGAGTGTTGGCATACTTAATATATTTTAAGGAACAAATAGAGCTTTTGGGAAACTGTGTACTTGCATTGTGCATATTAATGCAGTAGTGATACCAAGATGCCTCTAAAACACACTGTAGGTTGAATTCTACAAAGGAAAATAATGAGACTGTAAGTTGTAAAGGATAGAGCCACCTATCACTATGCACAAAGTCTGGTTTTCATTAGATATTACCTCTTTTTTTTTCTTTATAAATAAACTAAGCAGTGTGTTTTCTGTCTCACAGAGGTGGTTTTATTCAGGAAAAAATAACAAGTAAGAGGCAGCCAAAGAACACTAGTGGATGATACATGTGTCTGTGAAAACAGGTTCACGTATCTTAGGATGTGATTATCTTGGCTGAACAGAAGTTTAAACAAATAAATAAATGGTAGTACTGGCTGACGACAGTGATATCTCATAGTCGTAGAAGACTACTGTGAAGTTCAGACTATTTCTAAGCATATTGAATGTAGCTATGCAGCTAATTTTATTAACATTTTGTTTGCCACTTTTTAAGCAACTCAGGTATTTGACTGTTAAGTAAATTGAATTTTCTATCTTTGCAAATAAGTGCAGTTTCCTTTTTTAGATAGGTCACGTAAGTGGCTTTCATGTAATCATGTTAATCTTTTCCAAGGCAAGTTATCTTTGTTCTTCAGGGTTGGGACTACATGGTAAGGGAGTATAGTGGCAAAAATGTGGCAGAATGTATGTAAAAAGAAGACAAGCAATATGGAGCGTTGACACATGGGTTTGAGGTTATAATATATAAAGGATCATGCCTATGGTTTGATTTGGTCACCTGGTAATTCTGGGCACTTGGTAATTTATCTGGAGAGGAATTGGATTGTGTTTTTCATTGAGTGGCAGTTTTGGGGACACTGGGATTTGAATTCACACTTCAAACTTCCTCCAGGCTGATGAACTTGTAAGCAAAATAAAATGCCACAAAGGATTAAAAATTACCAAAAAGACACTTTGCAGTCATTTTTGTCCCTTAACGGTCAATTAGGGATCACTTGAGAAAGGCAGGAGATTTCTGGGAATGAGCAGACATCAAGGCCAGCATAGCTGTTCAACATCTTATCCAACTTCCTACTATTGTGACCTCTGAGGAACGCTGTCAACGCTGTGCTGGTATGTCTGGAAGGGCTTGGGCCGCGATCTTTGTGGCCAAGATGTCAAGTTACAGAGAAAGTGGTTTTTCCCTCAACTGCTGGTAAAAAAGCAGGTCAAGTGGGGTTAATCTTGATTACTAATGATTCTGGCCTTTTCAGAGTGGCATTATTTGTGGTGCTGAACAGCTGCCTCTGCTGCTGCCGTTTGGACCCTGTGTTGGCACTGGAGGCAAAGCTTTGCTTCTTTGCTGGTATCAGGTTGTATTCCTCTGGGTGCTGGGTGACATTTCAGCTTGCCAGAGATGTGGATTGTGTGTCAGGAGGAGGATTGAGCCTGTGTGCAGTTTTGGTGGCGCAGAAGACTAATGAATATTTCTGTGCTTTACAAAAAAGGAAGTTACTTAAACCTTCATTTTGTCACTGGAATGTGAGAGTTCTTTTCTTTTGAAATTTTGTGTGAAGTAAGTTTGATAAAAATCCAGTATTCAAAAACCTAGAGCCTCAAGTACTATGAGGTTTAAGGAAATGTTTTCTATTTGGTTTGAGTCTTTGAAGACGCATTACCATACTTTCTCCTGTAGCATATTTTAAGAAAATATCATCATCTAACTTAATTTTGTGTGTTCAATGAACTTGTTGCTATGAGTGGTTAACTGGGAAAGGGCAGAAATATCCCTGTATTTGGGATGTTTTTGTGCATTGCTGCCTCTTTGTGAACAAAGAACAAAAGCAGAATTTATCACAGAAAGTTGGGGCTGTCTACTTTAAGATAGAAGTGTATCTGTAGCTTCTGCCCAAGAGGGGAAGAATTCTCTGTTCTTTGCTTTTCTCTGTGCCTGGCCTAAGTATCACCTGGCCCATGGTGATTTCAAATGTTTTTCTCCTGCCTTGCAGTGTCTGAATGGGCACAGACTTCTTCCCAGTTAACATACAACAATCTCTTGTGCTGACTACTGAACTCTGATCTTTGGCTGGGTGCACTCTTGTTTCTTTAAGCACATGTGATGCAGAGCAGACCTGGAGCTGGGTAATTCATAAGAGCTGGGTGTTATTGGTGTTACTACTACTTGAGTGAGCCTGTATTATTTTGCACAGCAGTGTGGTCACCTGGCAGCAGGTCATTAGCATTTTAGGTTTCTTTCCCTCACAACAATGCACAACATGCTAATTAGAGGGTTTTGAAAACTAAGCAACCTGGTTTAAAATCAGACATTTTAATTTGCAGCTTTAATGGCTATATTATAATAACTGGCTTGGCTTGGGGGTGAAGGGGTGAGAAGCACTTCTCATGTTCCGGTAGAAGGGTCCAATATAACAGAGACTGACAAAATTAAAAACCTCATAATTTGACCTTTGCCTGGGATAAAAGGCTGTTTCATAACAATTTCCTTTTGTTCTTTGTTTAAGCCATTACTCCAAAAGGAGCCTCCGATTAATCTAAGTAAATGCATCATTACAGTCCTAATCCATGTCCTTCTGTCAGTGTCTGTTTTAATTAAATAAGAAACACTAGCAGAAAGATATCACGCACAAAGCTGTGATTGGAGAAAGAGGGTTGTTTGATCAGGGTGAGATTAAAAAAGGCTTTACTGTTTTGTCCTTTTGCTCTAGATGCCATAATGTAGGTTAAAGGAAGAAAACTTCTCTAATTGTTTAGCACACTGTGTCCCATTACAATATCTAAATAACCAGATTTACCCATGAAACTGTCCCAGACACTCAATTAATTATATACAGAACATTCACAAACAGATGATATGGCAACTTGGTTTGAGTAATTTGACATGTTAATATGTTTGGGACTGTGTACAGAGTTGGCCAGAAATTGTATTCAAGTTGCTGGGGTTTTTTATATTAAATAAAACATTGATTAAAGCTATTTAGGTACTTTCTTTCTTTTCAGTACTTTTGGCTCCCAAATTGTAAACATGATTTACGGTGAGCTCCTGATTTTTAAAAAAAAAATTTTTATTTCTCACAAATGCAGAACAATTATTTTACTTGAAGGATCCATTTAATAAATGTCATAACATCCAACTAGTTAATATTGCTAAAGCAATGCATATGTAAGAGAGTCTTCCTCAAGGTAGTGTTTCAAGATCCCTGTGGTGAGGGTTTTCTCCCATATCCAGGCCATTATTTGATGTAATGAAAAGAGAAAGTGTGCAACACAGAGATTGTTAATTAATTTAGCCTAACAAGATGAAGATAAATGAAGCAAAGCATGGATTGAATGAAGCAAGAGGTCTTATTTACAATTTAATACTACTTTATATTAGGCATTTTTCAATTTACAAAAGAAAGGAGTTTAAAGTAAAGGTGTTCTGCAAATGCATGCAAGGAAATTTTTTATTTTATGAGCAGTTCCTAGAACGGCTGAAAATACCTTTTGGGTTAACCTTTAACTTTAAATTTTCCTCTCCTATTATTTTTCTCTTTTCACAATTATTTTTCTTAATTTTATTTAAAATATGTTGAATAGGAATGAGAAAAATTAAACTCTAAACTTTTTCCCATTGAAATCAATAGCAAATCACCAATGGAAACTCTTGCAAGCCTAATGTTAATTTTTCATTGTTTACATTAATCTGGACTCACAGACTATTTTTGAGTGATTTGCATGGAGAAAGATGCATTAATAGACATAACTATAAAAATACAATAAGATGTGATTTTAGTCTGCATTCCAAAGCGTACATCTATTATTGCTTGTGTTTTCAACAGTCTTATTGCAGTGAAAGCCAAGAGAGGAGTCCAGGATAGTGTTAATTAACAATGATTTTCTGTAATACAACTATGATTTTTGGTTTGAGTGAATATTTTTTCTCAAGACCATGTTTGTTTTAAACATTTGTGAAAAGCTGTAGTTTTTAATTTCTTAACAATTAAAACCCCCCAAGATTAAAAGGCATGTCAGAGATTTTAGATGCCTCTTCTTCCCAGTCCCAGATTTAAAGACTGTCTAAAGCTAACAATAAGCTACAATTTGCATCAGTTCAGTCACTGCATCTCAAGGTGTATATTATTCAGTTTCCCAGTGATAAAATTTAGGGTATAATTCTACAGAAGTGAAAAAAAAAAGGCTCTGTCATTTTTGATATCTAAAAACTAATTAGCAAAAACAAGTCCTGTGTTCTGACTGATTAGAGATACTTTTATTAGTTTGTCCTAAACCCTGAATTGTAAATTATGACCAAACATATTAGGTCTTTTTTAAAAAAAATAATACATCCTCATTTTTACAGATGAATTGGGTCTGTCCACTATTTGACCTTCTGCCATGATTGCTGTCTGCAAAGGAAATGGCTTCCTTCCTTTTGCAGTAGCTAGACAGGACAGCGTTATCTACAAGCAGTGTCACTACGAGCAGTGGTCGCCACAAATAGCATTATTATGGTCCCTATGTTTTTATCTTGGGGGTCATGAACAAATCCATGCAACTGCTTCTAAAGATTTCAATAAATAGGACTTTTTATCCAGACAATTGGCTTTTATATTACTTTTAAACAAAACTACTAGTCCATCAAGAGTTTCAAAAGGAAAACAATTCTACAGAGTGCTGGTATGGCAGCACAGACCAATCATTATGGCACCCATTCTCCAGTCCTTTATTTTTCAAGTCCACAACAATAGGTTGTTGATTCAATGGACAAGACCAGAACAATTAAGTTCTCTGTTTAGCAGCAGTGCAGCATTTTAATGCCCTCCTCTAATAATGGTCTCATTATTGTTATTCTAAGACTGGGCCTCAGGAGGAGGAATATTTGCTGGAGGTACGTCATTATTTTGCAAATTTCGATTAGCTCATCATGTTGTCTGTACTGTGAAAATCGTAGCTAATTAGGGCAGTCAGTTAGACTACCAGCTTTTGAGCTTATGAGTTAAAAGGTAGCACACTTGATAGGCCAATGATGTGAAAAAGGTGGTAAAAAGAGGGATTAGAGCTGTTGCCTTAGTAACTCTAACTTCCATCTGTGCGGGAACAATGGACCTGTGTTTCTCCACCACCTTGGTGTAAAAATTGGTTTTGTTTCGAAAGGAAGGGGCTTTTTATGACAATCTGGAATTCAGCCTAACAGGGTGTAGTTTTAGTTGTTAGAAGAGACCATTGGAGGATAGGAAAGATGAAAGGTCATGGCGAGCTCCAAGGACATGAAAGGTCATTGTCTCTCGTAACAATAGTGGATTGTTTGGTCCCATTAGTTTCAGCCAACTACTCAGTCAGGTGATAGAAAAGATACTACCAGTTTAGTCAGGTGGAACGGGAGAGAAAGATAATGCACCTACCAAAGAACAAAAGATAACTATAATTCGCCTTTATTAAACAAAGTTGCACTTATTTGTGACCATCCTCTGAAAAGGGTTGTTTACTGACTTACTATTCCAGCCTGCTTTGTTCAGCACTGCCTCTGTAGGCCATCACATCTCTGGGAAGTAATCCAACGTGTTAGAAAATGTTGTTTAAGCTTTCTTCCCATGAAGAGGAGCCCCCAGGAGCACTACTGATGTGATACTTAACAGTAAATTTAGTTGTTGTAGCTTTCTCACATTATTGGCGCTCTTAAAAGGTTTTCCTTCAAACCCAGAATAAAATTAGCTATAAATATGAAATAAATTTGCTTCAAAACTTTATAGCATTTTATCATAAATTCTACAGCACATATTGCAGAAAGTTTACAGCAAACTGTATTAGGCTCTGCTGAACAGAGAGCAGAGACCTACAGTTGTGTAAAATAGATTAGCTATAGGACTACTCTTATGCAAAGGGAAATAGATTAAGTCTCATCTTTAAAGTCTCTGTGCAGAAGCTTTAGGGGACTCTGTGCCTTTGTTTTAAGGAAAAAACAGAACTACTGCCATATTATTTAATAAAACAGCAGAGTTCACGGGGAAAACATTTCTGTTAGTGAATAGAACTGTCACCTCTTATGTTTTTCCAAGAGCATCCAAACTCCGAATTTACTGTTTTTCAGAAAGACTTTTTCTCCCTTTCTTATTATTTCCCTATTTTTGTAGCATTATGCCTTAGTCATCCATGCAACAAGTTTGTTTTTCTTTTCCTCTTATCTCTGTCCACAATCAAAGCACGTCCCAAGGTGCATCACATACCTCCTAAAGACTAATTTCTTTAGGTGAGCATTTTCAGAATGTTCCCCATTTTTATATGAGATCTCTGAACTCTTTCACCAGGTTTGTTTTATAATCTTTTTACTCATTTCACAACAGAGCTGCCAGAGATGTATTGAATATTTATGAAACCGATAACATATGTGTAATTTACTACTATTACACTTGAAAATAAAAATATACAATTTTTAGGTATCCCATCTTAAACTGTTCTGACCTCATTTGAACTCCCCTTTTTAGCTATTCTGGGCCTCTCTTATCTCATTTTTACTCCTGGCCACTCTTGCTCTTGCTTTCTGACAACACAGATGGGTGGCCTTGCACAAACTGATAACTGTGGCAATTTCTCAGCACACTATTCACTAATAAAAGATGTTATTTTCCAAATTAGGCAGGCATGTGTCATACTTGCTCACTGGCTGAAGATGAGAGGTGGAGCTGTGGCTTCCTGGGAGTGTGCAGTCGTATGAGCCATTGGACTTTACAGCTCCCAGGTTGTTGATGCATTGTTTTACCAGCAACTAGGTTTAGTAATTAGAGTCTTTCAGGGAAAGGAAGTCTTGCTTTAAGTGTTTGGAAGCTTTTAGTTTTTTAAGATAATCTATTCTTAATTTTTCTCTTTAGCTTGCTATTTCTTGTTTATCTGCTAGCCTATGTTTTGTTATTTTTGTATTACAATGAGCCAAAGAGTGTAGGCTGTTGAGTTCAACATGGGAGCCCTGCAAAGGGTTAACCAGCAGAGAATTACAAATGAACTATCAGGAAAGTTGATTATTAATCCAGCAAGAGAGAAAATATCCTTCCAGTTAGCAAGAATTAGTACCTGAAGAGCTGATAATATTGTTCGGGCTGTCGGTGTGGAATGGCAAAACCAGGTAAGCTAATCATCTTCTCAGAGGAACGAAATCTTTTCTTTCTGTTTCTCATTATAAGAGAGTTTAGTTTTTAAAAGAATCTTTGTTATTTTACTTAAAGTATCAGCATGTGAAACAGCATATGTTGATCCTCAGTTTCCTCAAATGAATGAAAGAAATTAAACTTGTGTTTAACTTTGGTAAGAAGATACATTTCTAAGCCGTATTTCTAAGCTACGCAATGTATGTAACTGTGAAATATCATAACAATTCTTTCCTGGTTTGCGGTTAAGTGTGAGAACTGATTACAAAACCTGAAGAGTCCTTTGCAATTGCAAGCTAATATATTACGTAAGTTGGTCTTTAGTTGTGCTTGGACATATTGTGGGGGTTTACAGGAACTTTTATGTTGCAGAGCTCTTTCATTCAGTTAGGAGATTTCAGTTTTCACACTATAGGAAGGATTTATTTAAGTTTGTTTTGATGTTGTGAACACATTTCTGTTTGTTAAAAAGTTTTTTTTTTTTTTTTTTTTTTTGGTGGGGTTTCAAAAATCTATGATCTGGGGTTAGAAGGAAATGGATGTTTGGTAAACATACCACTGTGTTTATGTAGAGAAATGCAAATGAAACCATTAGGTCAGTTGAATTCAATCTCATAATTTTGGTAATTTTTTAAAACCTCAAAGCCCTGTCTTGGGAAAACTTTCAAATTTGTGCCCCTGATACTAATAAATAGGTATGATAAACATTTATGTTTTTCAATGTAATCTTCGCTATTTAGCTTATTATAGGAGTTGCATAAAAGGTTTTAAATGATAGTCTAGTACTGTGGAAACTAGAAAGTCTGTATAGAGCATTAGATAACTTTTCCTAATTGTCTGCTGTTAGTTAAATTAGTAGCCCTTAAAAAAGTCCTGATTTGCTTGTAGAATAGGATTCAGTATGCACATGATGTGACTACAGCATCTGTCTGGGTGAAAGAGTCCAGATTTTAGCCTGTTATGTATGAAATAGCCTGAAAGCTGTATGAAAGGGATTGTGGTGATATGAGAAGGAAAAGATAGATAAAAACAGAAAGTATTCCAAATTTAAAGCCTGAGTCCCTGTAGCAATGTGGTTTTATAGTGTAACTTTTCATGAGCCATAGAGAAAGGAAGAAACCTTTTAATTTTGGGAATGGGATTGAGATATGGCCTTGGGCAAAGGAGAAAGAGAAAGGAAGAGGAGGCAGTGGGGAAAGTGAAAGGGAGAAGTGGCGTTTGTCTGACAGCGTCACTGCTCCGCATGTGACTTTGGCCTCCTCGGGCACAGGGACAGCTGCTGGCCAAGTTCTCTGAAGGGCGTCTCACCACGTTACAGCAAATTAAAGTCCTAGAATTTGCTGATGATGGAACTCTCAGGGCCACAAATGGTGGCATTTTGGGAGCTATGCTAAATATTCAGATGTACGTCGAGGCAAATGACTTTTCGAGGCACATTTTAGCTGAGTAGTTTAAGGAGAACGGGGACAACGTAAATAAGCTGCATTTTCAGAGTTTGAACACCAGCATCTAGGAAATATATAAAGAGCAAGAAACCCAATGATGAAAAAATTATCACACAGGAAATGATATACGTAGAAAAAACAAGATTGTAATTAGTGGAGGAAAGTAAGAAACTGATTAGAGGAATGAAATTTCCCAGATGTTTAAAGGAAAAATGAAAGTTAAATTAGATAAGCTCTTTTAACTAGTATTGGAGAGGAATGCTTCCTTCAGAATGGGGAAGCTAAACTTAAAATTAGAAAAGAGCTGGCAACTTGAGTTTAGCTCAACTGTTTTCCTGCACGAGTGTGACTCTTTGGAATGCTCTGCCTGGAACATCATCAGGAACAGCTAGTATAGAGCTGTTGAGGAAAAAGTAAAACACAAAATGAAACTCTCTGTATGCTTATTTGGAATGATTAAGGTGATTGTATTTCTCATGTGTGTACTAACCCACAAATGAGACAAATAGGTTGGATTTTGAAGTAGCACTTCAGGATTTATTGTATTTCATGTATATATATAGTTGACACTTGAGCTCTAGCACTGTACTGGTTCAACTGGTTCCCCTTAAAATTAATTGTAAGCATTAGCCTATTGACAGAATCCTAAATCATCAAACGCTACCTGCAAATGAACAGGAACAGTCTTGACCCCCCTCAGCTATAAGCCAGTGTAAATTAGCTGTTATTTAACTATTATTATTTATATCAACTGGGATAAAAGTAATGTTCTTAAGCAAAAGGTAGAAACAAAAGTTAGCAAGCAGATTTTTCTGGGATTTTTGTGTCAATTCCAGTGACTTGTTTCAACAACACAATAGTGTAACCTGTGAAAAATGTCCCCCTACAAGGCAGTTTAGCCGGCACCACTGTTTTTGTGCCAGTTCCTGTACTCAGTTGTGTATTACAGGAAAAAAAATCGAGGGGAAAAAAAACCCACCAACCAAAAAAGTTAGACGTGTCTGGAATAGGTTGATAAGAACATCATCTGATTTACTGGAACTAGTTTGACTGAGCAGGGTGTTCATGTTAAGTAAAATTTTATTTTTTTCAACAAAGACTGTGTAGATTCCAACCTGTTTAAAAGCTTAAGGTCGAGGAGAGATGAAGCTCCAGAGGTCTCTGACTGACTAGACACACATCTGGAAACACAGCTGCACTCAGGGGAGGCTGCAGAGGCAGTTAGCCTGCAGCAAGCAAGCCATTCTTGTCACTATATGGTTGGTGCAGTAAGATGAGATGATGCAGTGGGTGGAGCATAAATATCTATCTATATGTTGCTTGATTCTCTACTTTATAAAAACCTGTTAGTAGCCAGCAAGAAGCTTGTCTACACAAACAGATGGCCAAAGCAAAGTTTGGGCAAGGTTATTTTTGTTTCTTGGACCACACCTTGTCTGTGGTGACAGTACTGGAGAGAGAATGTGTTTCAGTTCATTAGGAGCTCAGTGGAGCTACATGGATAGCACTGAAATGTTTTATAAGATTCAGTGTAAAGCTGCACAGTTCAAGGAAGCTCATGTCTTATTAGCTATGGCTAAGGTCAGTTATCCACACAATGAGGGGGAAACTCTTTCATAAACAAGTAGATAAATATGGTGCAGGTAGTGCTTAGCCTTGCTTCTGGCTGTAATATTAGCAAAAGAACAACTCCAGCTTTTACAGAGTCCTTATGGAGCATCAGCAGCATAGAGTGGTCAGATACAAAATTACAAGGTTGTGTCATGGAAAAAGGACAAAGTTGGGGCACTTTTGTGGCTTTGCATACAGGTGTCTGCAAGATATCGAAGAGAGACTATAGAATCATTAGAACTCTCCTCCTAGAAGAAAATAAATTTTAAAATGCTAGGGCTGAAAAAACAAATTGGACTTATCTTATCTAAGCATCAGAATAAAACAGGCCTAGTGTCTTGTGGGTTTTACTTTCTGCAAACTCTGTAGTGTTCCATGTGTTTCAAAAAAGCTGGTTACACATATAGGTGTTTATTAGCACTTGATCCATGTCTGATAACATAGCAAAATTATATAAAACTTCATTTTGCCTTTGAGACTATAATTTTTACTGTCTTATGGAAAACAATTAGATTTTAAACAGCTACAAAAAGAGAAGAGCTTGAAGAGTTAATTGAATCACATGCTGCTAAAGGAAAACATTTTCTTTCCTTTTTTTCCCTCATATGAAGTAGGAGTTACATGTGTTCCTCATTACACCCAACATATTCCAGTAGTGTTTTAAAAAGACATACTCGTGAAGCAGTGTATTCTCAAAGACACATTATTGTCAGCTACTAAATCCTGGAGCAATCAAACACGTGTCATTTTTCACCTTCTGAATAGAGTTCTGTAGCTGTAGTGGATGATGGCACATAACATCCATAGAACTTACTACACAGGTTTTGGGTGTATTTTTATAAATGCCAGAGGAAAATATGCTGGCATTTCTTTCAAAGACAGTACAAATTAGTGTTGGTGTAGTTATTAATTATTCTGCAGTCTTTAGGCCAAATGTTTTAATGGTAGTAAAAAACACGCAAAACCAACCAACCAAAACAGAACACACAGCAAATTTACTTTAACTATAGTCACCCAAGTTTGTGAGAGACAAAGGACAGCAGACTGAGTGTTTTCCTACAAATAGGGCTGGACTGATGAGGTTGTGATGTGCAGGTGTTCAGTGTCAGAGGCAAACAGGGGTGTTCAGAACAAAGTGGAGATTTTTCAGGGCACTTTCTGCTTCAATAGGTCAGACAAGCAAACTCCATGGTGCTGGGAGGAGGCCAAAGCTGGACACTTCAGTCATTTTGGCCTTTCTACCTCTGAACAGAAACGGATAAAGTAAAAAATACAAAACAGTTTGTCTGCTGTCTAATAGTTTATTCTCATGTGCAAGTTTCCTGGCATTTTACAGTGGGAGAATCATTTGTTTAAACCTCAGTGAGCATTGTTGTTGCCAGATCCTAATTGTTTATGCTCTTTTTAAAAATTATTTTTAAAGCAAAGTTTTCATCAGTACTGTGCTTGTCTAGTTCTAATTTAAAGAATTGTTCTGCTTCCATATTAACTTGGACTTTTAAAAAGTCACATGTAATACGCCCCACTTTTTTTGCATGAAAAATATGAGCTAAATCACAAATGTCCTTGTTCTTTCTTTACCAAGGTAGGCTTTTAGCATTTATTGAGGTAATATATATGGTTTACTAGTGTTCATGCAGAATCTTTCTTGTCTGTGGTTTTTCAATACACTGCTTTTTCTTTGAGAAAAGTACTTTTATGACATTGTTGATTCATCTTTCTACTTTTCTCATCAGTTGTAGTCTGCTTAACACTATCACCACCTTAGAGAGCACAGCGTTGAGGGAAAACAAAGTAGCTGCTGGTGACCCCGTGACAACTGTCTGGTAAACCTGATTACTAACCTAGAGCGTTGTTTAATCTGAAGGCCAAACAAAACCCTGCAGGAGAGAAACATTGTTTTGTTCTAAATGCCTATTAGGAAGGGAGCTGCTGTGTTATAAGCAGCAGAATAATAAACCTCCCTGGCTTGTCGGGGTTCAGATCTGGGCATTCAGTGCAGACTTGCCTAGACTTCCTATGGCAAAGAAAGAGCTAAGTTTTGGAATTGATGTCGAAGTCAGCTAAAACAATAACCAGTAATAGCAGCTTTGTGTTCCAGGGAGGATCAGAGTATGCTTTGAGCTGTACTGATATAGTTCTAAAGATAGGATATGGACTTCATTAGGGTTATTCTCTTCTGCACCCTACAGCTGTGACATGGAATCCAGAGTTACTATGTCCTCTGTCTCCTGCTGTCTACTTTTAGCTGTTTTGTTTTCTTTGCAAGGAAAGAAAGAAATGAATAAAGGTGAATACTTCATCTGCTAGTATCACTAGTAATTTCTGCACTGTATGAGAAATGTTACTTTCCCGTTTTCCCAAAACTGAAGTTTTCAGGGAATAAATTAGAAAGAAACTTCAGTGCTAGCAAATAAATTATTGAGCCTTTTCATAAATGCTTTTTTGCCCTATCATACCATTCGTTATCCTTTAAGGGTATAATCAACATGCCTTAGGTCACAGATGATCATATAAGTTGTAGAAGTTTTAATTCATCAGGGGTGATGTTCTCAGCTCCAGCATGGAAGCACCAATTTTAATACAAAAAATATGCCAGTATAGTAAAATACCTCTTCAAAAATTATTAGAACTACACAAAATGCATTGACTGATACCAAGCAAATCTGGAGAGACTGCATCATACAGTAGGCAATTGAAAGAAAAAATATTTTTTGTTAAAAAACATATTGCTTTGTGAACCTGTAATATTGTTTTTAGAATCAGAGTGGGAAGAGATCTCTGCTTTAGAAAATTTGTGAGCAAGCACTGTATCAGTTACTGAAGTTCTCACTACTAATAATTAGCATAGTGAATTCCATCCATGTTATGTATAGGAGTGTCAGTCTAAACAACATATAATTATATGCAGGTTAGAGAACTTTTGCCTCCATATTTATGTATCTGTGTATATAAGCATGCACACAAATACATAGACACATGGATACAAGTCCATTTCATCCATTGTTTGTATGTGTTCTCAATATGCAAATACATAGGTGAACATACATATGCATCTAAAGATCATGTATATATATGTGCACAACAATACCCTATGTGATTTTCATACTAATATTTGGTGCAAGGCCTCACACTTCCTTAAAAATAGTCTGTCTTCCATATAACTCTACTTTCAGAGATGAAAATCTATAATTTAGAGGACTAATACACTATCAGCAGAAATTATTGAGAATTACAGGAGTAGATGAGAGAGCTTATGATTCTTCCAGGCCATTGGTAGCAGTTTTATTTGTATAATGCATGGATCAGTTCTAGTGCAGCAGTGGACCTCTGGCCATCCATGTGTTCTACCTTGCACTTGCATGATTTCTATTATTAAACAAATAGAGAATTGGACATTGTACATGTTTAATTATTACCTAAGATATTATTAAAGTTGTGTTTAGAGATAATAGGAGAAAAATCTTTAAAAAAATATCTTTCTGACAATATCTGTAGTAGTCCATGAAGGGCTTGAGTCTCCTAATTCATGTAGTAGTCTGGAACATAATTCCTTTTTCTCATTGTTGCTGTTACCATCTTCTGTAGAATACCATCATCTTCTAATGTAATATTATATTGTGAAAACTGAAAATTAACCTAATCAAAATAGCTTTCAGATGCTTAATTAGATTTTTTGGTTTTGCTGGAAAATAGGATATTTTTAATAGCTTTGTTTCTAACAAGACTAAGCAAGTATTAATTCTGTTTTCTAGTATTCGTCCTACTTTGCTGATCAGCCTTCTTTAATTATGAGAAGTGTTTATCACTTTTCTGTCCCATAAAAGATAATAAGGTATACATACTTTACAGCTTGAACCCATAGGATATGTTTTATTACATCCTTGAAGTCCGTGGACAAGTGATTAACCCCCAAAATTGCACCAATATTTTTAATAACATTACCACTGATGGCTTTATTTTAATGATAAGATAATTCAGGGATCTTTTTACATACAATTTTAGAAAACACTCATTCTCATGATATGATGTTACAGAGTTCTTGTGGAATTCCTGGGATTCGTGTGTGTTTGGTAGAGATTTGCTATTGGCCTGAGAGTATCAATACTGAACTACTGAGTACTTGTACATTTGTGTTCAGTAGTGGCCTGAGAATCATGGACTAGTAATAAGGGGCCAAAAAAGGGGGACTTGTGTTCCATTTTGGTTTCAACAGCTTTATTCCCACCTAAAAACTTCTTTGAAAACTGTCAGTAATTTATTCTTCCTGCCAGGTGATTGTGGACTCACTGGTGATGTTTTGCTGGCTTTACCATTTTAGTTTGCAGATAATCTTGCCTTTTTTTCTCTTCAGTGCTATTTAATGCCATTGCCATAGCTGAAGACCAAAGTCTGTGGAGTGGTATTAATATAATTTCATGAAACCTCATAAAGACCATTAAGCTTCATTTAGGCACCTGCACTTTGCTTATAAATTAGACATCAGATTACAAGGTCAGGCATAAAATTTTCATAATTTAGAAATAATACTGGGTCAAGACTTTTAATACATTGGTTTGTTGCCTTATGGCTTTGGATAGTGCCATTTTTTCTCTCTGCTCTGTCACAAACATGGCATGGTTACCCGACCTTTGTTATCCTATTGTTCTGGTTTATAGGTTGATAACCATTCTGTGAGCTGTGGACCTGCCCCTGCTGCATTCCCTGAACTAAAGAGAAAAAGAAAAACAAGAAAGAAAGGAAAAAAAAGCCCCTCCACTAACCATTAAATTGTAGGGTGATCTGGAGATAAAAGCAGAATCTCTTTTTTGCTTTTCAAATATTTGCTTGGCCTTCAAAAGCTATTTGCCTTTTGTGTTTACATTGGATTTATTTTTTTGGCCTACATGCAGAAAGAGAATGATACATTAAAGAATAATGGACAATAGTGAGGAAAATGCTCTCAGTTTTCACATCTAGCCTGTATTTTCTACTTTAGGTTTATTTTTTTAATCTTGTCTACTTCTATTTAAATAGAAACTGCTGAGTATTGTAAAGGGTTGTAAATGTGAAAGTATCAGATGAAGTACAGTATAAGAAGATTATCTACAGGTTGGCAGGCAGTAATGAGAGTTGGCAAAGTGCCATTTTCCTCTATGAACCTTTAGGACCTCAAGTTATTCCTGTGTGTGGCAGAACAATGTAAGGCTTCAAAAGCCAGTGATCTGTCACTTGCAGGAGTGCTTTCTGCAGTTCCTGAGAGAGGCAGGTGAGGTTTGTCTCTGTAAAGTTGTATAAATCTTCACCAAGGCAAAAGGAAACATGCTTTGGCTGAGAGTTGATGTCTGTGTCATATCATCTTCAATTCTTTCCCTCTGGATGGCATTAGAGCTTCCTTGGAACATGCATTGTCCCTTGTGGACTTACTTTCCTTGAAAGAGCAGGGTTTAAGCAAGTTTGTATAAAATGTAATTTAATTTAAAACCCCACACTCAAGGGAAGTAGCACTTTGTGACAATTGCCTGTTCCCAGTTTATCTTTTTTTTTCCCTCAAGTCAGTCCCTTTGTCATTTTACACACAACTACTGCATCACCAAAAGCTTGTGATTTTGTTACAGTGAAGTCATGAGATGAAGATACTTCCCATATCTTCTTACTGTAATGTTTAATATTTTTGATGCTACTAACTTAAAAACAAACATGACCCAGTGATTTATTTGGAACATCTTGATTTATGTGCTTGAAAACACAGGCATTTATAATAGATAAAAATATATTTCACCACATGTATGTCATAAAGCTCTTAGTATGTTGCAGTTTGTGAAAATTACAGTCAGTTAATAATGTGTCAGCTCCCCACTGTGTGCTTTGTAGGATACTGAATGGGTGTTACAAGATTTATTTGCTGGATTTTGCAGGTTTTCTGTAGCGTGTCAGATGCCTTGCTGATTGCTTGGTGAAGCCTAGAGCATGAGCTCCCTCCTGCAATGTTTACTTTAAGTCAATCTACATTTGCTTAAAAGTATGACAGGATTAAAATCAGATCACCTCCTTGGAACTTTCTTAAAAGCCTGGATACTCTTTAGTGAGACTATTTTGTGCAACTTAGAAGCACACTTATGTGGGAATCGCAATTTACTTCATAGTTCTTAGAATTACAGGGAATGGAGTGGTAATAAAATGTGTATTGTAGTGTTGCTAAAGTGATAATAATATTGGAAATAATTTATATACTACTCTGGGATTTTGAAGGGGGGATAGGGAGTTACTTCATTGACTTTGTTCATAAAGTTGTTACAAGGATTCTCTCTCCTTTTAAAGCTTTCATTCTTATGTATTTCCTTGGCCTGTTCATATCTTCTAATTCTTTCATTCATAAAGAGAATTACTTGGCCTTGTTGATACAGTGTTATTTTACACCTAAAATCTTAGAAAGTGGGAATGCTCAGTTAAGTTTTGAGTTCTTTCTATTCACCATCTTTCTGGTGATTTTTATTTTCTTGCCGCAAATACATTTGAGCATTTCTGTTTAAATGTTTCCATTCATGTCCTGCAGTGTGGGCAGCCTTCAAGTTTGGTTAAAGGGTGCAGAAGTACCTGTTTTTAAAAAATATAAAATCCTGAAGACAATTGATGACTGGGATAAAAATTTTAGGCGTGTCAAGATGGCAGTCCCTTTGGGCAATGCATAGGTGGTGTCTGTGGTGTTCCATTGAACTGCCATATGGAATGTTATATCAGGATAACATGGTTTGAACTGGATGAGTAAATTTCGGTGTGACTTCAAGAGCATCAAGCACCAGCTTGTGTAGCAATTGGATTTAATAGGCAAAAAAAAAAAAAAAAATCAAAGGGAGTTTAGAAAAAGAGGAATTGTGTGAGCTGATTTAGGATTTGAGGCTCTTGTCTGATGCTAATAAAGTTTTCTGATGTCATTCTTTTTGTAGCTATAATGTACACTACAGAAATAATTTGTATAATGTGTGCTTGCGTGTACTATCTTGAATGAGGTATATGTTTATAATTTCTGGCTTTCAGATTTAAATCTGTGAACACAGAAAGAGCTCAATGAGTTCTGATAATAATAGTCCTATAATGCAGAGATCCTGAGAACTTCCTTGCAAATGGAAGGAGTCATTCATCTCACAAAAGCGGTAGAGAAAGAAACTTGCCAGAGTTGCAAAGAATCATTTCTGCAAGGGTCACACAGAACAGATTAGACCATAATCTAAATATTTTTGAGGCATCTCATGGTTTTGAGCGAGGTACTTAAAAAGAAGCATTGAGAATTGGTGTTTTGAGAAGTATATTTCAGATCTACCACTTTGTCCACGTTTCTATCTCATGTGCCCTAAACACACACATATTAAGAAATACAGGCTTTAATTCCCTGTCTGATTCTACTGAGACCATATATCGGGAGAGTAAGGCTCTTTTCCAGGTAATTATTGGGGGAATTATAACCCTTGTTTTCTTTCTGTTTCTCTTTCCCAGATTGTGTTTAACTGTGCATGCAAAAAGTAGGAGTGGTAGATATTTCTAGAATTAATATGGAACAAAAAATTATGTTTTAAACTTTGTTGTCTTTTTATTTGCTACTTCTCCAAACTTTCTTTTTAATTTAAAATTTACCTTTCTTTCCTGCCTTGTAAAAACATATTTATTTTGTGTTGGTTTATTTGGAAATATTAGAGCACTGTAGGCAGGATTTTTGGAGATATCATATAGTGTTTCTTGCAAGCAGAATGAAATGGTCATTTTCTTTCTGTCTTGTACTTTCCCATTTTTTTATACATTTGGTTGTAATTGTATTTCATGGTGGATGGTGTTTTCCACAAAAAGGCTGGACTGGCACACTGCTTGGGCCCCTTCAGGGGGCTCTGTGGTTCTGCAGAGAGTGATAGGAGCTGATAACATATTTCTATCTTTCTGGCTCAAAACTTGAAATGTTTGAAATACTAAATTTACATCTGGTCGTTTTCATAAAGTTTCTGGCAATTATAGAGGAGGCATTACCTAAATCTTCTCATAGTATATTACCAAGCTGGAATAATTCCTGTTCAGCCTTTCAGTTGGTACCAGGTGACAACTGTCTGGTAGGTGCTGGGCACACATTTTGTCCATCAGGCACCTTAATCTGTCTTTCAGTGGTTTGAGCTTAACCCGGTCTCTGGGCTTGTTTCAAAGTGCCTCTATCTCTCCTTTCCTCCCCATGACCCAAAAGCCAGTGCCTGGGTAGAGCCACCTGGGAGAGCCCCAGGCATCTCTTGGTGCTGCTATTAACCATTCAGGAGGAGAATGAGTGGGGAGCCCTCCACAGCCTCAGATCCCCTTCAGAAAGGTCTGGTGCCAAGGCTGTTAGAGCTGGTGCTGCTTTGCAGTGGGAACTAGGGGGAAGTGTGGACCCATTCCCACTGGTGATCCACGAGGTCTGCCTAGTAAAGCTGCACTTTAAAATATTTTGAGTGAAATCCTGATCTGCTGAAGTCACTGGGTACTTAGGTATTAATTTTATGTCAGCAAGGATTTCACCAGTATTTTTATTTTGCAGCTGTAGAGGGGGGGCGGGGGGGGAAGCCTGAACCAAGATGAATGTGACTTCATGTTGTGAAATAGATTCTCTGCTAGTTTCATCCTTGCCTTCCTCCCATCTGAATAACTGTAAATGATGTTCTCTGTTAATAAGTGTGTACTTTGTCTAAATTGCATTTATTTTTCTTTTGACATATATACCATTTTACTATTAATCATCCCTTTCTGCTCTTTACTGTACAAAGACACTGTTGTGCCGATGGAACATATTTAATCTTTGGTATGTTGTATTTTATTTCTATTGTTGCTTTCCCATTTCTTTATGGAAAATCTTTCTTTATTGACTCTTAAATCATGGGTTAAGCCCTTATTGAAAACCTGTTCTGTATGTACTTCTTGTGAGTGAAAGAAGTTCTTTTGAGGTTATAAGCCAGGCTTATACAAATACTTCACTATACAATAAAAATTCAGAGGTCTCCTATATGTTATCTAAAGCTAGAAATATACCCATTTACTCAGCAGCACTTCATAAAAGAGATGCATGCTATGTTCATGTCTGTCAGTTCCTTAAGTCATCACTCTACAGCCTTTTTTAAATTCTCTTTTTTATTGAAACCAAGAAACAAAACAAAGACAAAAAAAAGCAAAACCAACATCAATTACATGTCAACATGACATCAAACAGCATAATATATCAGAAAAATAAATGTATGATCTGGTGACTCAATGATTCCTGTCCATATGGCATTTACAGAGAGGTAAAGAAAAGGCAAATACCTACACATCTGTATTAGGAAAAATGTCCAATATAAATTTGGCCATTGTAACAGCATCAGAAAGCTCTCAGCTGAGATTACTTGGAAATAAATAACACACAGAAGAGGAAGAGAGGTTCCAACAGTCTTGCTCTTATATATATTTAGTGTGTTGTGCAGGTATACATATTTGGTTAAAAAGATTACTTTAAGGATGGAGATATTCTGCTTGCTGATGCTAGGTCCAGGTTTATAGATGGATGTGTAGTACAGCTGCATGCAGAGTGATGCAAAAATGCAATGAAGGAAAAAATCTCTGAAAATAAATGTGACTATCTGGTGAAACTATTAAAATTAATACTGACTCCAAGCCTATTTGTATATTTGCTGAAAGACATATGAAAAAGCCTCTTTGTATAAGTGCTAAACACATCAAAAGCACTGAGAATCAGTTAAGCCCCTAAAATAATAATCTTGGAATTCCATTCATTATTATAGCAAAGGGTATCATAACTTTATGGTAAGTAGGGAAGGGTGGGAGAGAGGTGAGACTGTGGGGGTGGCAACTAGAGAAAGAAAACTCAGAAAGATCCAGAATCAAACACAGCCTCTGTTATTTGAATTTGTTGTTCGTTTTCAATGGAGTGATAACTGGAACAGCTCAGCCTGAACTGCCTGGCTCAACACTCCCCGTTCTAAGGAACTTGGATGTGTTTCACAGCTTACATCTGGACAACAGGGCACAGGGAAAAAAAGGCACAAGGATGGATCACATTCTCTTTGCACAGTTAGGGCTTGACTCTTATATAATAATAAATGTATGGACAAAGAAAGATGTGTACACCTAAACACACACATTTATGTATCTATACATGTGTTCATATGTGTATAAATCCAGATTCACAAGGGATTTCTCCTCATTTTTCTTGTTAGGCTCAGTTCACAGATCTGTGTTCTCTCTCTTCAGAGTCAAAAGAAGTTACCTTCTCGAATTTATTTTTCTTTTTTTTTCTTACCCAAGCTGACTATTTATTCAGTGCTGAGATCTCTTTTTGTTACTCTTATTACAAGTACAGCTATAGGCCTCAAAGGAGGTGATAAGTGACCCACTGGAGCTGGAAATGTTGCTTTCTGTGAGAGCAGGGAATACGTAATGAGCTCCTTATCTATCTTTTAGACCAGCGATACCTTCAGCGAGACCACTTGGTCAATATTGTACATCTCACTCTACGGCCACATCTCCCTAAAGCAGTGACAAAATGTGTTGTCTGTGTTGGCTTCTATGGATGGCAGAGCAGGGCATAGTGCAACACAGAGCCTGTGGGGAGCAGCAGCTCCTGAGGGGAAAATCACAGCACATGGAAACCTCAAAGGAAA